>KV441890.1:479119-489325 GCA_001650995.1 Gongronella sp. w5 | reverse complement strand
ACCCGGGTGGGGGGCCGAAAAAAAAAAAAAAAAAAAAAAAAAAAAAAAGAAAAAGTAATGGTGAGACGAGGAGGCGTGTGAATTGCAACCCCAACTTTTTGTGCGCCAAATCCAACGTACGCCGTCGGCGACCACGATGTGCACGCCATGACCATGGGTGTCGCTGTCGATTGCCTTGTCAAAGGCATCAAGCGTGCTTTTTTGCAAAATATCGCCATTGTCGTCTGGTCCATAGATGCGCGTGAACGCCGACTGCATGGCTGATGGCAGGCGCCAATCGTGCGCGGCGCGTAGCGTCACGCCAAAGCCGTGAGTGGAGATCGCTCGCTGCTGCGTGCGCCAAAGAACATACTCGGAAAACCCGCCAGGACCGCCACACAAATCGGCAAAGAAAAGCGGCTAAATTTCATATGATACCAATCCAATTCCGCGTGAATCCTCCAAAACTCGCATTTGGCGCGTCGCGACGCGTCTTTTTGTTTCTTGTTCTTAATTTTTTATCTTTTTTTCGTTTTTTTTTACCTGTTCTGTCGAGTGCATTGCGTCGGGAATGAGGTGGAACACGCTGTCCATAGCAGCAAGCTTGGTGGCATCGGCATTATGGAACATGGAGCGGGAGACGAGTGCGAATGGGTTGCTACGCTGCTTCGCCGACTGCTTAATGTCATCTGGGACGCGCATGCCTTTTTCCTGTAATCAAATGGCTCATGAGTAAAAGAAATATCATAGTATTCACACCCTTACGCGCAATTCAAACGCGGTTTGCACCAGGCTGTCCGAGCACAAAAAGTCGAAATCCTGCAAAAATCAAGAAAAGCGCGTCAATGGACGCGTTTACAGCCGCGTTGACGCGGGGTAGTTGGCAACACGCACCACTGGAGTGGCCGGCTGATCAATCAGGATCGCGTCGCAAAGGTCGTCGAGGGTGAGTGGCGCGCTACAGGCCAAAAAATCGGTGCTTGTGCGCATGTCCAATGCTGGCGCCGGCTTTGGCACGGGAGCTGGGGGTGGCGCCATGTTGGCCGGGTGCAGCTGTGGCACATGCTTGTGTTGCCTTGGCATACTATGGCGTTGTTCGGCGGATGGATATGGCGCATGTCGTGAGCCGCGCTGCCGGTCCGGGTTGTAGCCAGTCAGATCCCTGCGCGACGACGACAAGTCTCGTATCGATGGCGGTGGAACACCCGAATGGAGAGCCGTGTGACGGTAGCTGCGGTCCGCGTCTATTCAAAAGGTGAATAAACATTTTCAAAACAATAAAAACGCGTACCTGTGTAAAGTTCCTGATCCATGGACGGGGAAAGAGAGAAGAGAAATTGACAAAAAGGTGCGGTGCAAGGCAACAGAGCCTTTTTTTTTCTATCAATTTCCCACTCCGCATGACGGGTGACACAAATGCTTCACGCGCGTTCATAAATGTTTTTTTGCTACATCTGCTGCTAGGGCTCCCATTGATAGACCAAACTTTGCACAACCTCTTCCATGCTTATGACAGACAACTGATTTATATTTTATACAAATTGAGTCACTGGAACGCCAGAAATATTGAACTTGCGCATTTTGCGATATTTTGACGCGTTGCCAAGTAATTGTTCGGCCTAAAGTATTTTGACCCTGCTGTATGTGCTTTGGGTTCCTGTCAGCCAATTGCTTGTTCAATAAAACCGGACATGATCTTGCTGGTTGCTGAGAAAATTGCGATTTGGCCATTTTTCGTTTGTTGATGACATGACGACCGAAAAAAACAGCCCCTGCCCTTTGTACTACGCGTTGAACCCGACGATTCCGTCGCTTCTTTTCAAATGAGCTCACTTTTGTACCGCTGCGATCGCTGGATGGCACGCAAGGGCTATTATAAAACTGCAGATTTTCCAAGGGGTACAGTCGCCAATTTTCAAATCAAGAAATTTAGGTCCTCGGATCACCACGCCATTCGAATATATACTACACGCGTCACTTTCATCGACAGCAAAGCAATAAAAATCTGGGATGCATCGGATGGTTTTCGCATAAAACACAAAAGACTGCGAATTTTCATCCCAAGACAAACTCAACGAGGATTGGCCACAGCCTCTTGAAAGTCATTTCATCGGGAAGAGCGTGGTGCGCTGCGTGTGCAGCCATTGGTGATCGATGAAAAAAGTGATTTTTTTGGCATTTTTGACAGAGATTCAAAAACATAGACAACTTTCGACGCGTGTTACACCGCCTCAAGCGTCAAGTTGCACGCGTCTGTTCCTAATCAATTGCATGGGCTTGGAGTGCCTCTTGCTTGTGGACGCGTCCGCGCGGTTTCTCTGAGATGCAGAGAGCAGCACACAACAAAAAACACAGATTTTTTGTTGTCCCTTTTTGCGTGTGCGCCGAACAAGAGCGCACCCCTACGAGGATCAACATTTAAGTGGCAAGCGGCCACCGCCACCGTGCATCTTGATCTCGTTTTAAGCAGCTCTTTTTCACTGAAACAAGAGAAAGATTGTTTTTTTAGAGCATTGCATTGATCTTTTGTGAATTGGACTAGCCAATCCCAGTGCATTTTGGTCACTTCCTCTTGCTTGAATACGCTTGCGCACGGGATCTGTTGCTCAGCGACCTTTTTTTTTACGCGGTGGTCGGGAGATCAAAAAGGAAAAAAAAAAAAAAAAAGGCAACGAGCCCGTTCCCTGGCTCTTTTCCATTTTTCATACCCTGTGCGTTCTCTTTGCCACACTATGGAACTCGTGCTAACCGCTGCCATTCAGTCCGGTCTTCGTTCTGCACTTGAAAGCGGCTCTTTTGAGACTGTTCATAGCAAAGAGGCCAAACAACTGGTAGACTTTGACCTTTCGTCGTCACAGCAAACCGGCGTGTCCTGGCCTCTACTGCAAGATCTCGCCAAGCACCAGGCGACAAGGAATGGTAAGCCAAAAGAGCAGCAAAACAAGAGAGAAAATAGCCGCCCAAGCTCAAACACGCAAAAATGCTGCATAGACGTGCCTTATTTCCACGAACTTTTGAAAAACACACAAGTATACCACGCGCCCAAGCCCGAGAAAAAAGTGGTAAGGCCCATTGACAAGGGACCGACTGGCCCAATTTGGCACACCCCTTGCCTAACTCAATTTTTTACTTTTTTTTTCTTTTTTCTGCGCGCAACTTAGGACCCGGAATTTGCCGCATACATGGATCGCCTACGTGCTGAGGAGAAGGAGCGGCAGTACAAAGCGATGATCGCGTCGGCGGTGCCAATGCGCGACGAAGCGGCGTTTAGCGCAAAAGATATCAAAGAAGTCAAATCGCACCTTGCCACCATGGCAAACATTGGTTTTTCCATGGTGGCCATCTATTTTGTCGTGTACCTGACGTCAAGGGCCATCTTTGACGACATTGGTTACGTAAGGTTCCCGGCGTGAATGACATTGCACGACGGGAAAGCAACCGCTCACTTTTTTTTTCTTGGCTTTTTTTTTTTTTTAGCGCGTGTTGCTCGGTCTCGGTGGTGCCATTGGCATTGGCATTGTGGAGGTGCTTCTCTATCTCAGTTATATCAACCCAGTGGCGCGCGAAAAGCCCAAGATGAAGCTAAAACAGAAGAAATTGCAGTAAAAGGAGCAAAATGGAAGATTGACAATGGCCATTGGCGGGGAATTGCGTGTTTTCCAATCGCAACAGAACATCCTGCTCATTGCCAGAGATGGCAAGTGACGCGTCAATCGGTCCAGATTCTGGGACAGGGCGATTCATTTGTGTTTATTTTCTTGGACAAACAAAAAAAGGAGGGTTTGCAGCATTGGCGGATCAAGGGTCCTAGGTGAGTCAGGTTTTTTCCCGTGTCATCCCGTAGGGACGTTCAGGGCGCGACGAGACAAAGCAAGGGCGGCCGTGTAACATTGGGTAATTGGCATGCAACTTGGAGATGAGCAATTTAACAAACTGGGTACAATAACCTCTTTGGATCTAGCAATCTTTCAACCTTGCCATCTTGTGCACGTTACCAATGTGGTGCCCTATATAAAAAGGCGATGGTCAATTGGGCCCATCATTTGACTTCAATTGATCCCAAAATACAAAGAGATGCAATTGAAACTAGTCGCGACTAGCGCGCTTGTGCTCGGTCAATGCATTGGCGCGTTGGCTCATCTTGCGATTTGGCATCCGTCCATGTACGGCCAAGACCGCGGCAATCCCAACAGCAACAAAGCGGTGCAGCCCCTCCAGGATTATTCTTTTTCTGAGTGGTGGTGGCATAATGCGATGAACGACCGTCCCGATAAGAACCAGGTATTCAAGTTGCCTGCGCGAGGCAAAGCTGACCTTGAAATCGCCGACAACAAGGCGTTTACGTCCATGGGAGCGCACGGCCTCTATCCCAATCCTCGCAAGGCGCCTGTCCCTTGGTAATGACACACACATATACACAAAAAAGCAGTTCTTCCATTCTCAATCCATTTTTAAAAAAAAATTAGGACCAATACCGACAATGGCTGGGGAAATATGCACGCGGTGCACCGCCAGGACGTAGCCGGCTGCGCCCTTGGCATTGCCTACAAGGACAAGCCCGAGGACGTCAAACCCGAGGATTTTGTCATTTTCTCGGTGGTTCACGACTGTCCCGCGCGCCAGCTGCAATCGTTTGACATTCCTGACCTTCCCGCTTGCCCCAATGGCAGATGCCAATGCTCCTGGTTGTAAGCCATGCCCGAAAAAGAAAAAGAAAAAGAAAATTGAGTCTCATTTTACTTTTTGCATTTGGATAGCTGGATCCACAAGTCCAGTGGCGGCACGGATCAGATGGTAAGCAAGATTTACGCGTGGCAATGCCAGTCAAACGCGTACAATGCGGTCCCTGACGCGCGAAACGCCACTTCGACAGATGAAATACGCGATTCCATAGAAACAAGCTCACCTGTCGCTCTATTTTATGAATTTCTCTAGTACATGACGCCGTTTGTGTGCAATGTGACACACGTGAAGAACAAAAAGAAGCTTGGCAAGGCGATTCCGCCGCGCAAATGCGACAAGGACAAATCCAAATGCATTGTCGGTGCCAAACAACCCATGTATTGGAAGAATGAGCGCTCCAACATGCCCGAGCCCGGCCACTATGCGCCCACCTACAGCAAGGCGTACAACTTCCAGGAAGGCGCGCAGCATGACATTTTTGAAAATGGCCATGCTGCGGGCAAAAAGGCTGCTAAAAAGACGAAAAAAGCCCGCCATCAGCGCCGCAATGTAGCCATGGAGTAGCCTGCTTCCAATAAAACGCACATGCCTGTCCTCTTTTATTCTTTTTGTTTAAAACAGAGTGTGTCCAACGGGTTTCCCGGGCGCCAATTGCAAATTTGGCCAAGCAGGAGATGCACGGATGTCACTGAGCTGCTATTTTGTCGCGCAGTGCGTGTCTTGAGCCAAAAAAAAAAAAACAAGGAGAGGCGCTGAAAGCGCTGCGCCGGCTTGGATTTCAATCGCGCAGATGGTTCACGTAAAAAAAAAAGGGCAATAAACAAAAAGGGAGCAAGTCGTGTGTGTGGAATGAACCCGCTGCATGCCCTTGCTTACATTTAATAATATGCATGCCATCGTTATGCATGGTGGACAACCCGCCAATGGCATGTGACCGTGTCGTGCATGACCTGTTGACGACAATATCCATAGCTTTTGCTTTTTTTTTTCTTTTTGTGGGCGGTTGCGGGACCAATGACTGATCGTTTACAACAAGTTATTTTTCCCACTGTGATCCTGTGGATGCTTAAGAGGTTTGTTCAGGCGCGGGTCGCATGAAGGGCACGCTGGGCAGAAAAGATGGCAAAGTAAGGAAAAATAAAAAAGGTGGCACAGAAAATTACGTCTATGCCACGATCACGTTATAATGTCAACAGCGGATTTTGACATGACCTGATTGGGAGTCGGCTCGTCAGGTGTGCAGAAAAACAGAATTTTTTTTATTCCATTTGAGTGGCATGGGAGCAGGTCAGCAGCAAAGAAAAATGCACTTTAAGGGGTGGAAAAAAAAAAAAGGGGAACGCGGAACACTGAGGATGCTACCCCAAGGATGGCATAGCGACTGATGATGGCATTTCCGCTAGCAAAAAAAAAGGGGGGGCATGCAAAGGAGAAGAATTGATGACAAGGAGTTTTGCTCTCTTTTTTTTTGTTTTTTTTTTTTTGCTTTTCTTTGTTCCTGCCCCTTTTTTTTTTATCCATTGGTCATTGTCCATGCTAGATCTGTTGTCTTTATTACTGTTTTACCTTGTATGCCGTTCAATGGCATTGTCATCGACACAATTGGATTTGGCTGGCCAATTCAATGATCGTGCCTTTGGAGCGGATGCCAACATGGACGGGCTAGGGCATGCTTTCATTGCAAAGGACGACGAGCCTGAATCGTTGATTGTTGGGGGCGTGTTGTCGTTTTCTAACCCAATTGGCAAGCCATTGGACAATTTGCGCGTGACGGACCAGGCCGACATTGTGTCTCTCGGTGGCGAGCATCATCATGGTTCGGCCGGTGGATTGGTGGTACTCGTCACGGCGTCGCACGGTCCCGTTGTGGCGGATTTTCTTGTTTTATACGAAGACGGGTCGACGACGAGTTCGCGACTGATTGTGCCGGATTGGCAACAACCTTGGCAAGATATGGCGCAAATTGAACGTTGGGATGTGGCCATCCGGAGCGTGTCAGGGTCTGGGATGGCCGGCGGTCTGTATGCCATGCCCATTTACACGGATCCTGCGAAATCTGTGTCCAAATTGTCTGTTTCGCTGATTCCGACGGTGACGTCCGAACCGCCCAATCCGCCGCGCGGCAATGGATCCTCGCCACCGCCATTGGCCTCACAGTCGTCGGATGGGTCCGCGTTTTCACCTGCACTGCACGTCTTTGGCGCCACACTTTTGTTGTCATCGGATGACCAAGCTGGCCGTGGAGTGCAAGTGACAGGTGCACGTGCGTCGCATCGCTTTTGGCAAGACGACGGTGGCTCTGGCGCGCCTGCTGGGCCATTGGACGCGGCCTCACGTGCCAATGCGCAGCTGTCGCCCGTGATCTTGCTGCGACTCGCCAACCTGGGCAATTCACCCCTTTCCTCGGTCACTGTCCACCTGAATGGAAGCCAAATCAGCACCATCCATCCAGGGCAACTTGCGTACCTGGCTCCAGGTCATATGGCAACCTTGGAAGTTGGCATGGAGCCCTCAATTGCTTCCGCAAACGCGGCAGACGTCACTATCTTTGTCTACGATAGCGCCAATGGCACTCTCCTCCTCCAGCAGAATGTACCCAACCTCGCACTGTATGAGGAACTAGCTTATGATCCGCGTTGGAGGTAAAAAAAAAAAAAAAAAAAAAAAAAAAAAAACGAAAAAAAGGCGCGCGCGTCGGAGTTTCAACCTTGTGCGACCATTTTTGTTTGTTGCATAATTATGAACGTCCTTTCTTTTTTCCGCTTTCTTTTCTTTTTGCAGTTCATTGCAGAACCATCATGCGCCTACCTGGTTCAAGCAAGCCAAATTTGGCATTTTTGTGCACTGGGGCCTGTATAGTGTACCTGCATGGGCGCCCGTGGGAAAAGAATATGCAGAGTGGTATTGGTATCAGATGAACCACGAGAATGACCCGACATACGCACATCACAAGAAGACGTACGGCGAACAATTCGCCTATGACGACTTTATACCCTTGTGGCAGCCCAATGCCTTTGACCCAAAGGCGTGGCTCGATGTCATTGATCGCTCACGAGCCACCTACTTTGTGTTCACCTCCAAGCATCACGATGGCTATGCCCTGTTTGACACGTGAGCCATTGGAAGAAAAAAAAGGCGGGGTGGTGCCCCCCCTTTTTTTTACGCGCTTGTCTCATTTTCATCTTTTTTTTTTTTGTTTCCTCGAGCAGCAAGGTATCCAATCGGTCATCGGTCAGCATGCATCCACACCAGGACTTTGTAGGTGATCTGATCACAACAGCAAAGCAAAGCTACCCGCATTTGAAACGCGGCATCTATTGTAAAAGCGCGAAAAAGGCGGAGAAAAGCACATGACGCGTAACAATGAACCTTAATTTTTAATTTTTAATTTATTTTTTTCTCCAGTTTCGCTACCAGAATGGTACAATCCCAGCTATCATGGCATTGACAATCTCGACGATTGGCACGGCCCGCCCACCAACCCTTATACCCATGCAACAGTGTCCTACACAGGCAACCCACACATAAAAGACTTTGTCAATGACCTGCAAGTGCCTCAGTTCCTCGAGCTCGTGCATCATTATGAGCCTGATATCCTGTGGTGAGTCACGAAAACAAAAGAAAACAAAAAAACCAGAGAAAAAAATGTAAAACACAAGCATCTGACGCGCTCTTTTTTTTTTTATGCAGGTGTGACATTGGAGGCATCAACAACTCGAGTCATTGGCAAGTGGACTTTTTCAATCGAGCCTCTGCGCAGGGCAGGCAGGTGACCATCAACGATCGGTGTGGAAATGGCATCTCCGACTTTTCTACGCTTGAATACCAGTCGACGGCGGCGCCGCCACCCCGTCAATGGGAAGCGACGCGCGGCATCGATCCAAGATCGTTTGGGTAACGACGAAAAAAAAAAGGAAGGGGCCGCAAATGGGCCGAATTGCGCTT
Source organism: Gongronella sp. w5 (assembly GCA_001650995.1). Lineage (NCBI taxonomy): Eukaryota > Fungi > Mucoromycota > Mucoromycetes > Mucorales > Cunninghamellaceae > Gongronella > Gongronella sp. w5. Next base: position 480,718 of record KV441890.1, on the reverse strand, counting down.
ATACGTCAATTTTTTTCTGCTTTTTTTTTACTTTTACTTTTTTCAGCTTCAACCAAGCGACGCCACCCGAGGATTATGCAAGTAGCAAGGAGCTTTTGCACGATTTAATTGACGCGGTGGCGATGGGTGGCAATTTTTTGCTGAACATTGGCCCGATGGCGAATGGAAGCATCCATTGGGTCATGACCGACCGCCTGAACGCCATGGGCGCGTGGCTGGACATCCATGGGGCAAGCATCTTTGACACTGAACCGTATTGGCAAACGTCACAGGACCAGGACGTGCGATACACCATGTCGCGCGACGGCAGCACGTTTTATATCCTTCTCTTTGCCGGCCATCCGTCGCTCGTGTCCCTGCGCACCCCACTGCCCTTGCAATCTCATAGTACACTTTCTGTGATGGGCGGCGCCGCCGCGTCACAGCTCAATTGGCGCGTCCGCGAGCGAGATCACGTCATTTATACCGATATCGATTTACCCCCGCTTGATTCAACACTTGCCACCGTCATCAGCTGTAAACTTTCCTAATTCACCTTTTTGTATAATTATACACACATGTTTATAAATTATGATCCATTATGTCAAAAGGCAAAAAAGAACCACTGTGCTTTGGCTATCATCAAAAACGCGTAAACTCGCGCAAGTGCGCGTCAAACCTTGTTTAGAACGCGCTGGAGCGTGCAGTATTGCTTGACATTGTCTTCATCGTGAGCAATCGAGCAACAACTCGCGTCAAATGCCGACTGCGTGGAATAAATCATCATTAATGGCAAAAGCATAGAAACACGCATCTATGCGCACCAAAAACATAATAAAAACAGGTCAGAGCAACCCAAAATTGCATCCACCCTTCCTGCGAATCAGGACCCACATTGTTTGTACGCTGTAAATCCGATCAAAAATCGCCCAAAAATCTTTAAATATGCTTCAATTTGCAACATCACAAAGAACAGCCCCTTCATTCCTAATTTGATTACACAGCTTGCAACACAGAGATCCTCAGAGAGCACTCGCGAGGCTTGGTATCAGCTGTGTTCTTTTTAAAAAAAAAAACAAGAGAGGGATTGCGCCTCAAAATGCCAAAATACGCCACTTCGACATTATTGGCGTTACGGTCATTTGAACTCTGTCACTGTTGAACTTGGGATTGTTGGGGCTATGCGCCAAGCATCATTTATTTAAGCTTTGAGGGACTTGTACAGCACTAGCACGGGGGTGCTAGCAAAAAAAAAAAAGGGGGTAAATCATCATTCTAATCATTTATGGGCACGACTTCTCAGAAAATTTGCAAAAACGCATTTATGCGCTACAAGAGCGCGTCAATATTGATCAATAACGCGTCCAATGGGTCTAAAGTAAGCCCGTTCACGAGAATAGTACGTAAGATGCGTTTATTGGTTAGTTATTTACAAGAAAACAAAAAAAAGCCCATCTATCCTTCAAAATCAAATGTGTATCCATTTTCCTCGGCCTCCAGTTTGTCTACGATGGAGTGTCGGTACTGAATGATGTAATTCTGCAATAATAAAATAGGGGGTGCATGTGAGATTGCGTTCAATTTATCGCGTTTCTTTTTTTGTATTTTTTTTTTTTTTTT
>KV441890.1:452144-479102 GCA_001650995.1 Gongronella sp. w5 | reverse complement strand
TTTTTTTTTTTTTTTTACCGAAAAAGTGGAGTTTCGTGTACCGACGAATCGTTCTGCCCATGCACAGACGGCGGCGTCGACAAACATGACGAGGTGGTCGGCGAGGTCCTTGTGTGGGTCGAGTGGGGAGTTGATGTGTGTGAGTGGATCGTACCATTCAATGTCAAAGTCGCCAATGACAAAGGTGCAAGGGAATGCGGCGAAGATTGGGGCGAGGTCGGGATTTGTGCGCGGGTTAATGGCGTCTGTGGCGACGTACAGGATCATTTGGTCGAGTTTCTTGCACTGGGCAAGGCGGTCCTGGGTGTCAAGGTCGTCCAATTGGTCGATGATGCGTTTTGGCGCGGTGGGCAAGGGCAGATCGCCGAGTTTTTCCTGTGCAAGCTGCTGCGAGCCGTCTGCGCCGTCCTTGTTGTTGGTCGCGCCCACGAGATCCGAGGGCACCGTCTCATTGCCGGTCATGATGCCCCACAACTCATGAACAAAGATGGGCACGCGCTTCTTGAGGCCCTTTAAAAAGTCGGCGTCACCAGCGCGCACGTGTGCAGCGACAAAGCGCGGCTGCGTCTTTTTCTTCTCCTCGGGGTGCTGCGCCCGTGACGAATCGACGGGCGCAATTGTGTCTGTCGACAAATCGGTGCCATCAAGCAATTGGTCGAGAATGACGCCGGCGGATTCCATGATGGCGGGGTGGTCAAAGAGAAGCGCGTGTTGGATGCGTGTGCGATACTCGTCGCCGGCTGGCGACAGCAATTTTAGCCTGTCAAACCCAAAAATGCCATAAAAATGAAGCAATCGCTGCGGATAGTTGCGCAAAGTCGTGAGCGACACCTCATTCTTGTACCGAGGATTCGGCTGCAGCTCTGCGCCACTGTCTTCATAATAGTGCCATTGGTATCGCTGAAATGAATGAGAGAAAAGAAAAAAAAAGAAAAAAAGCGGCAAAACGGGGAAAAAGGGTAGGGAAGTAAGCGGATCATCGTTCAATTGTAACCTTTTTTTTTTTTTTGCTTTTCTTACATTGGAATCCTCCATCAGATACATGTCATTATCGTCGGTAATGTCAAGCTGTTTCTTTAGGGTGGTGAGAGATAAATCTGGGCGTTCGATGATTTTGAGATTGAGTCCGCCCTGGCTTTCTGGCTTGGAGAGCAGCTCTAGATTGGTGACGTCGGACCATGGGATCATGGCATAAGCCGTGAAGTTTTCGCAGCCAAAGGTGGGTCCACCTTCAATGATTGGCGGCTCCTCTTGGACAAGTTCGCCCTCGTCGTCATAGCATTTGTCCTGGAGGCGAGGGTCCGTCATATGCTCGACGACAGAATAGAGCAATGGCCCAGGGGACCAGCCATTGGCGTAGCCGAGGAACATGGGCGGGACCACCAGGGTGCGATTCAGGTATTTGGCGAGCAAGGCGGCATTGAGCAGGGTGCCACGCTGGTTGGAAAACCGGGAATACGGCAAATACGTCATGAATTTCTCGTCACTGTCCCTTGCTTTTGCCGGCGGAGGAGGCAGACGCTCGGATGAGTCGTTCCACCGCAACATATCGCCAAACGAGTCGTCCGTGCTTCGCATTAGCTGGAACAATATGATCAGCACGGACAGCGCGCATAGACCAGCAAGCGTGGCTCGTTTCCGTGTGTGTGAGGTTAAAAAGTTCATAGCGCCATGAAAAAAAGGGGAAAAAGGAGGAAGAAAGCAAAAAAAAAAAAAGAAAAGAAAAAGCAAAAAAAAGGAGATTTTGAAATTAGTCTCTTCTTTTAAAGCCCGATTTCGTAGCAGAAATGAAAAATCAGGCAAAAAGGAAAAAAGAAAAAGACCCCCGTCCACTTTTGTTTCTTGGGTGCAATTGATGGCGCGGCAGCCTTCAAATGGTGCACAAAAAAATCAGAAAACGTGAGCGAAATGCCAAGAAATCAAAAAGAGATTGCAGGATTTTTTTTTGGGTGTCGTCGATCGCTGTCAGCAAATCAAAAGGCTTTCAACGGGCGATCAGTCATGTCGCACAATGAATTGCCGCGTTTGGAAAGGGCAAGATCATGCGCCCTTTTTATTTTCGAAAGCCAGCCCCAGGACCCGCCGTCAGGCGCCATTCCTTTTTTTCTCACCTTCTTTACGCTTTCACTCGACTTTTTTTTTTCATGGACACTCCCACTGCAGCCGTTGAGGAAGAATTTTCCGTAAGCAAGTGGACGCGTGAAAAAAGACTGGGGGCGAAATTATAGGGTGGCGTCGTGTTTACCCCCTTTTTCTATGCAGATCATCAACGACCCGACGGTCGTGCCAAGTACGAACAAGTGCGTGCGCCTAGTTTACTCGAAATCCAAGGTGTATGTGCACCCGTCGTCCAATGCACACGATTATATTGCAGGATACATCTCCATTGTCGAAAAAACGCCCGGAAATCATCTCGTTGCCTGGACCCCGGAGGCACTGATTCCTTCCAAGGACATGGACACCTTTGTCAAGGTCGATGTGCATCCTGAAACAAGCACCGACGGTAAGCTTGCTGCGAGCCGCCCCTTTTTTTTTTTTTCCTTTTTTTCCTTTTTTTCCCTTGGCATCCTGTCTTTCTTGGCTTTTCTTTGTCATTGACACGCCTCTCATATCCAATCCGTGTGTACTTTTTTTTCTTTCACTAGTGGAGGTCCTGATCCCATCGCTTGATCTGGAACAATCGAACCTTTACGCGCTTTCGACGCCATTGGACGAAATCCACTCGCTAGTTGTGCGTCCGCCGTCATTCACCAAGTGGTATGGCAGCCTGGTGATCAATTTCAAGGATGGGCACTCGTCGACCCCCTTTTGGTTTCATGATGATGAGAGCACCAGCACCGTCTTGCAAAAAAAGCTGCAGGGCGGCAAATGGGTCGAACAATACGCGTCCACGACGCGCTGGGGCGGCGATGAGTTTATGGAGAAGCTGTGCCGTTTAACCTCCGTCCAAGTGTACGCCAAAAGCCATTTGGAATCAACGACGCGTCGGCTCACTCTTTCTCTTTTTTTCATTTTTTTCTTTTTTTGCAGCTCCAAGAATGATACGACGCACTATTATATCGGCAGCGCGGCGGCAGGTGCGTCGACTTCATCACATGCGTCAGTTTTTGAGAGAACACAAATGGATCCGCTGATTGCCGTAAGACTTTTTGTGGATGTGCCACGTGGCCAAGAACAAAAGGAGCAAAAGAGAGTCATCCAAGCTGATTATTTCTTGTTCTGATCTAGTCACTGAAGGAGGCGAAATGGGGTTTGATGGAGAAATTGTCGCGTGTCACACGATTTTCGCGCGAAGCGACCCAGCAGCTGTTTCAGCCGTCATCCAGCGCGTCGTCGTCGCTTCCGTTCAAGTTCCAACAGAACTATCAAGTGCAACAGACCATGGACGACTATGATTCGGCGCGGCTCTTCCTTGCCAAGTGGGCTGCGGGCCTTGCCGCGCAATCCGATCAAAATATGCCGCCTGAGCTGCGTTACCGCCATGTCGGTCTCTGGGGTCATTTGTCCGATTGGGATGAGGAAGACACGTCGCTTGGCATCTTTGAGATTGTGAATGTAGGGTCCCAATGGCCAACAAATGGCGCGATTTGATGTATTTTTGACTTTTTTTTCTTTTTTTTTTTTGTTTTTAGTCGGCAAGCAGCACATCCATCCCGACACACACGCGCACAGACCCTGTCTCCAAGGAGAAATGGGCATCCTTCTTTGACGATGCCGGGCGATTGACCATTGGCGAGCCATACGCATTGGAGAGCGTGTTTCGCGGTGGTCTGGATCCGAGCCTGCGACCTGAAGCCTGGCCCTTTTTGCTCGGCGTCTACCCTTGGGAATCCACCGCTGCAGAACGCGAAGAGCAGCGAAAGAAGCAAAAGTAAGTCGAAAAGATTGCAATTGGTAGCCATTAACCATGATTTTCGCTCAATTCACGCGTTTTTCACCTTTTTTTCTTCCCAGACAAGAATATGAGAAGCTCAAGGAGCAATGGACCGAGTATCTGCCTGGTAGCTCGCATTTCCAAGATCAAAAGCAGAGGATAGGTAAAGAGCAGGTTCAAAAAAAAAAAGACATGTAGCGTCGCAAGAGCTCAATTGTTCTTTTTTTACCTTTTTTTTTTTTTTTTGTGCGAAGACAAAGACGTGCACCGTACGGACCGCACCACCGCCTTTTATGCCAAGGAGACCATACCCAGCGATGACCCTGCCACGAGCATGTCGTCCAATGATAACCTCGAAGCCCTCAAACGCCTATTGTACGCGTACAATGTGCACAATTCCGACCTGGGGTACGTGCAAGGCATGTCCGACCTGCTCTCCCCTCTGTACGCCGTCCTGGACGACGAGGCGCTTGCCTTTTGGACCTTTGTCGCCTTTATGGAACGCACCGTAAGCCCAAAAGAAGGAGAAAAAGGAAGCGTGCTCATTCATTTTTTGCTGCACAGAAGGCCAATTTCTACATGGACCAGTCCGGCATGCACCGGCAGCTAATGACATTGGATCAGCTCTTACAATTGATGGATCCACAGCTGTACAAGCATTTCCAGCGCACCGACAGCTTCAATCTCTTTTTTTGCTTCCGATGGCTGCTTGTGTGGTTCAAACGCGAGTTCTCATGGAACGACACCATGACGCTCTGGGAAGCCCTGTGGACCAACTACTTGTCAAACGAATTCCACCTATTCATCGCCCTCTCCATATTGGACCAGGTGAGAATTCGCAAAAAGAGAGAGAAAAAAAAAGGCTCATCGTGTTTTATTTTTACTTGACAGCACCGCGAATTCATGATCGACTATCTCAAAACCTTTGACGAGATCCTCAAGGTAGAGTGTCCTCTCCATTAGATGGGTCAAATCAACGAAAAAGGCTTAATCCCCTTTTTTTCTCAATTTTTCGTAGTATGTGAATGACTTGTCGCTCACTCTGGATGTGCAAGAGACGCTGCAGCGCGCGGAGATCCTGTTTTATCAATTCAAGCAGCGTGTCGAGGCCATTGACGAGAAGAAAAAGTCAAAGGAAGAAAAAGTGCCATTGATCACCGAGGCCCTGCGAGACCTGATTAAATAAAAAAATATCCCGGCCTGCACTTGTCGATGGTTCGCGCGATCCGCTCTTCTCGTTTCGCGTCTTTTTTTTATTCTTCTGTTTCTCCCTTTTTTTTCTTTTTTTCTCCATTTTCGACAAAATGACGACAAAGGCTGGTAAATCCGACAGACAAGGCCATGCTTGACGGCGTCTCACTTTTTTTTTCAATCCAGAATTGCTTGAATTGCTGCTATGGGAGAGGCCCGCGCGATCCGAGGGTATTTTTGCTGGACTGCTCACGATTTTGTACGTGAATGTGCGTTATTCGTGGCTTGCAGTGCTTTCAAGCATCTTGACACTGGCCATTGGCGTGAATTTGATCTACGTGACGTTTGCGCAGCGCGTGCCATGGGCGACAAACGCGTCATCCGGCAGCGACGACGCGTCGCCGCACCCATATCAGCGGCTTCTCGATGCCATGCGCGACAACACAGCCTCCGACGCCAAATCCAAGCATCAGCGTGCCATCTCAACGTTTGTCTCGGCCTTCCACCACGTTTCCGTGGAATTGAAGTCCATTGTCCTTATTGAGAGCAATGAAAAGAGCCTCGTTTGCTTTTTCTTATTTTACGTGACATGGCGCCTGGCTGCGCTACTTTCGACGCACACACTGCTCCTTGTCGCGCTCATTTCGGCATTCACTTTGCCCAAACTCTATTATACGAACCAAGAGCTTATTAAAATCAAGCGCAATCACCTCCGGCAATGTTTGGATAGGCAATGGAGCAATTTGAAGGCGAAATCCACGGCCACCACGGATCAGGTGCGCCAGCGGTCCCGTCGACTGTGACCCGATTACCTTTTTTTGGCCATCTGTACCACTCGAAATTGAATAAAACTTGGTCGCCAAGATTGGGGTTGGCCCTTTTTTTTTTTTTTTTTTGTTCTTTACTGCTCTTTCTCGTTTCTTCCTCGTTTTCTTTGGGGCCCGTTTTTGTTTATTTTTATTTTCGTTTTTTTGCTGTCGATGACGCAACCCCGTGTGCCCCTTCCACAGTCGTTTGACGACGTCGAATCGAGGGACGTGCTTAAATTTAAAGAATTCAACCTGAATCCGCTCGAGGTCACTGGCACAGAACACCTGCTTATCCCTCACCAGCACCGCGATACCACGCGCGTTTTCAACTTGTGTCTGCAGCCTATTCCGGGCTCGCCACTTGCCAATTCGCTTAAAGAATTCCAAGACAAGTCGTACATAGCGTGCGGGCCGAATCAAGCGCATCAGAGTCCACCACACCTCTCACTGCTTGGCCATATCCCAATTGAGCGACTCGACGATTATGCGCGCAAGTGGCAACACGTCGACACGTTCCAGGCCATTGTCAAGGACGAGGTAAAGCGCATTTTGTCTGTTTCTGGCGAATTGGCGGCGGCGGCGGCGTTGCCAATGCCCACGTTTGGCGGCTACATGATCAAGGACAAGCCAACACGGTCGGTAGCGATGCGTGTAGCCGTACCGCGCGTGTTTATGGAATTGGCAAATGCGATTCATACACGTTTGATCAGCGATCTCGATATGAAATTGGAACATCCGTGTGCGCCTGTGCCATCGTCGTCCACGGCCATCCAGCGCATGCCGTTGGCATACAATGTGCTACATTCCATTGACAAACACGACGCGCAACGGATCCGAGATATGGCAAACGACACAATCGACGTGAAACCATGGTGCAACAAGGACCTTTGCTGGGAATTATCGCTGCAGGAGATTCTGCTGCACAGCCAAGTCGTGGGCGAGGCGCAACAGGTGCGCGTCATCAAGACATGGCCGCTCGACGCCATCGGTCTCGCCGACGCCATCGAACAGGACGACATTGACAAGCGCAAATCCATGGCCCTGGTCCCATTCACGCCAAAAAAGCCCCTCCCCTATTCCAAACCACATACCACTGGCTTTTCACTGATACCTGCATCCATCCGCGTCAAATTGTCCATCATTTCCACTTGGTTCCGCTAGTTCCCCCCCCCCTTTTGCCTGCTCATTCCATTTTTTTCTTTTTCTTTTTGGTGCACAATAAAATATCCATACCGCCCAATTGCTGCCCGCGCTTTTCATTTGATGACTTGCCATGGCGTTCCAGACAATCAAATTTAAAGTTTGAGCCAATTTTTGCCTCATTTCTGCTGAATGCCCGCTTGCCAGGAAAGGTAAGCCATTGATGTCATGGTTTTGAAGGTGGCGCATCCAATTGCAAAAGCTGCCCTCGTTTTTTCAGGCATGGAGGTAGACGTCCATTGTCGGTGAAGCGCAAAAGCATCGTCTCGATTCGGAAAAAAAAGAAAAAAAAAGAAAAAACGAGATATAATGGCAGAGTGATTCGTTCCTGTCACATCTGAAGAAAGTGCACAAACGGCCCGTTCAGCTTCACGCGGCAGCTACCCAATTCTCATGAGAATTCAAGGAGCAAAAGCAAAAAATATGGTTCCGTCCGGATTCGAACCGGAGGCCGTCTGTGTGTTAGACAGACGTGATAACCAACTACACCACGGAACCATTTCTGACAAAACAAATCGATTGGTTCTCCAAATCTTTTTTTAAAACCTTTATGCACAACGAATTTTGCAGATTTAGGGCTTTTGATGGATATAAAATAAGAATTACGAGCTGCTGAAGAATTTTTGGGGCATGTTTTTATGTTAAAAAAGGCGCTTTTGAACCAGATTGAGGTGGCGGAAAACTGCGAAGGCATCGGCGAACTGGGAATGAATTTTGTTTCTACATTTTCAGGCATTGACGCTGAAAAATCAAATTCTTGAGAACGATATATGCAATCCAATTGAAACCATTCTCCTTGTAAAGAGCTTATAAAATACCATAGAAGGTTGTTGTTGTTTTTTGTTTTGATTGCCGCGATTGACCAATTAGGTATGATATTAAGAGTCGAAAAGAAATGGCGTTTAAAAATGCAAGTTTGCTAGCCAAGGGGAATGTGCTTGACCAAGGACCACGGCTGAAAGACGAGGGCAAGCAGCCAAAAAACACTCTCATCGACTTTTGATGGTCGTTATTGACTTTATGGAGCGTGAAAATGCTGTAAAAGCACTCGTCTTGCATTTTCGATGCGATTTTTCCATGCGACTCAAGTTTTATACTGTAACAGAGCAAGAAATGAATCACGCGAAAACGACACCCATTGCGCCTCCAATAGCGCCATTGCTGCTTTATAAAATTGAACCTTTTTGCTCAAAAACACAGGCTTCGTCGTTTGCTGGTGCTCTCCGGCCCAAAACACCGTTCCTGCCTTTATCGTCTACCGTGTCTCGACGCTGCGCGAGGCGTTAACTGCGCTATGCCTTCCTAAAAAGGCAGGTTCATGTTTGCAGTCGCACAAACCCAAATCAATTCGCGCTGGTGCGCGTTTGTCAGCCCTCAACCACCACCCTCTGCGCGCAATTCACCCCCTTGCCTGGCCTCTTTCTCACGCAACTCCACTGGCTCATTTTATGCATCCATTGCTTGCCTTAAGAATGAAGCCAAACACAAGGAAAGGGGTATATTTTACGTGTTGTTGTCCCTTTCTCTCATTTTCTCTCATTTTCCCTTTTTTTTTTTCTTGTGACGGGTCAAAAGGGAATGACGTTCACGTGGCGCGTAATTAAAACTCTACGCAAGGCAAAATGACAATTCAAAATTCTTGCTGGCGTCATTTGTGCGCACAAAAAGGCAACAAAACAAAAGAATGTCATCTGACACTGCTTTTTTTTTCTTTTTGAGGGGCAGGCGGAGTTGAATTGCCTTTATGTGTGCTGGCGGGTGCGTTGGACCCACCCATTTGTCTTTCTTTCCATTATTCTTTTTTTCTTCTTGTTTGCTTGTTTCCGTGTGTGTCTATGCGCAACTTGGCTCGTATGGCAGATAGCGGCTATGGTGATGGTGGTGCTGGGTCGGAATTTAACCCTCTTGCCATCCACTTGGCTCTTCTCTTCACCATTGTTGGTACCTGCATATCACTCGTCTCTGTTTGGCTCCATTGGAAGAACTACAGAAAGCCTGTGAGTCGTTTTGCGCTTTTTTCCCCGCACGGCCTAGCAATACACTGACATTTTCTCTTCTTTGCCATAGAATCAGCAGCGCCAAGTGACCCGCATCCTCTGGATGTAAGAACGAACACTTCAAAAGAAGGAGACACCAATTGGGGCAAGAGGCTCACTCTTTTTTTTTTTTTTTTTTTTTTTTTTTCCTCCAGGGTACCCATCTACGGCATCAGCACATACATCTCACTCGTGTCGCTCAATGCGGCGTTTTATGTCGACACGTTCCGCGACATTTACGAGGGCTTTGTGATCTATGCCTTTTTCAACTTGCTGATCAACAAGCTGGGCGGCGAGCGCGCGCTGATCATCATGCTGCACAGCCGGCCGCCGTCGCAAAATTTCTTCCCTGGATCGTTGTGGTCGCGCGACATTTATGTTGGCGATCCATACACTTTTCTGTTTGTCAAGCGCGGCATTCTTCAATTCGTCTATGTCAAGCCGATTCTCGCCATTGTCACGATGGTCCTCAAGTGGATAGGCTACTACAAGGAGGGCGAGTTTGCCTGGACCTCCGCCTACTTGTACATCACCATCATCTACAATTTTAGCGTCTGTCTCAGTCTTTGGTGCCTCATGGTCTTTTTCTACGCAACAAAACACGATCTTGTCGGCTTCAGGTACGCAACAAGATCTGCATGAAACCTGAAACATAAGCTCACGCGCGCCGCGCCGACTCAATTCGCCCGCCATTCCCTTTTTTTTTTTCTGTTTTGCATAGGCCATTCCCCAAATTCCTTTGTGTCAAGGCCATCATCTTCTTTTCCTGGTGGCAAAGCGTCATCATTGCGCTGCTTGTGTCTACGGGCGCGATCCGTGATGGTAAAAACAAGCCAAGAGATCCCAGCGCGCTCCCTGTTTTTTTTTTTTTTTTCATTACTTGGCACTCACACGTGCTTGGCACTCTTTTTTTTTTTTATTTTTTCGCCAGACGGACCTGAACATATTTCGGTGGCCATTCAGGATTTCCTTATTTGCATGGAAATGGTGCCATTTGCCATTGCTCATTCGTACACACACCGGTCCATTGGTCGGCATGCACGTCATCTCACGCTGCCCTTTTCTCTTTTTCTTTTTTTTTCCTTGCAGATTTGCCTTTTCGTTCGAGGACTATTACGATCCGAATGTGCACTCGGCGCGGATGCCTATGTTTACGGCGATCAAGGACTCGTTTGGTATAAAGGATGTGCTGATGGATACGCTGGACACATTCCGCGGATCCAAATTCAACTACAAGTCGTTCGAGCCGTCGGAGGGCGTGCCGCACATTGGCAGCAGCCGCACGTCGCGCATCATGGCGGGCTTGCGCTACTCGTCGAGCACGTCCAAGAAGCATTGGCTCGAACCCGCGCCGGCTTCCAAATTTTTGTCGACTGGCCGGGGCATCAACGACGAGGTAGTGGTTGAGGCCGCGGAACAGCTCGTTTTTGAGGACCCCGACCCGCACGACCCCGTGGAGCGGCTTTACCAATCAAGTCGCTCGATGCAATTTGGCGACTACAATTACCCGGTGATCGACTTTCGTGCGCCATTGTGGCGGCAATACCGGCGCCACAAGCGACGCGACAACTATGGCGGCACGCACCAGCAGTCGGCCAAGCAACGATGGCTGGAGCGCATCACGCATGGCGGCGCCATGGACACGCCTGCCATGGAGCCGCGTGATGGCTGCATCGATGTCATTGTCGAGCGCGGCAAGGGCAATTATGTCGTTTTAGATACCTCATCGTCGTCATCGTTTTCGTCGGATGATGAAGACCGCGACAAACCCACCGCGTCGCTCCTCCGCCCCTCCACGTCCACCGCAACCAGCACGCGTCGCCCACAACCCACACCGAGCACCAGTGCAAGCCTGTCGACTACAGCAACACCGACACAGCATCCATCCTATGCACCTGTGGCATCAACAGCAGCGGTAACAGCGCCTGATTCCTCGGCAATCGCGTCAACATCGTCCGCCGCCATGACATCCAACGCACGCCACGCCTCCTCCTCTTCATCCCCACACGGCCGCGCCTCCTTTGTACCATCAACTTCCCATGAATCTAGTATACCCAGCACGTCGTATATGTCCGCGGCGCCCTCCTGGCCGTCGTCGTCTTTCCAACCAGGCACCACCATGTCCTCCGCCACCCACACCTCTGCGCCGAGATATCCCGTGATAGATTACAACGATGATCCACAAGATGATGTATTTTTGACGAGCAATGTCTGGAAATAGCGAATAAAATTCAAACTTTTTCTCATTTTTCTGATTCTTGGGTTATGCCTGCAGTATTTAATCGTGCATTTTTGAGCTCAGTGGACAGAAACGGACGCGTACTATCATTTCAATGCTTGAAGCATCGCGCTTCACCGCACAAAAACGTACACATTCACCATTTAAAAAAACCAAAGAGCGTGTTATTCACACTTTGCCGGCCTGCTGTGCCACCAGAATTTTTTTTTACAGCTTACCTGCCCGCCAATGAAAATTGCGTCGCCCCCGTCGCGGCATAAAGTACGGCCCAGTTCTCGGACCAGCCCGATTTTTTTTTTTTTTTTTTTTTTTTTTAGTCCCCGCCCTCGTGGCGGAACGCCTTTTTACCTTGCACGCACAAAGCGGACGTTGAAAACAATGAGGCATTGTGGCGAAAAAAATAAGGAATATTCGACCAGCTGCGCCTTTTTTTGCCTCTTCTTTTGCTTTATATCAATCATGAGCGACCCTTTCGTGCAATATTTGAAAAACGCTGGAAAAACGCTAAAAATTGTCAAGACCCTGAAGACATGGCTGAACCAGTATCTGCATTTCCTTTCAGAATCAGCAAGCAACGCGTCGGACGAGCAAGCTAGGACCCATTTCCAGCAAATGGCAAATGAAGCAAGGGTAAACATACAAATGAGCAAGCAAATGACTGGTAAACCAATTCATTATCTTATGTTTTAGCCGATTTTCAGGAACTTGAAGGAGTACCTCGCGAAGCTGCAGACTCCCCAGCCTACCTTTGTGGTGACGGTCACAGGCGACAACAACATCGTTGCCCAGAGCAACCACGACCGAGAGTAAGCAATAATCAATTGATCGCTCGCGTGAATTCTCATTTTTTTTTCGACACCGCTGAAAATGGCTGGAGTAGCCCCATCCAGTCGCCAAATGCCAAGCGCCAGCGCACGGCGGACGCGGTGCCGCAGCACGTGTCAAATGAGACTCCGCCCGCTACCGCAACAAGCCATTTCCGCTCCCTCTGCTGCCACTGGCTCATCGACCACGACGTCTCTTGCGTAAGAAGACTTGGACAATGAGCTGACAGCCAAGTTCCGCAGCCTGGAGCCCTCGAAAATGTGGACACTGTCCACGGGGAAAGTCGTGGAGAAAGCGCTCTTCAATTATGCCATGACCTTGGACCACGAAGCGTACAGTAAATCCCAAAAATGGCCCCGCGAGCATATGAAAGCTGTAGTTGTTGAAGGTCATTGGCATCTCGACCTATGGTATACCGTATGATCTTTTTTTTGAGCAACGATCTCATCCATTTTTTGTGTTACAAAGGCAAGACCCTGGGCACCTGCTTCTCGACTCGCCGCGCGGCTACGTGTGCCGCCTCCGCCGCCCCAAGAAGCAGCATACTGTAGCGTGGAGACCGACGAGGCACAGTTTATTTGCCCAGGCCTTTGTCCCGTGCCTGCAGGTAATCTGGGACCTCAAAGCAGCGCGCGTTCTTCGCGCTATGCAGCATCTCCGCACGCCGCACGCTCGCGCGGACCGATGGCTGCGCGACCGCACCGATTACTGTATGACCTGTGCTGCGCTACCGCCTATCATACTGTAGCTACGATTTTCTGTTCATAAAAAATCGAGAATTGGGCAATCGCATTGGCACTTTGAGTGCACTTGGCTTCGCATTTGGCCATTTGCGGTGCTTTGACAGACGTTATAGAGGTAATTGATGATTCCAAATCACATGGTGAAGTCTGAAATGCGTGTCAGATTGATGGATTTTGAGCACTTACAGTAATAAGCGATTTGCGCCGATTTCGCCCTGTCTTGAAGTTTGCTCTAATACAAGTGCTTTAAAAATCGCTCAATTCGTAATTCTGTTCACCCAGCCAGATGTAAAATTTGATTTAGAATTGAATAAAGTTCTCACACGGTGGTGTCCGTTACGTAACTTAATAAAATTTCGAGATAATCGCACTTCACGCGAATTTACCCGATTTTGGCCTTTGGCGGCGGTAAAAGTGCGATTATCAGATGTTTTTACTAAACGAGCAAGGCTCGAAAGTAACACCATTCGATTCCAAATCAAATTTTACATCCAGAGGCATCGCGTTAATTCGTCTCAGATTCGATCTCGGTGGACACTGGTGGACTGGTCACTGGACAGAAAAACTGGCACGACGTGCTGAGTCATTTCAATAATAATACTACTGTTTATTTGAAGAAGGCTCTGAACTCTTCTGAAGCATTGCGCAATACCGGTAATACAGTACTGGAAAAAATTACACATTAGTCATTTCTCATCATTTACTGTAAATTTTACAGTATGTACCGGCGGTACAGTATGCTTTATTATAAAACACCAATAAGCGTGTTTTTCAGACTTTGCCGGCCTGCTGTTGTGCCTCCAGAAAAAAATTTACAGCCTGCTCTTCTCCCGCCATGAATACAGTAATGAAACATGCGTCACGATGACGTACTGTAAACTACAGTATACTGTAGCCCAGCCAACGTTCAAAATGGACCCGACCGATTTTTTTTGGATTCGAAAATGTCAAAAGCCTTCTATTATTATAGAACAGTACTATTTTGCATTTGTCTCGCCATCTGCATGGTCGACCTCGGTCGGAAATGGCTGCATCACACTCTACAGCGCAAAATTTGCAACAAAAATACTTAAAACCCCAAAGCGCTACGACCACTTTTGAAAAATTCAGGGGTCACTCAGGGGTCACACATTTCAATATCAGAAAATGCCTAATAATTTGGGAAATTTCGAACTCCCAATGCATCCCAAACAGGTAAATCCGGCAATTTGCTATTGGCAGACAAAATGACGACAGGCCGGCCCCCACCTTAAGAAAAAAGCTCAAAGAGTGACGCATAAACGGCGATCGACTGAAAAAAGTGCCTACTTTGGGCAAGATTTTTTTGCAAAAATTGAAGGTTTGACACTTCCAAATTAAGATGCGTGGATTGCATGGAATTTTTTATTTTTTGCATTTTTTTATTTTTTATTTTGCACAATTTTATGCGCTGAGTGGGTTGCAGGCTGGTGACGTGACTGATGCAAAAAGTTAAAAACCAAGCTACCGGTAGCGCACTGCAAGTTATCCCATTAGATGCTTTCCCCCCTGTTTGTTAGTAAAACTGCAATAAAATCGGGCGTTGGCTAGACCGTTGTCGAGCAAATCACGATCATAGATTTGGATGAAAAAGTGAATTTTCTCTGCGAGTTTTGGCCATCCATCGGTGAATCTGGCTGGTCTCGTTCAATAGAGATTCACCAGTTGCCTTTGACATGTCAAAAGCACATTATTGTTTGTTTTTCCAGTTGTCGAGAAAAGTGAGTTTGAAAATTGATCCAATGTTTGATCGACTTTTGCAAGCTTCTTGCAAAGCTCGCCCATACAGTAGAGCACGTACCGGTGTTGTGGTTCTTGTCAGGATCCGCCCCGCGTTCCCGACATGTGCCACGCCTTTTTGACCTTTTTCCTTTTTTTTTCTTTTGCGTGCATCGCTCGCTTCCTCACCCCACTCGCTCCTTACGCCACCATGACCATCCGCCCTTGCCTTGTCTCTCTGCCCCTTTCTGGCTTGCCGCCCATGAATGCCTTTCCTTGTCTTGTTTTGTCTCGCGCGTGCCCCACTCCTTTGGCCGCGGTTCGACGCGCATTGACCCTCATGGATTCACAATCGGGAAATGACACCAGAGTGCTGCGTCTCTTTCGATCAGTGCCGTTTTCACGGCGATCCACAAAATATTTTGAAAACCCATTGTGGATTTGTGGAAATATCAAGATTTTGGATTCATCTGCACAACGATCCAGTCAACCTCTCGTTTTCAATGTCTTGTTGAACAAGGCGCGGCCTACAGCCAAATTTTCAGCAATGTCGTGCTTCCCGACAAACCAGGCAAGACTCTAGGCACCGTCCTTCTGGACTCGCCGCGCGGCTACGTGTGTCGTCTCCGCCGCCCCAAGAAGCAGCACTGCGTCGAGACCGATGAGGCGCAGTTTGCGCTGGCCTTTGTTCTGTGCCTGCTGCAGGCAATCTGGGACATTAAAGCGCGCGTTCTTCGCACCGTCAGCGTCTTCGCACGCCGCACGCTCGCACCGATGGTTGGCTGCGCGATGGCACGGACTACTGTATGACCTGTGCACGAGCTCGAGCGATGCAGTCACCGAGCTTCCTACCGGCTGCTGCTCACCTCGCAGGTGAACGTGGGTGTTTTTGTCCTCGGCTTCCTCCCCAGTCCCCACCATTACAGTACAGTATGGCTTATCCTCCCCCCCCTGCATTTTGTTTTCGTCTGTTCGTGTCCCCTCCCCTCCCCCATATACTGTACGGTACAGTATCAGCATAATATGAATTTTATACCGTGCATCCATAAATCATTTTTTCCCATGCCTTTTATCGTATTACCGTATAAGCTAAAAAACACTCAATCCGTGATTTTATCTAGCTCCACTTGTTGGACGCTCGGTTTTTAATGCGACAAGCTCAAACTCTGCAACGAAAAGAGCACATTGCAAGGGCTTGAAGACATTTTTTTTCTACGTCCACTCAGTGGATTACATCATTTACTAATTTTCTGATCGTGGCATTTGCGAGCAAAGCAAAATGCATGCTTAATTTGATCGTCATTGGTCACAGAGACTCGGTGTCCGTTGACGATCAATTGTCGCGGCATACAAGGCATGAGAACGGCCACAATGCCTGTTGCTCTCGCCCACTTCTTTGCTTGCTGGGTTGTTGTTTCCGGCATAGTTGAGAAAAGAGGCTCGACTGGCACTGGAGGTGCATCTGGACGGAAGCTGACAGCCTCTTCCCATTGACCGTGTCGGTCGAGGATCCATGGCCAAGTGTCAAATGGAATAGGAGAAGGTGCGATAGCGTTGGACGGAGAATGATAACATCCATGACAGACTGATTCGTGAGCACATTGAATGAACCAGATGACACACACTTGGTTCTAGGTCGAAAAAAAAAAGAAGTCTGGCGCGGGAAGGGAAGGAGCTGATTTTTTATTTCAAAAGAGTTCTATCCATGACAGACTGATTCGTGAGCACATTGAATGAACCAGATGACACACACTTGGTTCTAGGTCGAAAAAAAAAAGAAGTCTGGCGCTTTTTTTTTTTTTTTGCTTTCTTTTTTTTTTTTGAGTGACTTTACCACGCGAATATTCATTTGCTCAAAGTGATTTGTGCGATTCAATGTTATCCAATACACGGTATCAGAGGCGTCGATGATTCCACGATCAAACTGTTGCAATTGTTGCACAATTTCAATATTTTCTTGGGCGTCTGGCGGCAGCCATTGCTCCGGTGGCAAGTCTGTTACGCATTCAATGCGGCGATCGTTGATATCAGCCCAATCACGAGCCTCAGGGTGAGGTTCACCATCGGGACCAAACTTAACGTGCTCCAGATCAGGGCAAAGGAACGACAAAAGCGACCACACGCCAGAACTGAGGGCCCGTCGTGCCATTTTCAAGTAGCGCAAAGGATGGAAATGAGGGGGTGGCACAATTGCATCGTCCGACGCCGCACACATGTTGCGACCAACAGTGAGCTCACGCAAATTTGGGAATTATACAAGTAAATGGAGCAAATCAAGTAGCAGCACCCTATTACGGGATATTGACAGGGTCACGGTCGTCAGTGCCGGCTCGATACCTGTGGCGGGATGCAAGAGATACAGCGCCCAACTCAAAATTTGGCATCGCTAAATGCATGTTTACTGACTTTTATATCTAGTTTGAATTGTCATGATCAACAGCCAGAAGCTGACGGCCGATCTCGTGGTATAAAAAGCGATTCCAATCGTCGACAGGGCCCGGGAGGCATGTGTGCAGGCAGTCGCGGTCGGGCTTTGAATGCGCGTCTGGGCGCAAATTGGTCATTGGCGCGACGTCAAAGAAGGTGAAGCGCGGGTCCTGTTCTTCATCGATCCACTCTTTCCAGACCTGGTCAAACAAGGCAAACATATGCCATTCGTATTCGCCGGGCTGACCCGTGGGGGCCGCCAGTGGATTGACGACAGGTCTCTTGTACTTTGAGCAGTGCGCGTGGCCAAATGGTGAGCTGCGGACGAATACGCGTTGATGAGGCTGGACAACCTCCTTGAGATGATTGAACACATTGGACATGCCACGACGGAACGCATCCATCAACTCGTCTTGCGAGGCCGCCGCACCCCATTCCACGTCCCTGTGCCAATGAGCTCCCTATTTTTATATTTTTTTTTGTCAATTCAGCCTCCAAATTGCCTTTTTGCCCATTGACGGGTATGTGCTCGTAAACTTACGGTATTGAGAATGATGTAGTCAAAGTTTTCCAATGCTTGCACCCTGTCAGAAAATGCCCGTGTGAAAAAAACCAGCTAAAACGAGAGCCTCAATGCCTTACCAAGCAAAATTGTGCCCCTTTGTGAATAATTTGCCTTCCTTTTCGTGCGGCTTGATAAGCTCAAGGTCGTCGACACGCACAAGGTGGTCGGAGCGAAGATACGCAACGGATGGCTCGTTTTTCTTCAAACTTGACATGTCGACATCTGCAGGCGCGTATGCCATCTGATTGGGCTTGATGGTCTGGTCGCCGCCAGTGATGTTTTTGCTCGGATTGCTGAGAAGTTCCATGTAGCTACCTAGGAGGCACGTCAGGCTTTCGTATTGCAATTGCGAGATGGAATCGCCAACCAACAGCAAAGGGTGCTTGCTCAGATGTTTGGCAAAAGCGAAAGCATCAAATTCAAGCTTGTCGCATTGAGATGGTTGCCAGCGCCATCCAGCACTGCAATTGACAAGAAAAAAAAGGGGGTGGGAGGGCGGAGTGAAGGTCGTTGATGAGCATGATATCGCGTGTTCATGGGCCTTTTTTTTTTTTTTATTCAACTTACATGTCTTTGGCACGCATGAATTCCTTGTCATTTCGCAGGTAGCACTTGTGGTGAAAGTGGTGCTCGCAGGTATAGTCGAGCTTGAGCTCAAAGGAGTGAGCGTTGTTTCGGCTGCGAACAGGGGTGCGGATCCACTCGCCTTGTGTGTACTGGGGGATGGTGCATAGGTTGGCGAGCGTCTGGCCGCCTGTTAGTGAGATGAATGCCTGGCTGTTGGTGCTGTTGAAGTTGTGGATGATCTTGGTGGGCAATTGGTATCGAGGGTCTTCCGTGTGTGGCATGGCAACGAGCCAAAGCAGATAGATACCGACCACGGCCATCGCCGAGACCTTGGCCATCTGTGAGCAGCCAAACTTGGACTGAGTCGCTGTCATTTGTGCGAGATTTAAGGAGAGGAAAGGGGGGAATTGGGGTAAAAAGGGAAATTGAGAAAAGAAAACAAAAACAAAGAGAAAGAAAAGGCAAAAGAACCCCCCGAGAGAAAAAAAAAAGTGCAGTGCAATTAAACTATGGAGAGGCATGGACTTGCCTTTCCTTTTTGTTCCAAGCTGCAATGGCCGTGAGATGATTGCGAAGATCGCGTGTCACGCGTCTTTGGCACGGATCGCCAGGATCATGCAACACATCCAAATGATCCGTGACGTGCGCTTCCTGATTCTTAATCGACTGACACGTCCCAGGAGACGCGCCACACACTGCTCGGTTGCAGAAAAACAAGAAAATAGGTCCTCACCTTGCATTTGCGTTTTCTTTTCCAAGGATCGGAAGCAGAACTATAAAAATGAGTTTGGAATGTCAAGAAGTCCTCTCCGTCGTGATCTGTGTGACGTGAGTACCCGGATTAGGAGAGTGACCTGCACACAAGTTTGCACTCAAATTAAAATTTACATTTTGTGCTCCGTCCATCTGCAGGCACACAAATGAGCGGGTAATCCAACAGGACCAAATCTTGGTCACAGCACAACATGTCTTATCTGTTGGCTTTCTCCTTTCAAAATCGGACAGCCGCAGCCTGTTCACTCCTTTTTTTTTTTTTTTTTTTTTTTTTTTTGCACCTTGAGCTGTTTAAGATTTATGTCGCCCATTTCGATGAACTTGCTGGTCAATTGCAAGCGGCCTCATTGCCATTGCGGCTTGCAAAAAAAAAAAGGTCGGTGCAACTCACACAAATTTCACTGACAATTTATTGTTGCTGCAGCGCTTACACACGAATGCAATACAAATTCAAAGTGGCGCGACGTGCGTGGCGTATGAGCTTATGTGCCCCAAATTCAACAGAGACGCAAGGCACCGTCCAGATAGAGCCACTGGCCCAGAGAGAGCCACCCAGTCCGATTTGAATTTGGCATACCAATTCTTGAGCGAAAGAGGGTGAGCACTGACTCGCACAGCTGTCGCGCCAGTCCCGAGCACAATGCAGCAGGTTGAAAATGGCCATTGGAAATGCATCAGGCGCGACAAGAGCCGAATTTTCAATTTCAATTTCAAAGCGGCCCTTTTTGTCTTTCTTTCTCGCTTTTTACCAAGCAAGAACCTCTGGAGTGCAGACTTGTTGCCAGCATGTCATAACGGACCATTAAGAGATGGCTGTTACTGTACCAACGTTGCTTGACCAAAAATAATACAAAACAAGTCAAAAACATGCCAAAGCATGCCAAAGCAGGATCAAAGCGCAAAGCACCCGGAAAAACCGACCCGATGGGCCAATGGCGTGACACATTTTGAGCTGCCATGGATGACGCGCATGAGGAAAAAAAAACGCGGACCAGATGAATGAGGTGTCTATTTTTGTTTTTCTTTCTTTTTTTCTTGACATGATGACAGATCAGATCAGCAAACGCCACGGGTGGGATCATCCCTGGAGAGAGCGAGCTTTTTGACTCATCGGCAAAGGCCGACCCGAATCCGCCTCGCTGGGGTCAATTGGGGCCACTACGTGGATTTTCCAAAAGGGGCAATGGGATTGCGTTGCATTTTTCTTTTCAGAGGGGGATAAAAATGCCGCCGGCGGGCCCGCCAAGCACGTATTCAAAAGCATTCTACTTTTTTTCTTTCTTTTTTTTATCGCTTCTTTATCTCTTTTTTACTTGTCGTATGACGACCACCACTACTTCTCCCGCTTCTGACCCCACGCACCTCTTGCCCACGTTGCCTGCCGTTATCCCCCCTACTACTCGCTTCAATTTTTTGAAGAATTGGTGGCAACGATCTGCCCAGACGGCTGGTCACGCCGAGGGCCGCCTGCTGCAGCGTCTTGTGCCTGTGATTGATGATGCGCCTTTTGTCCCGCGCGCCTCGGTGCTTGCTCGCTCCGTGCAGGTCCCCCTGGCCAACACACGCAACTTTATCAACACATTCACGGTCTCACCCATCAAGACGCTCAATGACAATGCTCCGCGCTTGCTCTGGGACACGCGAAACACATGGACTGACCAAGACAAGGCCGAGGCATCGCAGCAAGGCAAAAACTTGGTCATCTGCCACGGATATGGTGCCGGTCTTGGCTTTTTCTACAAGTAAGATTTGATAAATGGGGCGCGGAAAAGGCAATTGCACAGTGGCAATGGCCCATCTAATCCGATTTTTTTTCTGTTTTCTTGCAGAAATTACTTTGCTCTTGCAAACGCACCGGGAATCCAACGTCTCTATGCGATTGATTGGCTTGGCATGGGCCGTAGCTCCCGGCCAAAGTGGACAATTAACAAAAAGGCCGATGAGACTTGGGATGACATTGTGAACGAGGTAAATAGCTTCACAGGCAAAGCATCCGAGCCCGAAGGCGCATTATTCTGACACTTTTTCAATCTTTGTTCATCACAGGTGGAACACCACTTTGTCGAATCTCTGGAGGAATGGCGTGAATCTGTCGGTCTTGAAAAGATGACGCTCATGGGCCATTCTTTGGGCGGTTACTTTGCCACGTGCTACTCGCTAAAGTATCCTGAGCGTGTTGAGAAGCTGATTCTTGTGTCACCAGGTAAAACTCATCAACGGAGCAGGCGACAATGACGCGCAGCGGCTAATTTTATTCTTTTTTTTTTTGTTACGCGCAGCCGGTGTGCCTGCGCCTCCTAAGGACTATATCCAGCAAGAAAATCCCGACTCATCACCGAACGAATTACTTGAGCAAGAGGCCAAGGAGCTCGGCGAGACGATGCAAGCGGAAGCCGCGGAATCTGCGGGCCAACAGCCGCCCCGTCGTCGTATTCCTTCATGGGCAAGATACCTATGGGACCACAACATCACTCCCATGAGCATTGTGCGCGCCATTGGTCCATTTGGCGCGAGGTGAGCAAAGACTTTGTGCACAAATTCCTTGAAACGCTCATTTTTCTTGATTTTCCCCTGTTTTTAGCCTTGTGAACCGCTATACATCAAGACGCTTTGCTCACTTGACGACCGAGGAGCAGCACGAGCTTTATGATTACATGTAAGACCATTAGACACTTTGCTATCTACATTGGATGATGGGAAATTGCGTGATTAAACTTGAAAACGTATGCTGACCTTTTTTTCCTCACGTTTTTTAGTTATCAAATTACATCAGATCGCGGCAGCGGAGAGTTTGCTTTGGCAGCGATTCTCAAGCCTGGCGCGTACCCGCGTCGCCCCTTGTTTGACCGTCTCGCTAACCTCAAGATGCCCACACTCTTTGTTTATGGCGAAGAAGGTAAGAACCACAGAAAAAATACATCCTCAAAGGCGAATTGAAAATGTCTCACTCCTTATTTCATAGATTGGATGGACTATCGAGCGGCGGAAGAGGCGAGCAAGCACATGAGCGTGCCAACCAAAATCATCCGCATTGAGTATGGCGGTCACCACATGTATTTAGACAACCCGGATGCTTTTAATGAGGCGATGCTGAAGGAGCTTTAGACGCACCACTGTAAAACATAGACAATAAAGTACATAATCTCATCATATTGAATTTTGAATGTCGGGCTCAATTTTACGCGTAATTGCGTATTTTAAGCTTTCCTCGACGACGATGCGAGCAATCAAAGCATGAGAAGTCTCAAATGAATAAGCGAGAAATGGAGCTGAAAGTGCTTGCTCGATCTGATACAATTTTGTTGAGATTTCGATGAGAATTAGCCTTTGCAGAAAAAAAAAAAAAGTAATCGAAGCGTGTCAACGTTTTATCATTGTACGACCTCCCGATTACCAATGCCCTTGGTAACGGCCGATCAATGAAGAACAGCGGATCTCAATTTGACACACATGTTGAAGCATTTTTGCGCCAGCAGTCTCGAATTTGTGCATAATTGATCTTTTTTTGTGGCTTTGGCTAATACGTTCAAGATGATGTGTGGCCAACGCAATGTTTATAGATGATTTGCGTTTCTGTGCGTTGCCGGGTAGCTCAAGCAACGTGATGATCGGCCAGGGGGATCAAGAACGTGTCGATTTTAGCGTTTGCTGTGTCTTTTGGGCAATTATCAATAAATAGACAATGATGTAGGCTATTTACACTTTGAACTAATAGTGCCAATCTTTGTCGTTCAAATGAGCCCCCGCTTGCTGCAATGCGACCGTTTGTCGCCGAGCACTGATCTTTTCGAAAATCGCGGGTTTTCCAAGGGGTACAGTCGACCCGCGGAAAACCGTGAATTTTGAGTTCTCAGATCGCCACGCAGTTCACACACATGGTGAATTCGCTTCCACAACTGACAGAAATGCAATAAAACCTGAGGGTCCATTGACGGGGTTTCGCGTAAAACGCGAAAAGCTGGAATGTTTCATTGCAAGGTAAAGTCAACGAGAATTTGACGCAGCGCCTTACAAGTCACATCATCTGAAAGAGCATGGCAAAACGCGTGAGCATTGATGATTGACGTAAAAGGTAATTTTTGGCGCTTTTGCTCCGGTTTCTATTTCATAGACGACTTTCAAGGTGAGATAAATCGCGTCAGGCGTCGAATTACACGCGCCTTTCCTTATCAAATTCATGCTAGAGTGCCTCTTTCTGGTGGACGCGTCAAAAGTGGATTTGCAGCGCGTCTTCCATTGCAATTCGCTGCTGAAAATTTATCGAAAATTGCTCATTACTCGCCAACAAGCGTAGCAATCCCTCGCTCTTTTGCTATTTCTCGTCGATTCGCCATTCAAAGTATATTGTGTACAAGTTTGGTGTTGTTTTGCGAACCCACTTTTTCGATTTCTTCTCGGGTGCTCAAACCAGCTCATTTCCTTATTTGCATGTAGCGGCCTCCCATTGATCTTTGGCACCCGCACGTTCAATTACCCTTATGGTTTCCAGCTCGCCATTTCACGTTACGATGGATTTCAAGGCGCTGCAGTGCCTGGTTGGCCAGCCGCAGCCAATGTTTACTAAATTAACAATTTTAGCAATTTTTTTCATATTTTACATTTTTCAATTGTCAAGTGAACTTGGAATTATTGATTTTATGCTCTTCAAACATCACCTGGTTCAATGTTGGGGCCATATTGAGGAGGTAGTCACGAGAAGCCCAGCAATTACATCATTTTAGCTGCAAGTCAATGGCAGCTTTCCAAATGGACACCGCGGAGTCCCAAGACGAGCCTTAGGATGAGATGATCGATCAAAAGCAAATCAGTGAGACGCAATTTACGGCTTTCACAAGCCAGTGGACGCACCTCACTCACAAATCAAAATCTTGTCATGGTCGAGCTTCTAGACAAAAATTGAGTAATCAGAACTGCACCAGACTTGCACGCAAGAAGAACCGCATTGTAAAACGATGAAAGACGCCAAAAGAGAGGATGCTCCATCTGTTGATTAGCGAGCAATGGGTGATTTTCGATTTAGCTCTGCTGATGAATTGCATCTTAAAAACGCGCCCATATAGCCGTGCTGACGCATCCACCAGCAAGAGCCATTCTAGGTGCATGCACTTGAATAGGAAAAGGTGCGTGGTGCTCGATCCTTGACGCGGTGTATCACGCGTCGAACCCGTAGGCTTAGTACGTACACAGAAAAAAATTACTAGCTTTTCGCGTTTATGGATCCTAGATTTTACAAGCATTTCTATAAATGAACAACGGTGATTTACCATGCGGTTGATTAGCGCAGCGATTTGATGATGCAAGTTTCTTAATTTCCTAATATTGACTGGACCCCTTGGTAAATCCACTATATTTGAAAATCGTCGTAGCACGCCCCGGCGGCCACTGCGCCCAAAGGGAAGGTTCAATTGGACAAAACGACGTGAAATGTGTGGCTCACAAGGAGGTGGCCATTGTTGATCGTGAATTCGACGAAAGACAACCAAAAGACAATTAAAAACGCGTGAATTGCATGTTTTCGATAACCGTATTACTGACCTCTCATTTTTAATGCGTAATATGCGACTAGCATGAACTTGTATCGCGAATGGTTCGAGGTGGCTCGCTGGGGAGGCCAGTTTCACGGGTGTACAAGACTGGTATTTTTTTCTTTTTTTTTTTAACGTTGATGCTTTGACCAAGGCCAGTATTACTAGCTTCCTTTTTATTGTTTTGGCAGAATTGCGTGATGATGATCTGCGAGGGAATACCAGGCAAGCACGCAAGGCCATGCGATCCCAGTGGATCAAAGGGTTCACTCTGATTCACGCCCTTTTCTTTTAAAATTTTGAAATGGCCAAGCTAAATCGCCCCCAAGAGTGCATCCATTGATATTATAGATCAATCTTTCTTAGGGTTGAAGATTCAAGACATTTTGATTCTGCGTCGGCTCGCAATTCCTGTTTCCAATCGCCTGGATAGTGAAGAAGCGCGGTTTACTGCACTGCAAAAAAAAAAAAAAAAAAAAAAAAAAAGAAAGTCAGTGCCCAACCACATGTCTGCAAAACGACAGCTATGCTCCCCATTTCACTGCTGCCTTTTTTGTCCGTGCTTACCAATAACCTGGCGATCATTATGCAATCATGGTCTGCTTTTTTGGCAGCCAATGGAATGGGGGGTTTTGGGGGTCGGATTCATCGTAAGCCTTTGTGAAGACGGCGGGGCGCGAGTCCTTGTTGTCTGGGTCCAAGGCGGGGAGACTGCGACCATTGATGTTCATGAGGGCGATGGCACGGATGTTCCGCGCAGCATTGACATCCCGCTGCCAAATCCGCGCGCACCAGGTACAGGTGAGCGCGCCGTGCAGCTTGAAATTGTCAACGCCGCTGTCACGCTTTGTCACATTCGTGAGGGATCGGCGACCACAAGATGAGCATGTCTTGCTGGTGTATGGCTCGGGTACTTGTACGACGAGCAGTCGACACGCGCGTTGGGCAAGGGCCAGGGCGCGTCGGAGCAGCGCAGGGCGTCCACTTGGCTTGCCGCGCCAATTCATGCGCCGGAATTGCGCGTCGCCGATGCAAATCAGAGGGCATTTCCCAAATAAGCGCCTGTTGGGTGCTTTGCGCCACCTGGATGGCAAAAAAAGAAAGAAAAAAGAAAAAGAAAAAGAAAAAAGACAATCAATTGAATGTTACTCGTGAACAACCCGGCTGTTGCTCTTGCTTTCTTACTTGAGGTCTCGGTCAACCATGGATGCCGTCTGAGTGCTATGCGTAAAAAAAAAAAAAAAAAATAAAAATAAAAATAAAAATAAAAGGTGAGGATGATGGTTAATGGCAAGATTCTCGGGACAGGGTCGGTCGCTCGTTGTCTCCTCCTTACCTCGCACCGTCTTGATCTCTGGGCGGCAGCCCCGTGGTGTCTTTGGGCTGATATTTGCCGCCACCGTGGCAAAGGATTCTGACCATTTCTTCTGTTGCTCTTTGCCTGCCCTGATACTGCCTGCCTTGACAGTTGAGAAATCGCAAGCCTTGATGTGCTAGGGCGTAAAATCCCAAAAGCCGAGGCATGGCAGCCAGGACGCTTTCAACATGCTGTGCCATTCTGCTGGGCATCGACGTCTTGGCGCTGGCCAGTTGGGATTCCAGGTTGGCGATGGTCGAGCCCTCTTGGTCGATATCATTTGCCTTCCAAGTCTTGATTTTTGCATTGGATCGCTTGATGCCGGCCACATGATCAAATTCGTGCGCAGAAAAGCGTCGGACTTGGTGCCGTTGCCCTTTCTCGACGTGGCGGTGGGATTGATGGCGCGGTATTGACGGCGATCTTGCCTGATTCGACGCCGCATCATGCTTGAGCGGCCGCACTGAGGCAGACCGGACTCGATGGCGAAGAGAGGGGGGCCGCGGCGGCAATGTTGGGTGCGTGGGGCCGGGGTCTTCTCCGCATGCTGCGCTGCTACACCAGCACAGACGAGATCGACATCTGCGAGGTCGAGCGCGAGATTACGGTGTCCGTCGCGCACCTGCGCAAGCAGACCGACAGGAACGTCAACAATCTCGTGAAGCGCTCCAAGCAGATGTCTTAAAGAGAACACTTACACAAACGTGTAACATAAACATGTGAAATGCGGGGATTCTAACGCTCTTATGTAACGGAAAATTCACTCTTATGTAACGGAAATTCACTCTTTATTTTTTGAAAGAAATTTATGTGATGTTTACTATTCTGGAATTGCAATGAGCGATCTAGATAATAATCTCCACATTTAAACACAAGCATGCTGATTCCGTGCCCTGTTTGTACTTTGTGAGGCCCACAAAGGTCAAAAGGCCCAAAAGGCTTCTATGGGACCAACGGATGTAGCGCAATCTGAAGGAAAGGCTGGGAACCACGGAAAAAAGACGGATGGCTGGGCGGGCGATGTAGATTTCGGGCATGAAGGTGTTGTTTTTGATCTTGTGCTTGGTTTCCGTGACAATGTCCTTGATT
>KV441890.1:292433-446637 GCA_001650995.1 Gongronella sp. w5 | reverse complement strand
CTTGGAAAGCATGGTGCAGTCGGATCAGGAACGGATGGTTGATTTGCGCAAGCGACGTTAAAATATCACGCTCCATCAATGTGTGTGCCAGCTCATCCTGCTCCAAGACAAGTTGCTTGCGGATCGCCTTTAGTGCCAACAGCTGATTCGACCCATGTCGTCGCACGAGAAACACCTATAAATAAATTACGCGCGCAAAACAATGGATCAGCGTCATTCCGTTGCCCCTCTTCTCTTTTTTTTTTCTCTCTTTCTCTCTCTCTTTCTTTTTTTGGAACGCCTCGTCACCTTCCACCCAGCAATGGCCTTTGGGCACTTGCACTGCGTAAAAAAAAAAAAAAAAGCGTGAGCCAAGCAATTGCCAAGCATAAACGCCAATTGCCCTTTTTACCTGGCGTGTCGGACCGCAGCGGCTTGACCGTGTCACCCTGCAGCGCAATGACGCGCTTCGTGATCATGCACTTGGGATCTGTGGGCGAACTGATGATTTAAGAAAAAATGAGAAACACGCTGTTTCGCCAAAGATCTTTGTATTTGTCCATTCGCCGCCGGTCAGGAGCTGGAAAACACCGTGAAAGAAATCAGGCGAAAAAAGAGCGCGAGGGACGTGGACGGCAGGGTCGGATTGCAAGATGGCGGTGATGTAAAAACGAGCAAAGGCCATGGCGTGGATTTCCAGGATGCGATTGAACGCCACGACTTGACCGATTGCGTGGAATATTGCCGTCTTGTCTTGGTCAGCAATGTCATTTCGTAGCAACGAAAAAAGGCCGTGCTTGATCGTGACCGTGCGCAGCTTCACGTCGGCGCCCATGCGAGTTTGTGTCTGTACTTTTTGGCGCGGGATATAAAAGGGGCAGTCCTTGTTCGTTGGGCGGGCATGGGTCCGTGCTTGCTCGAGGCGCTCTAGTGCGAGTGCCCGCAGGCGCCGATACTCTTGATGGCCCTCGGAAAGGCGCGCATGCGTCGCGGCGGGATCTTGCACATAAGACGGGTCAGCCACCAAGATGGCATCCGCGAACTTGTCTGCCTCTTGGCTGTCTTTCGTGCACCGGGGACATGGCTTGAGCACCACAGTCGTGGACGCCTTGATTGCATCAGCGTGTTCCTCCTTGGCTTCCACCTTCGCCTCTTTTTCATCCGCATTCTGCCGTCGTTTTGCTGTCGATCGTCCCTTGCCCACCTTCTGCCGCTTGGCTACAAAAAAAAAAAAAAGAAGGGGTCAGCAAAAAGTGCATACACACACGTCCGCACACACACTTACCGACCGCCGGCTGGCCTTCTTGCCGTTGAATTGTCTGTTCTTCTCCTTGTTGGCGAGCCTGTGCCATGGTAGACGATTCTGGCTGGTCCGATACCCGCGCAGCCTCTTCCGCCGCCCGCGCAGCCTCTTCCACCTGCGCCGCTGCATCGCGCTCTTCTTGCTCACGTAAAATAGAAGCTCGCCGTTGCTGTTTTCGCCTGATGTACGATGTAAATTGCGCCATAAGCTTACAAGGGGGAAAGAAAAGGAAAAGAAAAGGGAAGAAGAGCAAAAAAATAAACAAAACTTGGACGCGTCCCTGTTTGTATCTCCGACACGCCCGCTACAAAAAAAAAAAAAAACGAGCGCCGCCGCAGCAGGCTGCCACCCCCAGCAAGAGCCGACTTGGGCCTTGGGGGGCGCGACTCCTTGAGATACGAAAAGAAAAAAAAAAGACACAGAGATAACAAATGCGATTCCTGGACGTCGTTTCGAGGTAAGCCAACGACGAAAATTAATGTCATGCCACAAATTTTGCTAAAATTCTTCAAATTGCCGTTTGCCCGTGAACCTGCGTGGTTGACACGCCATTTTAATGCAACATTTACTGAGAAACAGGGACAAATGCATCAAATGGCATCACTTTCAGGCGTGACATCGATTTTGGACGCCTGGCGGGTGCCCACAATCAAGCCAAACTTACACGCAAGAGAGGCGGTGAATGGAAACTACGAGAAATGGCAAAAAGCGCGGGGTACATCTAGTCGCTGTCGAGCAATGAGCAATTTCAGCTAGAAAAACACACTGCACCTAGTTTACACATTGCAAATCGGCAAGAGCGCACTAGCATCTTGTCGAGAAAACAAGGCATTCGTCGAGACTTTTGCCTTGGTCTTTCTTTGTTTCGAATTTGGGACGATTTGAACAAGCTCATTCGGAAATGCTCTCGTTTTTCAGCAACACGTCAATTACAATTCGCCAACAAGGTACTCTTCAGCCCCGAAACGCGTCTCAGCGTGAAATGGCGAGCGAAAAATACCAAAGGGGGCTCAAGTCGTGGCTGCCACATGTGGTTGGGACCGCGCCAGATGCAAATCAAAAAACGAGCCCTGCCGAGCTCTCAAACCAAAATCAAAAAATCCGGTCGCCTGAATCTTACCAAACTTTCACACAAGAAGCATCGCATGAAGAAACCACGAGAAATGCCAAAAAAACGCGGTCCATCCAGTCGTCGATGAGCAATGGCCAATTTTAGGTTTAATTTCAATTGCGAATTGCTCTGGAAATACGCCCTCTTGGAGCCGCGCCGACGCATCCACTAGCAAGAAAGACGCAAGGTGCATGGTATTGATTATGAACAGGCATGTGTAACCCGACGACTGACGCGGTATATCGCGCGTCAAAATTGGCCCATAAACGGGTGTTCCGCGTTTATTCTGCCTGGGACTTGTTTTTACAGTGATCATTGATACCCAGACACGCAGCAGATCGCGTTCCTTCTGTTGGTCTCTGTATCGCGGCTCTGCGACCAATTTTCGTCAACTTTGACTTCAGGCGAAAAAAAGAAGCGAATTGCATTTTACGCCAAAGCTAGTCGATTCACCCCAGGTTTTTAATGCATTTCTATCGGTGAAGGGCAATTCACGATGTGGTGGAACGGCGCGGCGATCTGGGCGCCTAAATTTCACGGTTTGAAAATGGCCGACTAGACCCCTGGGAAAAATCGCGATTTTTGAATAACTGCAGAGCGCGCCATCGATTGACCGCGGCTCCGTGAAACTTTGTGCCGTTCAAGTATTTTGGCTTCCTTCTTTCCAGAAACGAATAAAAACCGGGGGTCAATTGGGCCACTGACGAGAAAATCGATACTTCCCCGTAAATTCACCATTTCCACAATGGCGTACGACCTTATTCTCGGATCAGCTAATAAATTTCGAAAGATGACAGAGATGCGTTCGTGTGTCATTTATCGTTAGCCCGACATGGATATGCTGCACGCAAAAAGACGAGTTTGCCTTGGGAAATTGAGAAGGTGTTATTTTTCCGGACTTCGTTGGTTTGCTGTGCCTCCCAATTTCCCCGGCGATGAAAGTCGCATGACGTGATGAACTATAGCTTGTGCGTGGAATAGGTCAGATCGATTTTATTTATGTTTGAAAACTTCAAAACACCTTTTGTCCTACTTCGCCCCTATCTCGTTGTATACCAAGCCAACGCCGCTCAACAATAGCTGCCTATGATTCAAATATTATCAGGACGACCACTTTTATTTTGTGGTCCCGCAGTCACATTAGGATTTCGGTAAAAGGTGACCAATCAACGAATCAGTACCCTAATTTAGGCAGATCTCTTTGCGTGTTTTTTTAATGTGGTGGGCGGAGTGTCGGAGTGTGAATCCGAAAAAAGGCAAAAAGTGAAGAAAGCGCCACCGAATTTTTGTTCTGTTCTCTTTCTTCACCTTTTTTTTACATTCTATTGTTGGATCCGATGGGGAAAAAGACGTTTCCACGCAACCCCGAGACGTCGTCGGTGATCACGTCGATTAATACAGCGTCGGGCATTCTCCTGTCGAGCTTTGACAATAGTGCGGCAGCCGAGTATTTTGCGCTGGTGACGCACGGGCTTGATCGGCACCGCCTGCGCATTTTCAACGTGCGATCTGGCATGGTGAACAATGACTATACGAGCGAGAGCAACGAGCGCTTCAGCTGCATGTCGTGGGGCAATATCAAGGACAATGGCGAGTTTGGCCAGGTAAAAAGAAAAAAAAAGAGGGCGGTCGGCTTGCGCATGGCCCTTCTCCTTGATCTGACCTTGTTTTTCATACTTTATAGATCGACGATGAGGCCAAGACACGCAAGCGCAAGGCTGGATCGACCGTGACCAAGGTGGTGATACTCGGCACACACGCGGGCGCTATTCTCATGTACTCGCTTGCGCATGGTGCTATTGTCAAACGCCTTGAAAACGCGCACACCATGCCCGTCTTGGACTTTGTTGTGAACAAGGCCGGCACAAAGGGCTATTCCATTGCAGAGGACAATTACATTATCGAGTGGAACATTGAAGAAGGCCGCGAAATCACGTAAAAAACGAAAAAAGGAGAAAAAGGGAGCATAATTGACTCAATGGGTGCTTTTTTTTTTGTAGAAAATGGAAAGCGGATGCAAAGCATATGGGCCGTTTGCGATTGAGCCACAGCGAAAAGAAGCTTGTCGCTGCGGGACACACCATCAGCCTGTGGGATCTTGCCGAGCGCAAAGTGGTCAAGGTGAGAATAACAAAAAAAGAAAAATTTGTCGTTTTTTCTCATCCCTTTTTTTCTCTTCTTTTTTCTTTTTTCTTTAGAAATACACGGGCCACGCGAGCGCGGTCATTCAGCTTGTTTTTTCGCCGCAAGATGATCTTCTGGTGTCGATTGCCGAGGATGATCGGTACATCAATGTGTGGGACGCGCAGACAAACAACACAAACACGAACAATCTGACGGTGCTCACGCTCGAGGACAATGCGACGCACCTGCATTTCTCGCTGACAGACCCCAATGTGCTTGCCGTGTCCGAGGATGGCACGTGTGGCGTGTGGCAAAACGCCACTGCCGCGCCGTCGTCATCTCGTGCGGGGCCCCCACGTCGCAAGATCATGCGTGGCGCTATGACACGCGCTCCAGACACGTGCATCTCGGTGACGGCCTCTCAGGATGAGCAGACACGCATCCCCATCCTCAATGCCCGCTTTGTCAGCGATTTTGGCGGCCAGGCTGTCATGATTGCGCGTGGCTCGTCCATCAAGCCCATTTTTGAGGTTGTGGTAAGCATCAAACGAACTGAAAAATGAAGAAAAAAATAGGGGGAAAAGGTGGATTGGGTCCAAGGGACGCATTCTAATACTTGAATTTTATAGCCATTTGTGCACGAGGAATCGGGTGCGGTGTTGGAGACGGTGAATTTGTCGCGTCAATTGGTGACCAACTA
Organism: Gongronella sp. w5; assembly: GCA_001650995.1. Classification (NCBI taxonomy): domain Eukaryota; kingdom Fungi; phylum Mucoromycota; class Mucoromycetes; order Mucorales; family Cunninghamellaceae; genus Gongronella; species Gongronella sp. w5. The sequence goes on along the minus strand of KV441890.1, from coordinate 441,420 downwards.
CCTTGTGGACGACAAGGAGGACCGTGTTGCCAAGATCAACAAGGCGTACGACGAGACACACACGAATGTGGTTGGCAATGTGGACTATGTGATGCAACAAGGGCGCTTGGACGACAGCGATGATGAGGGCGATGCGGTGCTTGTGTCGAATCAAGCAGAAATGACGATTGAGCAGCGTCTTGCCGCGATGGAGATGGCGCAAGAAGGTGGCGTAGATGAAGACGAGGATGAAGATGATTTGGAAGACGATGATGAGGTGTCTGGCAAAAAGCCGCTTGCGCAACAAACGAAATCCATTGGAGGAGTGCCTTCCATGCCTGCACAATCTCTTCAGAATGTGCTTGTTCAGGCGTTGCATTCCAATGACCGTGCATTGCTCGAAGGATGTTTGACGCAGCGCCATCCCGAGACAATTGCGACCACCGTTCGCCGATTGCCTACGCCTTATGTGATTCCGCTGTTGACCAAGCTAATTGAACGCTTCCAGGAGAAACCAAGTCGTGGTCAGGCCATGATGGATTGGATCCAACCTGTGCTGCAGATCCACATCGCCTATCTGATGACCGTCCCCGACTTGATGACCAAGCTTGCCAACTTTTATCAAGCCATCGATACCCGCGTGCAAGTCCTCCCAAAACTCCAAAAATTGCAAGGCCGCCTCGACATTGTCCAGGCTCAAATGGAAGCACGCGCACGCACAACGCGTATGTTGCCCCAACAAGACGCACTCAAGCCCGCTTCCACCTACCTCGAGCTCTCGGATGATGAGGACGAGCCTGACCACGACATGGACGACGAATTGGACAACATGGGTCTCGTCGATGAGGATGCCAGCATGGATGAATTCTCGGACGACCACATGGATGACGACGATGATGACGACGATGATGATGATGATGAAGACGACGAATTGGACGCCGACGCCGACATGATCGAGGTAAAAATCAAATAAAATGTCGCGCGACGCGTCTTGCTCATCTTGTTTCCAATAGCTTGGCAAGGCTTAAATTTCTCGCACTCTCTCTCGTAGACCTTAGACCCTTTTTTTTATTTCTGTAGCATTTTTTTATTTTTTATTTCTCATTGACCCTTCGCATTGCCCCCTCTCCACACCCGCGCATCTCACACCAATGGTTTGAATCTCATCCTTTTCGCTCTCTTTGCCCTCCTCTCTTTGCGTTTTTTTTTTGCATTTCAACAGATCACAAGGATGACAATAAAGCGAAAAATGCTGGGCTCAGACCCATTTTGTATTTCAATTGCTGATGAAGGACAGGTGACACAAGCTCGGTCAGGGCGACATATTGGCGATTTGCCTGAGCCAGAAAGGGCAAAACGGGGAGCGCCGTTTTTTTTTTTTTCTCTCCCCCTTTTTTTTTTTTCTTTTTTTCTCTTTCTTTCATTTTTTCTTCCACACGCGACCCACGGTCTTTTTCAAAATATGTTTCAGCGCAAGCTCCACGATATGGCACACAAGCTCAAGGAGAAATTCTTGACAGAGATACACGAGCTGACGGGCCAGCTGCTTCAAGAGAGCACGCCCGAGGAAGAAGAGGACGAGGTGGCCGTCCTTGCAAAGAGCCACAGACACCAGTCATTTGCCCCTGTCCGCCACAATTGCAAAGTCAAGTGGTTTGTGGATGGCCACGATTATTGCTGGTAAAAAAACGAGGCATTGGCTTGTACAACTGGCGCAGTGTGGCTCATCATCCCCTCTTTTTTATATTTTTTCAGGGCCGTGGCTGAAGCGCTTGAACACGCAAAGGAGTCTATCTTTATTGAAGACTGGTGGCTCGTAAGGCCCACGCGTTGTGCTTGCCATTGGTGACACAGGACTGATTTTTTTTCTTCTTCGTTTCGTTTTAGTCGCCTGAATTGGTAAAATAGAGAGGCGACTCGCTTAACCTTGTGGGATGCACATGACAATTGGAGCCCCCTCCGCCCCTCACCTCCGCTCATTGTGCTTGCTTTTTTTTTTTGTTTGATCTTTTACTTCTAGTACCTGCGCCGCCCGCCCAGCCAATTCCCCGAGTTCCGCCTGGATGAGGTGTTGAAGCGCAAGGCTGAAGAGGGTGTCAAGATCTTCATTGTTGTGTACAAAGTAAGCGGCATCGGACCAAATTGGCTTGGGCAACGCGCTTACATCGTTTTTTTTTTAATTTTAAAAGGAAGTCAAGCAAGCAATGACGCTCGACAGCCGTTACACAAAGGACGCTTTGCAAAGCCAGCATCCTAATATTGTTGGTAAGCCGGTGCTTGGCAGTCATGCACACGCTGCGCGCGCGTGCGCGTCCATTGTTTTATATCTGATGCCATTGCTCCATTCCCCGGCTTTTTTTTTTTTTTCCTAGTGCTCCGCCATCCTGACCACGAAATTGGCGGCACGTTCTTTTGGTCGCACCACGAGAAATTCGTCGTCATTGACAATCAAATCGCGTTCCTCGGCGGCATCGACCTGTGCTATGGCCGTTGGGACACGCATTCGCACCCCCTGGCTGACACCCACTTGGGTGTCCCTGTGGGCGACAATTTCCCCGGCCAGGATTATAGCAATGCGCGCGTCCGCGACTTTGAGGATGGTAATGGCATCTCATGCTTGCGACAGGCCAATTCTGACCTGTTTTTCTTGTTTTCCTAGTCAAACAATGGGAGCGACAGCTGATTGACAAGACCATGACCCCCAGAATGCCATGGCACGACATGTCCTTGTGTTTGGTAAGGGCTGAAACAAAAAGGGGCATGCGTTCGCCCCCTGAATTTGTCACGCGCTCACCAAAACACTTTTATTTTTCATAGATTGGTGAGTCTGTGCTTGATGTCGCGCGCCACTTTTGCGACCGCTGGAACTTTGTCAAGAGCGAAAAGGCCCTGGACAAGGAAAAGGTGCCGTTTTTGCAACCGCCTCTTGGTGGATTCTCGCAACAGCAGCATTTCAAGACACCCGTGTCCCAAGGCATGTTGCGCTCAAAGTCCACGCGCTTCCGCCACGGCACACGCGGTATTCGCGGCCATTGCCGCGCGCAAGTGCTGCGCAGCAGCGCTTCATGGAGCTCGGGCATCCCCTTGGAGGTAAACCAATGACGATAATAAAAAAGCAAAACAGCGGCATCTCATTCTTTTTTTTTTTTATTCTTTCAGCACTCAATTCAGAACGCTTACATTCGAGCCATCACAGAGGCGCGCCACTATGTGTACATTGAGAATCAATTCTTCAGTAAGGGGAAATGGAGAGAATCGCGGCACTTTTTTTTTTTTTTTTTTTTTTTGTGCAAAACATGTCTCATTTTCGTATTCTCCATAGTCACGACTACCGAGGACGACCCGCTATACCTTGTCAAGAACCAAATTGGCGCCGCTATTGTGCAGCGCATCATCCGCGCGCACGATGAGGGCGAGAAATTCAAGGTGTTTGTGCTCATGCCCCTGGTCCCTGCTTTCCCGGCCGATTTGGCCACCAAGGAGGCGCGAGATGCTAGGCAAGCGCAACAAAACAGCAAAAAAAAAAAAATTGTTTTCTCACTAGGCAAGCGCAACAAAACAGCAAAAAAAAAAAAAATTGTTTTCTCACACCGACTTTTTATGTTTTACAGAGCGATCATGCATTACCAATATGCGTCCATCTGCCGTGGCAACAAGAGCATTGGCGAGAAGCTGCGCCGCGCAGGTGTCAACCCGGACGACTACATCCGCTACTATAGTCTGCGTAGCTACGACCGCATCAATCGCAAGAAGCTCGAGGAGATGATGGCGCAAGCCGCCGGGTTCACGCCATCGCTCTCGGACATCATGGAGGCCGATGTCAGCCAGACGCGCATTCCCGGCACTTCGGAACAGTCATCGCGCTCCCCTGCCTCCGACTCGATCTCCATGCACGCCATGCACGGTGGTGACATCCACCGGGAACCTTGGTACGGACAATAGAAAAAAACAAAAAGAAAAAAATACAGGACACCTCATCCTTTCTTCCTTTTTTTCGCGCAGGTTGAGTGATTATGAGCATGCTGTGCAACGCAACGAGCAAACGGATCGCCAGGAATCTCATTCGTATGTCACGGAGCTGCTTTACATCCATGCCAAGGTGCTGATCGCCGACGGTAAGTGACAATTGATTGAATTCTAAAAAAAAAACTTCAAATTGAGCTCACAACCGCTCTCTAGATCGCTTGGTGATCATGGGCTCTGCCAATTTGAACGATCGATCGCAGTGCGGCGATCGCGACTCGGAGATTGCCCTGCTTGTCGAGGATCAAGACCTGATTCCTTCCTACATGAATGGCCGTCCCGTGAGTAACCATGTATAGATGATCCACGGATGGATATTGACGCCCTCTTTTCTTTTTCAGTATGAAGCGTCTCGCTTTGCGGCGACGCTGCGCCGCCAATTGTGGAAAGAACACCTTGGTCTGCTGCGTCATCAGGATTTGGATGAAGTGACGCAATCAATGATGCCGCTGCCCGTGCCCAACGCTGACGAGACCGGCACGCTGGAGGACGCCACCGTCATGGACCCGCTGAACGAGGACACGCTCGCGCTCTGGAATATGACCGCGCGACAAAACACCGAGGCGTTCCGCACCGTCTTCCACTGTGTGCCTGATGACAATGGTAAAAGACGCGTCATTTCAGCTGCAGAAGGTCCTCCTAACAAGACGAATTCTAACTTTTTTTCCATTGCAGTTCGCAGCTTTGCTCAATACAAGGAATTCTATCCTCATCCTGACGTGATTCCTCTTGGCCACGTGCACGATAAGAACATGAGCACCCACGAAATCCGCAGCCATCTTGGACAAGTCCGCGGCCATCTTGTCGAGTTCCCATTGCACTTTTTGGAAGACGAAGATCTAAAGGCTGACGCAATGACCTTGACCTTGGAACTATACACATGATTTTCTATTTACTGCATATCCTGTTTTTATTGCCTTGTATTTTTTTCTTCTGTTACAGTACATCTTACATGAGTAAATCTTGCTGACAGATTGTAGCAGCCCTATCGTATGAGTACAGTAACAAGAGTTTCAACTTTCAAGATAGTCGCAGTGCACAAAAGCACAATTTTTTCCGTTTGGGAGCTTACATTTCACACCACAATACCTATCACAAAATGCTTGATCCGCTCATCATTTCTTAATCTGCATCATATTACCTTATTATTACGTATCTGACGCGAATCAACCGTCATTTCAATACTTGCACCAGCACGCTACGGTACACTATGATACACAAAAAAACGATGCTTACATTTATCTTTTAAAAACGAAAGAGCGTGTTTTTTAAACTTTGCCGGCCTACTGTTGTGTCTCCAGAAATTTTTTTACAGTCAACTTGCTCGCCAAGGTCACCGAAAATCAACAAATCCATTTAGCAACCTACACACCAGCGCTTTGAAAGTCATGTTATTAGATGCAAGGACCCCTCTTTCTGCGCAAATCTGCAATGAAAATTGGGGTTTGACTAGACTGGTCACGGGGAAAAAGCGATCAACGCCAAATTTGACTGTAGAAACTTGAATTTCTCGACCAGTTTTGATCTCATACCTGTGATACTGATTTCATTTGACAGAGAATCAAATTCTGCATCTTTTGTTACCGCAAGCTTGCCGTGGGTTATTTTGGTTCTTCTGCAGAAAATTGGAGTTGAAATTTTAAATCTGGCGTCACATGTGTACAAAAGTTGCGTATCGGCTTTGCCGGGCTGGAACATATTAACCCTCGAGCCAGTATCTTCCCATATGTTCAAGTTTGAGCTTAATCGAGGCACAATTTAGCGTGCAGCAACCGAAAACGCGAATTTAGAGATAAATGTTGATTTTCTCGTCAATAAACTGTAGACCTCGGGATTTACGTTTGTTCTGATACTAGCGTGGCCAAATCACATAAATGGAAAAGCTTCCAAGGTGCTTCAGTCGCTCAACGGCGTGCCATATCAATTTGAAAACTAACGAGTGATTTTTCACAGATTTCCCAAAGGGGTCCGCCGACAATGTTCAAGCCGTGGATTTCAGTCGTTGGATCGCCACGCCATTCACACGCGGAAACAGCTGCGCGTAAAAACTAGCAAAAAAAAGCTTGTCAGAGCTCAATGTCATTGCTGCTCTTTTTTTTTCCCCATCCCACCCTGTTTATCGATAGATGTGCCGTAAAAACTTGGGATTGATCATCTCTAGCTTGTGGATGCGACAGCGCGGCGCTGCTGCGAGTACCATTCGATGATATTCATCTGGAAAGAATCAATACTGCTCATTGCTCGCCATCCAGGATATGAATTGCTCTTTTTTTTTTTTTTTTTTTGCCATATTCGTGGTTTTGCCATGCGATTCCCCTTGTGTGCATGTTTGGCGTAATTCTGAGGACTGATTTTTTTTTCAATTTTTGATTTGGATGCTCGTCATGGCTGATTTTTATTAATTTGCCTGTCGCGCGTCTTGGGCAACTTCCAGTGGCCACAATATTCTGGAAGGTCAGTCCAAAAAAGCGGACTACTGTATCAAAATCTTTTCCGAAGCCATTGCTGACAACAAAAATTAATTTGTCGCTGCAGATGATTCCCATATTTCTTCATCTGAAAGTTTGCCCGGACGACCTCAAGTCTGAGGATGTGGACAATGCACACCTTTTTTTTCAGACGCGCTACCATTTGTTTCTTTACAAACCTTGAATGCACTAGAGAATCCTCAAAACAATGAATCATCGATTTGATCGGCTGGTCTAGCCATCATATCGTGCCCATAGAACACGCTCAAAGTTTGCACAGCGCAAGAATTAGAAAACCAAGTGACAGATTGTGCTCCGGGTTGTGCGCAATGAGAGTGTCGTTGGCTCACTGTCGCGTTCTTTTTCTTATTCTTGCTGTTTCTTGGGATTGAGGGGAGGGGTTGGCAGCAATGGGATGGGACATGGTAGAGTTTGCGATCTACAAGAAAAAAAATTGTAATTGGGGTGCGCAGGCAAATGAGTGGGGGGGGGGAATTGTACGATCGCGCGGTCCATTGACTCAAAAGGCAAGGCACCTTCAAGTGTCGCGGGGCACAATGGAAGAAATAGCACATGGCGTGTACAACGAGGAGAAAACAAGGAGGTGGGTGTATGTTTTTCTGTAAAGATCGGCGCGTGCCATTGGCTTGCCGCGCAATATTAAAAATGTCGCAACTCTAAACGCGTCGCGCTAGTCCAAAATGGGGTAAAGACGAATGATGGTTTTTTAATATAAGATTTTTTTCTTTTTATTACAGCATCTGTCTGACAAGGCAAAAGAGGTAAAATTACAGTAAAAAAAAGAGAAATACAGGAAAGCTGGGCACCTAATACTGGTGCTCATGGATGCGCTCGAGTGCTGGCGGCTGTGAATGGCCTACATTGGGGCTGTAAGCGGTGCCATGAGAGGTCTGCGAGCGTTGGGAGGGGCTGCGGGGGAGTTTTGAGACAACGGCGGCCACGACGCCCATGAAGCTTTGTGTACGCCAGCGGTTTTGCTCGGGATCGACGAAATCAGGGCTGTTGGGGTCCAATGTCTGTCTGGTGCGGTTCTGGCGGCGCTGATGGACGACGAGGCCAGCGAGGCCAATGGCGGCGACACAGCCAACACCAAGACCCACACCGAGACCGAGGGCATTGTGCGAGTTTTGATCATTGACGGACTGGCCAGCGGGCGAACTGACATTGTTGCTCGTTCCAGCATCCGGGGTTGCGGCCGACGCTGCCTGGACGGACGGATTGCTGCTAGGGGACGCAAAAGCGTCGGTGGGCGTGGATGCAGCAGCATCACCGCCATTGCCACCAGCATTGGGGTCATTGTAGGTGGTGGTGGTGGTAGGATTGGGTTCCGAATACGCCTGGACACCATCATCGCCGCCATTGCGATGACCGCTGGAGCCGTGGGTAGGCTTGGCGTGCTTGGTAGTGGTCGTGGTCGTAGTGGTCGTTTTCTTTGTCGCAGCATGGTGCTTCGTGGTGGTGGACGTGGTATGGTGCTTTTTCGCGTGTTTTGTCGTCGTGTGGTGCTTGGCGCCATGGTTGGGCGATTGGAGCTTCTTTGGACCATGGTGGGACCAAATCACCGTGGTGCTACATACAACGGTGGTCGCGGGCGAGGGCGTGTGATGATGGTGCGTCGTTGGTGTGGGCTTGACGTGCACCGTTTTTGTGTGGCACACCGTCTTTGTCGTGGGATGCTTGTGGTGATGACGCGAGGGGGTCGGGGTCGCATGATGGTGCTTTGTCGTCGTTGTCGTCGCGTGCGCTATAAAAATGTAAAAAAAAAAAAAGCATCAGAATCCCTGACACCATCCGTTGGCCCGCCTTGCGCCCCCCCTTCTTTTGCGCGTTTTACCTAATCCAAGGCACGTCTGGCATAGCAAGACGACAAGGAAAAGTAAAAAGGAGCGGTGAGGGTGAATCATCAATGCATCCACTAGAAAAATTGAAGGAAGCGCAAGAAAAGGATGGTCAAAGAAAAAAGAACGGAGGGGGGGAAGGGGGAAAAAAGGGCAAGTAAAAGGATGAAAAATGAGAGAAAAGAAGACTAGAAAAGAAAAAGGGCACAATGAACGTGCAATGCCTCGTCTCTCTCATTTCATTATTGATCTGGTTTGGTTCCCCGCCAGCAGGTACATTGTGTGACATTGCATGGCCACAACCTAAAAATCCCTGCACACGCAATCACGCACACAAAAACACATGGCAAGCAACACAAACATCAACCCTGTCCGCGCGCGCGGGTGCGCGTTTGGTTTGCCCGATGGATGCCAATTGAGCAGCCTAAAGAAGCAATAGTGCGATGATTTTTTTTGCAAGGACGCGCAAACCGCGTTTTCAAGCTTGTTTCGCTTTCTGTCTGATGATTTTTCATGATTTCTTTTTTTTTAAAACAATGATGAATCTACGATTTTTTTTTATTTTGGCCCATGGATGCGGGCCAAGAATAATAAATCAACAAAAATAAACGCAATCAGGATTTCCTTAATGGTGGTGGTCGTGCTCGGAGCCGACAAAGTCCATCTTGAAGACGCAGCCGCATTCGGGGCATCGATCGTGTTCGTGGGTCTTGTCCAAGTTGATCCAGATGGTGTCGTGCGATTCGACGGGGAAACCTGATGCAATAAAACAATGAGCCATTTCCTTTTGTCGTGATGCGGATGGCGCGCCCCAATGTTTTTTTTTTTTTTTTTTTTTTTTTTTTTTTTTTTTTTTTTTTTTTTTTTTTTTTACCAGTGCAGCCGACGAAACGGATGGGGTCGTGGGACTTGACGACGATGGGCTCCTTGACGGAGCCAAGGTGGGTCATGTGGAGGGGCTCAACGTCGAACAATTCGCGGCCCTCGAGCTTGGCCAACAATTCCTGGCGCTCCAAGCCGGTAGCCTGTTCGAGATCGGTGGGCACAGTGCCATCAGCAGCACCGGGACCGAAGCTCTTCTCGGCTTCATGAGACACGGCATTGGCTAGATAAAACACAAAGCGTATCGGTGAATATCAGCCTTTTGCGCAAAAAAGGCTCTTCTTACACAGGCGAGCGCCGGCAACAGAGAAGGATCGAAGAGCGGGGCGCGCGGCCATGGGGGCGGCACGGAGAGCAGCACGGCGAAGAGCAAACATGGTGAGTTAGTGTAAGCAAAGGAAAAAAAGTGAAAGAAAAAAAGGCTTTGTTTTGTTTTCCCTGTCAGCTCTCTTTTTTTTTGCGATTCGCCCAATGGTTGTCCGTACCCCTACACAATGTTGTCGGGGCCGGTCACTTTTGATTTCAGGCGCCGCCAAGATGGCTGCCTTTTTCGGCATTGGATGCAAAAAAGCGCGCCTTTTGGACGAACACGCCATTATTTCCATCTTTTTGATGTTTTTTATGTTGTTTAAAATGTGGGTCATCAAAGTATCAAGGAAAAAAACCATAAATAATTAAAAAAGGTATCATCAGGGTCAAATAGCGCGCCCATGGGACCAAAAAATAGCGGAAATGACGGGATTCACGAGCAACAGGACGACTTTTGAGGGCTGGGATCATCGGTCATTTGCATGGACGATGCCACGCGCTTTCTATCTCGAGGGGGTAAATATTGCTTGCGATCGACCAGCGTCCTTGTCAATGTCAGGAACAAATCATCGATTTTGCCTACAATAAGGAGACCGAGATGAAGCCCCCACTTTTTTTTTTTTTTTTTTTCGGGCGCGTGTTGCACGTCGTCTTACCATCATCTTCCTTTGCCGAAACCTCGTACACCAAAGTTTCTGGGCCAAGGACGCGCGTGACATATTCCCGTGCCTGATCAAGCGTGACTTCTCGGCGAGGCTCCAAATCCGACTTGTTCCCAATGACGACCATGATCAATTCGTCGTTCATGTTCCGTTTAAGCTCTACCGAGAAACAAAAATGAGATTGGAAAATGATGTCACTCGCCCTTTTTTGCTATTTTCTTTTTTTTTTTTTCACTTTTTCGCTTTTTACCCTCGACCCACGAGTGCAATTCCTGGAAGCTCTCCTGAGAGGTGATATCGTAGACGAGCAGCGCGGCCTGAGCACCTCGATAATACAGCTGGGACATGGCTCTAAATCGTTCTGTCGCGGAATGGGAGGGTAATGTGGGATGAATTGGTGCCACCCTTTTTGTTCTTTGTTCTTTTTTTCTTGTCCTACCTTGACCAGCTGTATCCCAAATTTGGAGGCGCACCTTGCAATTGTCCACGGTGCTAAACCGTAAAGAAAAAGAAGCCTGTCAGTGGCACCAATGTCGCTTTTTTTGTCATCCATTCTTCGTGTTTGTGCCGTCAGGCTGGCGCGCAAGAGCCTTTAGATGCATCTCATGCTCGAGCACATCGCGCATCGCATCTAGGAGGTCGAGCTGGCCATGCGGATGTGAAACAAAAGAGGAGCGCGTGCCGCACACGCGCAAAAAGGCGGTCAAAAAGTAAAAAGCGAAAAGTAGCACTTACAGCTTCTTTGTCATAAACGAGGCGCCAATAGTCGACGTTGAATTCGGCGCAAACGTCTTGTTGATATAGCGCACCACTAGCGACGTCTTGCCGACGCCTGGAAAACGACAAAAAAAGAAAAAAAAAAGTTAAAATTTCAACGGCTATGTTGCCATCCCGGTTCGTTTTACCTTGACTACCGAGAACCACTACTTTGGCCTCTAGATTCGTAGCCCACGAGGTATTCATATCGTTGATAAAAGGTGTGAGTGAGTGTGAGTGTGTGTGGCGTGCACAACGTAAAAAGGGCGAGAAAATAAAAAAAAAAGAAGAAAGAGAAGGGGGGAAAAAAAAGGGGGAAAGCCCGCCCCCCCAAAAAAATAAATGCGCAGGCCGATCCGCGCGCACGCTCAGCACCCTGCTTTTTTTTTCTTATTTTTTTTATTTTTTTCAATTTTTTTTTTATTTTTGAGCCCAACAAGCGGCCTTTCCGGTGCTGCATTGTCTGCATGACATTTGAGGAGAACAAGGGGAAGCGCATTGAAGCAAAAGGGGCGGCGAGCGACCAAGGGGGGCGGATTTTTATTAGGATATGTATGATTGGATGGGATTTAACATAGCATTGCGCGCGCTTACCCGCCAGAGAGGGGCCATTTTGCCGCCTTTCATTGCACCAGATCCCGTTTGCGGTTGTGGTGTTTCACGCGCCACGAGTGCTCTCCGTGTTTCAGGCCCGCTCGCAATTCGCGCAGCACATGGTCAAACGCGAATCCAGGCTCGTCCAGCGACGGCGTCAATGGCCGGTCGTGATCCGCGGCCAGTGCAAGGCTGCCAATGGACGTCGATCGCGAGTGGTTCGTCATGGTCGACGTGCTTGAAAGAGACGGCGATGCCGGCATGTCCACAGCCTTGGGTACCACTTTTTTCACGCGCTGCGACTCTTGCTGCTGACGCTTCAATGCACGCTCACGTGCCTCTTGGATCTCCACCTTGGCTTTCTGTGGTGCGCGTATAAAATAATAAAGAGCCATGAATATCGCCCCGATCAGTCTTTGTTTCTCCTTTTTTTTTTTTTTTTGCTCTTTTTTACCTCAAATGTGCTGACAAATGTCTGCAGCGTGGCAAAAAAGACCTCGGCCTTGACTGTCGCGGGGTCCTCGCCAAAGTAAATGATCACTGACCGCAATTGGTCCTCAATGTCCTTGGTCATCTTGGTCAAATTCGTCACAATGGGCTCGGCTTCAATGAGGAATTCCTGTACAACGAGAAATTAAAGAAAAGTTGGCAAAACACGTCGTGCCAATGGCTCCAGTCCATGGCTTTTTACCTCCATGGCGTCCGTAAATCGGTCGATTTGCAGCACGTTTGACGCGTTTCGCCGCTTGTGCAAGGCCAATTCCTCCTTGATTTGCACAAGGCTGGTTTGAAGTGCGTGCACAGAGGCAAACAGCGTGGCAGGCGACACTAGAAAAAAAAAGTGCGTCAATCGGCTGGCTAATGCGTCCAGTAATGCAGAAAAAGTGCGTTACATTTGGCTGCAGTAGCAAGGTGTCTGAAGTCGTCCTTGAAATTGACGAGGTCGTCCTCTGACCGGGACAAAAAGTGCACCAGGTAGTGCAGTAACGTTGGCAAGTTGCGCACGCCCTCGCCTTCGGCACGGGTATCGCGCATCTGCAGAAAAAAAAAATGAAAAAAGGATTAAGTCAGTCATTTTTTTTTTTTTTCACTGCACAAAAGTGGAAAGAAAGCCCTCACCTTGAGCAGTGCGTCCAAATGAAAGCCTTGCGCGTCACCTCGGATAGTGTGGCCATTAAGATAATTTCCAATGGCAAGGATGGTTTTCAGCACCCATTTGAAGCGCTCGCCGTGGCGCAGCTCATCAATGGCATACAGCAGCGTGTCAAGATCAGGGGCAATCTCTTGGAGCTCCTGCTGGAACTTGCGCCGGAAAATCATGCAATTAAGACGTTCAGACAGGCGCGGAATGTACATAATCTGCAAAAATCATAATAAGAAGAATACACGTCAATATCAGGCGCACCAGAAAAAAATGCTCTTTTCCAGGTTGTCACTTGCCGCCTTGAAGAACCGCTCGGCATCCCCGAGACGATCAATGTCGCCGCTGTAGCCATTGATAATTTCAATTTCCTCTTTTGTGGGAATGTAGTGCCGGATGGCCATGAGGTGATCGATTGTCAGCCGCTGGTCATCAATGTTCCAGATGGCATCACGAATCTCCGGGTACGACAGCTTGATTCGCGCCAGGGTGACCGCTAAAAGAAAAAGAAAAATATTAACAATGCCGTGTTTGCCGCTTTTCATGTTTGATGAGACAGTTTACCGATATTATTGGCACGATTAAACTCGAGGAGCGTGATTTTTGCCTGCTTCTTGATGGCGGCCATCCTGGCATCGCCAGATGTCGGCTTGGTGATGGGCGCCTTTTTGAATAGGCGTTCCAATTCGTCCGTGTCAATGTCCACGGTTTCATCGGCCTGCTGCGGCGTCAATTCTTTCCAAATGGTATGGCCAATGCGATCAACAGGGAGCTTGGACCAAAAGAATTGCTGCATGAATTGTAAAAAAAAAATTTTGTGTCAGAACGCGACATTCTCTTTTTTTTTTTTTTTTTACCTTCATGGTGATACTGGTTGCCATGGCATGATAGTCGCGTGAAGCCGAGGCGAGATCGTGGAATTGGGCGTGTGTGGGCGACGTGATATTATTTTCGTGCAATGATTGCAAAGAGGGGAAGTACAAGTTAAGTGCGAGAGGATGGAGGTACTTTGATTTGCGCGCTTGCTCACGTCGGCGTGGATTGGTGTTTTTGCGGCGAATGGGTGCATCTGAAGCTTGGATTTCGGTGGATGTGGACGGCGCTGGAGGGGCAGGAGGAGGAGGTGGTGGTGGAGGAGGAGGGGGTGGGGGAGGCGGCGGTGTGGGTGGTGCGGCGCGTGGCGAAACGGGCGTCAATGGCATTTCGGCACGCAATTGCTGCTGCTTTTGCCAGTCGTGGCGTTCGTGCTCGTGTTGCTGCTGCATGGCGATGATTTTGCTCTCTTTTTCCTTGACTTTCATCAGCAAATCGTTTTTCTCACGGCGCATCTTGGTCATTGTCTCCTCACACGTGTGCAGCGTGTCGCGCAGCTCGACAACCAGATTTCGCAATCCCTCCACGTCCTCCAACGTGGTTGGCTCCTTTTTGCCGCCGTCATGCGCGCCATCGGCCCCGCCCTTGACCATCCATTTTTCCAAAGGGAGCTTGCCAACAATCGGCTGACTCGATTGCAGAAATTGCACAATGAGGCTGGGCAGCTCGGCTAGATGATAATTCCAAAAAAAAAAATGGAACGCGTGTGTCAATTTTGCCCGCGACGCCGCAGCCACGTGTCATATGGGTTTTTTCAGTTTTTTTTTTTTTTTGTAGTTTTTACCATTGGATTGGCAGGTGGATAGCGTGGTGGTCAGCATGCGGAAGATGTTCCACGTATCCATAACCAACCTGAAGATGAATTGAAAAGAAATCGATGAGGAGAACGAGAAAGAAAAAGAGAAAGAGAGGAAAAAAAAGGGAAGAATGAGCAAGACAATGATGTCTCCCTTGAGAGTGTCATCTCCTTTTTTTTTTTCACAAATGCTCTCGCGCTTTGCCACCCTCCCTACATCACACGCTCTCATTTTTTTTTTTTTTTGTGTTGGTGTGTTACAACAAGGCGCATATTTACCCTTTATCTTGTTTCATTTTGGCTTGTCCCCATTTAAGGCATTCCCAAAGCGTGTCGACTGCCAAATAATAGATTTCGGGGTCGTCGCTGATCCCTTTCAGGCTAGACAAAATCAGATCGTCCGAGTTTCTAGCAAAAAAAAAAAAAGGAGAATGTTAATGTTTTACAACATGATTTGCTACAATGGCCCCATTCATGTGTCGCAAACGAACGCGACACGTCACTGTGCACGCGTGCGCAGCTGCAGCACAGGATGCGGGGAGTTGCGTGTTCTAGATATCTTACTGCCAGATGCTTTGCCGTTTGTGGCTTTCGACGGTCTGGATTAAATCCTCGTCCGTCTGTTTTTCATCCAGGTATGCCTTTATATGATCATGCACGGGCTTGGGGCACTTTGATTGTTTGCGCACCACCTATTTACGGCCCAATGCCAAAAAAAAGGAGTCAGTGCACGCACTTTTACAATGAAGCTCCCTATTTTTTTTTTTTGATGTTTTCTGGAGCGACATGTTTGCCATTGGGCGTCGGGGTGGAGAGGGGGGAGGTGGGGTTACCTTGAAATAAGCGTGGAGGCCACGACGGTCCAGCTCTGAGCGCAAGCCGCCGCGTGCTTCAATGCTTTCAGATGAATTGACAATGGCATGAAAAAATTTAAAGGTGTTTGCAATAACGTCCCAGATGCCATCGGGCACGGTGCGGAGTTGCAACGCGCTGACGCTTTGCATCAGTCGCTCAAAACGGTATTTTTCCCCGGGCACATCCGAAAATGCCTGGAGCACTAGTTCATACGTCGTGTGCGACGCGTCACAGAAGCGCG
Organism: Gongronella sp. w5; assembly: GCA_001650995.1. NCBI lineage: Eukaryota > Fungi > Mucoromycota > Mucoromycetes > Mucorales > Cunninghamellaceae > Gongronella > Gongronella sp. w5. The sequence continues at coordinate 425,982 of KV441890.1, read as the reverse complement.
CGAGAAGATCCAGCGATTGATGCGCAATTCTTGCTGCAAGGGTTACATCCAGCGTCGGCATGGCCTGATCGTCGTCGTCGGACGCGTTTGGAGCCGCGGACACGTCGGACTTTTGTGCCATTGCCACGGGCTGCGGGCCAAACACCGCAACCACCAGATCAAAACTGATAAACAGACACCCCAGCACATGGTGCATCAGACTTGGCCGCACCACCTGCCAGTCCAACTAGAGAGCAATGTACCAATTGCGTCTTGTCAGCGCTCCAAAAGCAAAGAAAAAGAAAAAAGGGGAAAAAAGAACTTACGTCCGATGCCCTGAGCAGGCCCAAAATACACTGGATACACTTGAGAATACACAATTCGTCCGTCTTGGTAGACCATTGCGTCGGTCTTTTCCTTTTTTTTCGATAGAAACAGGAGCATTTGGATGAGAATTTGCCTTTTTCCCCACAAAAAATCACATGGTTTGCTTTTTTTTTCTTTTTTTACTTTTTTTGACGCGCGTCGTGGCACTTTTTTTTCATTTTGTTACTTACTTTTTTGTGCGCGCATTGATGCGTTCCAAAACCTGTTCCAATGCAGCCAAGCCGTCATGGCGCCGTGCGACAAATTCGTGAATCCATGCCGGCGAACATGTGGTAAGGAAAGCTTGCAAGGAGGAGAGCTGACGAAGCAATTGCTCGGACGTCAAATTCCTATATTCGGCAATACGTGGTGCGTGGGTGTTCAGTGTCTTCAGGAGCAGCCGGCGAAAAGTTTTTTTTTTTTTTTTTTTTTTTTTTTTTTACCTTTGTCGCAAACGCTCAACAAAAGCATAGGGACTATGGCGGCTGTCGCGATGCGAGGACTTTTTATCGTCGGGTTTTGCGATCCATGCCGCGAGCATGGAAGCGTCTTTTTTCGAAAGTGTGCTCATGCTGTAGGTGGTCGGATTGGCAGCTTGTGGTGCATTTGGCACGGGTGTGTCGATCGGAATGGCGTGTACGAGCGAGGATCGCGGCTTTTTGGCTGCATTGTCGAGGAGGAGCCAAGCGTCGGCGGCCGCGGTATCGTCGGCATTCTCGGCGTCGTGCTTTTGGTGCGCAAGCGCATTAAATTCGACAATCATGGACCCGACGCGCGATTGGACGTGGCTCGCGTCTTTTAGATTGCGACGGCGGAATTTGTAGTTGGCCGCGCGTTTGTCCAGACTTGGAGGGGGGCTGGGCAACGCCGCATTGGACGTCGATGGCGTCGTATTTAGTTGCAGTGCCTGCGTTGATGACGAAGACGTCGGCACTGGAGATGGCCGTGCTGACCATTCGTTGTCCGCATTTTGTAACGTGTCCTAAAGAAAAGAAAAAAGCGCGTCACGTGAGCCCTTTTCAATATTTTTTTTAGTTTCGTGCGTTTTACAGGCGGATTCGTGTGATCAGCAATTGTTGGCTCGTCCATCAGGGGGATCTGGCGATTCGATTTTCCGAGCCAAGTGGGTAAAAGATGCTTGCCAAATCGGGCAGAGGTGCTCGGTCGCAAGGATGGTTTGAAAGGAGGGTCGTTGCTGGCTTTTGCCGGCGGCTGTGTAATATCAATAGACATGGTGGAGCCCGAGCGACGAAACGAGTGAGTCGCTGGGTTATTGGACGGTGCATGAAGTGGAAAATTCACCATGGCGTCGGGCTTTAAAGGAAAGGAGTGTGTGTTTTTTGTTTACGCGCCGGGTAGCCGTAAAAGAATCAAGGGCAATAGGTTAAAAGGAAGGAATGAAGGGAAGGAATGAAAAAAAAATGAGTGAAAGAGCAATGGGTAATGGGAAATCGAGCGCCTGTTTTTTTTTTCTCTTTTGCTTTCTCGAAGAGGGGGAGGGGTGAAAAGGAGAACGAGATGGGCCAAGACAATGACTTTTTCAAGGTTCCCCTTATTTTTTTTTGTCATGCAAAGAAGATCCAGCTGGTGATGTGGATTTAACGCATCCCCTGAAAAGATCACGCTTTTCAAGATTAGCTTGCGCTGGCGCGTGAAACACGCCATTTGAGATGTCATTGGACACATACCCCCTTTTTTTCTCTTTACCATGATGGACAGAGTCCCCCTTCCAGCTGGTTGCTCTCTCCAAAAAAAAAAAATCAAGTGGGCCCTGAGTCTTACCACCTTTGCCATGGCATCCCTCCCTATTGTCTATTTTCAATTAAAATCAGCAAACTTACAATTGCTTTTCCATCTTTGCAACACGATGCTGCGCGCGTGTCTCCCACACTCATTTCCCCCAGCATCCATTCAAATTTTAGTAAACAAAAAGAGATGCCACGGCCAAAAAATAAGCCATGCACACCTGTTGTTTACTTGGCTATTTTGCTGGATTGTTCATTGGTTAGAATGACGAGAACTTTTTATGATATGCATATCATAGGCAAGGCTTTTTGCTGCATGAAATGCCCAATGAGTTGCTGTAAAAAGCAAGAGACACCGAGGAAAACCTAATTATTTTAGAAAAATGGTGATGAAATGCAATTCCTCTATTTCAATTTGCTTTTTAATAAGCTAGCAGGGCCATCTGACATGCAATCGACTTGATCATCAGACAATTCTCCATCGTCTTTGAGGTTTCCCGGTATTTGGCTGGGCAAATGTCGAGAACAACTCGAGTGAGGTATTTTTCAATTCATTTTACTATTTTGTCTTATGAAATCGCCATCTACAAGGAATCAAAGTCCCTGAGTCGACACTTACGAGTTTTCCCGTTTAAATGAGCCCAGTCTCGCACCATTGCAATTGCTATTTGGCTCGCAATGACGATTTTCAAAAACGACGGATTTTGCAAGGGGTACAGTCGATTCACGGAAAATAGTAAAATTTAGGTCCTCAGATCGCCGCGCGCCATTCAACCATATGATAAACGGACCTCATTCACTAAAGAAAACCAACTAAAAGCCAGGGACCCATTGACTGGTTTTGGCGAAAAATGCATTTTATGTATTATTTTCGGCCCAAGGTCATCTCAACGAAAAATGTCTGCATCTCCGAGAAACAAATAACATCAGCAAGAGCGCGGCTTGTTACGTACGTGGACATAAGTGATCGATTAAAAAGTGATTTTTTGGCACGCCTGACGCCATTTCGCAATCATAGGCATTTTTCGACGCGTCAAAAACCGCGCTTGACGTCGATTTTCACGCGCCTGCTGCTAGTCAAATCTATGCAACGTATGTCTGACTTGCCCATAGATGCGTGCAAGCGACTCTATGAACGCGTTTTTCATGTGCAATTCGCATTTGAAATTAAATCGAAAACCGCTCATTGCTCGTTCACCAACATTTAGACCATAATCTTTTTATTTCTTTTTCCTTGGTTTCACCCCGCCCATTTTCTTGTGAGTAAGTTTGGAGCTATTCTGGAGACCCATTTTTCGGATTTTGATTTGGGAGCCTGGTCATGGCTCATTTTGGATTTGCGTGTAGAGCTCTTCCGACTGCAGCAAACGTGCCACTGGACGACGCCACTAGGTTTCTAGCCTTGCCATTTTCACATTAAGGCGCGCTTCGGCTTGAGTAGTGATTCATTGTCAATTGTTCCCTTTATTTGACGGTAAAAATCTTAGTGTCATAATGGCAGCCTGGATAAACATGTTTGATCCATAAAATATTTGAATCAAGTGATAATTGGCATGGAAATCGAACCGACTCAAGCTCTCTCTTTCGATAGTCAAATTAGTGAAAGTGTGCAGGTACAATATAAAATCAGCGTAAAAATAAAAATTGATTAGAAAGACTACCGAGAATCTCGTTAATATTCTTGAAAACATAGATGATCGTAGCATCTTTTGCTCGCTAATTCATTTGAGGTGTCCCTCGCGCCGATAGGTCGCGTCGTAGCCGCATATTTGGCCAAATAGCAAGTTGAGGTTCCCTTTTTTCGGTGTGCCTCTTTTGAAGCGTGTTCAAATGGTCCCATATTTGAACCAGTTGATGGCGAATACAATGCCGCATTGATTTAGGATCCGGTAGTCGCGTGCAACGCCATAAAAACAGAGATCAATCATCGCATCACAGCTGTACGCGAGAAAAAGACGCTAAAATTCCAATAGCATGAACCTGAAGACAGCTTCCTAGAGCACATTATCTATCTCAAAAAGTTAGTGGCGCTTGGTGTGGTGGATGAATAACGTCGGAATATGATCTTTTGACGCGCTACAAGCGTGTAAAGATAAAATAACAAGCAAAGTAGATATACGCATCTTGTGTGCTGCCTGATTTGCCCAGATTTGGACGCTTTGCTTCGCCTTGTCACTTTTTGCTCATTTTTTACACACTGTGTTGTTGTGGACAGCGCAAAAAATCGAAGCAGATCCAGAAAAAGCTATAAAAATAGTCCTTTTTCTTGACTGCCTCGAACACTGACAGAGTAAGTGTCACGTTGGCAGGGTAGCTGTTAGTCGCGTGAAGTCGTGTTGTGCTCAGGTCAGCGATGCACCACGGAAGTAGAAAGACGAAAGAAGAAAAATAAACAACGTTGGTCTCATCATTCCCAAAAAGAATGACCATTTAATCCCTTGCAGTGTCTTTTTTCCTCCTTTACGCCATACTTTTATGCCAATGCCTTCCCAAGAACGCCAACGCGTCAAAAAAAAAAGAGAGACAACGCCAAAAAGGGAAGCGGCGATGGACTGCGGCAGGGCTGGCAAGCGTGCACAACAGATGTTGGGGCGATTCTTTTTTGGCAGATGTTCAATTCAAAGTTCAAGAGCCGAGGAAAAAAAGTTGGACCTCAACGATCGACTTTTTGTCATGCGTGTTTGGACCAGAGGCTGTTTTTCGCGAAAATTGCATTTTTTGCTTCGATCTTTTTGAAATTGCACGTGTGTACGCATACTTGGCTTGATGTTGCAAAAACGTAATTTGAGCTTGCAATCTCATCTTGTTCACGAGCAATTGGCCTTCAAAGTGTCGCAGGTCACGTGACACATCTCTCCAATTGGCCACAGCGGGTGAAATGCGGATTTTGTCAACTCAGGAGCAGAATTATCGTTCATGTTAGCATGCATTCATTGCCAGAACCCGTCTCATTTGCTAGTTTTATCCGGCTGGCGTGGTGGAGCTTTCGCTGCAGCGACAATACGTGAGGAAAGAGACTAATAAACTAGAAAAAAAAGTCCTTCATGAGGGGCTCTCGACGGATGGCAGGTCAGCTCGTGACAAATGGACCACACTCGTTTTTGATATATTTGTTGGTTTCTCTTTGCGGGTTCTCTGGTGTACATGTTTGGGGGGATTCTGGAGACCATATTTTTTGATTTCTGTTTGACAGCTCGCCACGACTAAAATTCTGATTTTGCAGTGTGGTGCGCGGTTGACGCGTCGCAGGGCGATTAGGGCCCGGGATTTACGAAAAAGGCAACTCAAACTCAGGTCCCGCAGTGAGGTCGCTGCGCACACATTTAAAGGCGGCAGAGCCCTATATTTTCTCTTCTTTTTTTTCGCTTTTCTCTGCTTTTCCATATGGCCTTCCGCGTCAAGATACCCCAAGACTCGCTTAAAGGTATTTAAATTTTCTGTTGGCTTGCAAACAGCGCTGAAACGCTCTTTTTTTTTGTGCAGCGTTTCGCACCAGCCTCGAGGCAATCCACCGATTTGGCGACGAATTGCACTTTGAAGCCAAACGTGATCAGGTAAACGACAATCGACCTGCCTATACGCCCTTTTTTTCGCACGCGCTGACGCTTCCGGTTTCCTTGGTGGGAGGGTAGCTTATAATGTGGACCATCAACCCGTCCATGACGGCGCAAGCTGTTGTGCGCCTTTCGCCGCGTTTGTTTGAAGAGTACAAGATCAAGCGCCAGGGCACCGACACCGTGTGCTGCCGCGTGTTGACCAAGGTAAACATTCAATACGTGCGTTGATGTAGGAATTGATGGCTCATTCTTGGAAAAATAGACATTGTATAAGATCATCAAGCGCAATCAGTCGGGCAATGTGCAGCACATGGAGCTGCAAATGAAGACAACGGAGTCTGCCGGTGGCGAGGCTCGTGACCATCGCCTGAATGTCAAATTCGTGTTCCAGAGCGGTAAAGACCACGCGAAAATGGACACAAAACGCGAAAAATGGCAAAAACGCGAAATTTTGACGCATTTTTTCATTTTCCAGGGGTGACCAAGACACACTCGCTGTGGTATCAGGAGGACGACGTGACGCAGGTGCTGTTTGACAAGTCGAGGCTGGCACACGAGCTGACGATCGACCCTGGTTTGTTGCTGGACAGCCTCATCCACATCCACCCGCAGATCCAGGACGTGTCGCTCATCTTTACCACCGACACTGTATATCTCAAGACCTCGTGGGACGAGTCTGTCATTCGGCCGGGTACAATGCACTGGGCTTTGCGCGGCGTCAATTTCTGTGGAAGTCTTGTTTTTCTCATTTTTTTTTCATTTTTCGTTTTTGGTAGGTGGCAAGCCCTTTCAAAGCAACTTCAAGTTTGCGCGCTCCGACTTTATGACGTGTCGCGTCAATGGCGCTCGGCATATCACGGTCGCTGTCAAGGAATTCAAGGTAAAAGGAGAGAAATGGCTGCGTCGCACACGGTGTACTGATACTTTTTTTTTTTTTTTTTTTGCTCATGCATTCAGGCCGCTCTTGTCTATGCGGTAGACGCGTGCTCTTCTCTGCGGGCCAAATTTGGTGATCCAGGCGCGTATGTACCCATCAATCGATAAAAGAGGATGAAATTGACGCGTTTTATTTTTTTGGACAGCCCTGTCGTTTTCACGATCAATGAATCTGGTCTTGTCCATGCAGATCTTGCGGTCATGGCACAATTCAACGGCGACAGCACATCGCAGGCGACGGACGGCCATAGCATCAACAATGGCTCGGTGATCTCGGGGGAAAACAGCTGTAAGGCCAGGTGGTTTCTTCCTTATTTTTTTTTTTGTGTGTGTGAATTAGCATCTCACTTGTTTTTTTGAGGGTGTGTAGTCATGTCCCGAGGCGGATCTCACCAGCCGAATGCGGCGCCGCATCCTGCGCCAATGCCCGCTGCCGCGCCTCCGATGGCGTCGCAGCATCAGCAATCGCGCGGTCGTCGATCGCAGCAGCAAGAGCAGCAACAACAGCAGCAGCCAAAAGAGGCACAAGTGCCGACGCGCCGCGTGCAGGAGGCCAATGCATCGCGGCCGCCCGTGCGCAGATCACCAGCACCTATTGAAGCAACCAGGGCACGCGATGCTTCCCCACAAAGTCCATCATGGTCACGCGACTCTCGTGACGCCGATCCTCAGCCTAACCTTGGCTCCTTGCATCAACTGACCCTGTCGTCATCCCTCTCGGGCAACCCGCCATCTCCGCCGCGCGCAGATCTTCATGCCGATCAAGGCCACCGCCCTCCTCTTTTGCCAACCCAATTGCAGCGACACGACCGCGACGACGATGCTACCACCGATGAGGATGAGCAGCTCTTTGAAGAACAACCACCACAGGTAAAAAAAAAAAAGAGAGAGAAAAATAAGAGAACATCCAGGGGGCGGGCCATCCATTGGACGCCAATTTGGAGCCCATTGGGACACCAAAATGGAACCAATGGTGATCAGATGATGACGCGCTTTGCTGATTTCCCACTCGTTTCTTTTTGCATCATAGCGCAAGAGAAGATTTTTTTCTTCAAACTAAAATAAAAATCTATAAAAGGATGGATCCTGCTTTTTTTTTTCCCTCCCTTTTTTTTTTTTCTCTCTCTCTTTACCTCCTTGTTTGCTTCCCACACGCATTCTCGCTCTTTCCCCTCATCGCACGCATTTTTGCCCACAGGAAGATATCGATCGTTTTTCCTTTTGTTCTTTCACGAAAAAGCGCGTTTAATCCCTCCCCATCAACCCCGTCCCATTTCTCGATCCCCAACTTTTTTCTCTTCTTTTTTTGTAATCTTATGACCCAAGGGAAAGCCTCGAATCGACGTTCTTGGTTTGGTTTTTTCGGCAAAAAGAAGAATCATGTGGACACAGCCGTGGAAAAAAAGACCACGAAAGCCACGCGTGCCGCTGGGCAACAGCAGCAGCAGCACCCGCGTGAAGCGCAGCGCGCGGCAGATGAATCCATTGAACCAGGCCAGTCGGCCACGGCGAGCTCTAGCCACAGCCATGCGTCGACTCAAAGTTTGGACGCGCACGCAGAGAAGCAAGCTCTCGCTCAGGCGCCCGCGCGTCAACAAGAGTCGGTGGAGATTGTAACGCCCGCCGCCATTGTCCCACCAGCCGTCACTACCGACGACATTATCTCGTCTTCCCCCGATCCATTGGACACCGACGAGGCCACCCCCGCCCTCAAGCAGTGCCTCGATGGTGATGCCAATTCACCATCCACTCAGCAAGAAAAAATCAATTCCCAGGAGCCAGTGGAGCCTCCGGTGCCAAAGGACCAACCTGTTGTCACAAAGGTAACAGGATCATGCGCCCAATTTTTTTTTTTTTTTATATTTGTGGAGACCGGAGTCGGGTGACGGAACGGGACGGGGAGGGGGGGCAGAGGGAAAAGGGCACGCGCCATCGATCGTTTTCAAGAATGGAGGCTCTCCCTAAACCTTTTTTTTTATGTGTAATCTTTCAGATTGTCTGGGCCCATGGCGGCGACCAAGTGTTTTTGACTGGCACTTTTGATAACTGGCAAAGTAAGTGTGTGTGCCTCCTATTGCTATGGCATCAATTAGCAGGCAGAAAACGATGGGGAGACGCGCTGACGCTTCTTTTCCTCCTCAGAATCCATTGAAATGCAAAAACAAGACGATAACACTTTTGCTCATGAGCTTTCGTCCCCCGCTGGCGTACCCGTTCAATACAAGTTTGTCGTCGATGGCGTGTGGAAGTGCGACGACAACCTGCCAACCCAAACCGATGCAGGTAAGCCCTGAAAACGAGAAAATAAAAAAGAGCGCGCCCCACAGCCAACTTTGCCACTGACTTACCCCTGCGCTTGCCACCTCTTCCCCTCCCCCTTTTTTTTTTATCACAGACGGCAACATGAACAACTGGATCAGTGCATAGTATTCAAAATATGTTTTATCCCTACGTTTGTAATGAATAAATAAGAAATGGTCTAATACTACAATTGAGGATGCATGCGCAAGGGAGAAAAACAAGGGAATGGGAATGGGAATTACAAGCTAAAAGGAAGCAAAAGGCGGGCAAAAGTGTACAACGTTGTAAAAAGGGGGAAAAAAGACCGTTTTTTTTTTTTTTTTTTTTTTTTTTGGTGAGATGCTATGATGAAGAATGGGCGCCTTGGGAGTACAGGACGGCGAGGACAATGATGGCGATGATAAGCAAGATGCTGAAGCCCAGAGACATGAAACGATTGAGTATTTTCCACCTGCTTGCCATTTTTCCCGCTTTGCGGCCCGAATGCCGAGGAAAGATGGCGCCAATCCACCACAGCGGCGGAAGCACAAAGCCAAAGACAAAGAGGAACATGCCAATGGACACGAGCCCATCGTCCTGGTCCATCGACCACCAGGGCCGGTCGTATGACAAATGCGCGTCGTCCATGGCGGCTCTCGTGGACGCGTACGCGAATCCAGCGGTGCCATGCGCCTGCTGCTGCTTGGTCTGGTCGCCATGGATCACAGCCCATAGTGTGCTCGGATTCTCTGGATCGTATGAGGATGGCAATGGCGGCCGTGGCGACATGGAAGCCGGGGATGCGCGTGATGGGTCATTGTTCTCGAGCTGCAGCTTGGCTTTGAGAATATCGGCATCCTTTTCGAATTGGTGGTCGATGTAGTCATGAAACGACTCGTCGGGCGACGACGGATGGATGACCACGGCATTGCTGGGCATCTGCGAAACAAGCGGAGGCATCGGTGGCGGTGTCGCCACGCTATAATTGCTCGGCGTCGACGCTCGCTTTGTCGACGTCTCCCCGCGTGACGACTGAAACGACACAGGCGTCGTCGATCGAACAAGGTTCTCCGCTACTTGATACACGTGAAAGTCGTCCATATATAAGAAAGAAAAAGAAAAATAGGCAAATAGATATGAAAAAGAACGAAAGGAAGGGGGGTTAAAAATAAAAAGAGGTGTGTGTGGGGGAAAAGCAGACGAGGCTTGGTATCAAAACTACAACAACGACAACAACAAAGAAAAAAAAAGAAAAAGAAAAAGGATGGTGACACACGCCCATCATCAGCAATTTATTATTTTTGGCGCCCCCCTCCTTTTTTCAACCGCCACCCATCCCAGGTGCAACGTGATCCATTTCCAGGAACGGTGCTGATCACAAATGACCGCTGATCGCCTCGACGTTTAAGCTGCTGCGCTCTTTTTATTACGAAAACGGGGGCAAAAAAAAAAAAAAAACAAAATAGACAACAAATCAATGCATAAAGGGGAAGAATGAATGGAGAGTGAGGGGGGGGGGAAACGCGTCGTCTCAAAGGGGGCCTAAACTTCCTATTGGACGGACCGCGAGGGGAATTTTTAACAAGGACAATGGTCCGTTTCATGCGGACCTTGACAATTTTTGCACTTTTTCTTTGTCTTTTTCTTGTTTCGATCATTGTTGCCATTGTTTGCGGACGAGGTGTTCAAATCTGCAAACAGTGTGTAATGCAGCGTGGGTGTCAAATTTGGCCGCGGGAATGAGTGCAAAATCGTCGTTTCTGTGACGACGTGCTGGTAATAATAGTAATTGTCGTGCTGTTGGTGCGCTTCTTGGTGCTGTTTAGAGCTCTGGTGCACGCGCTGCTGGCTGCTTGTCGAAAAGGACGTGCGTTGCGTCTTGAGCTGCTGGAACAGCGTCGATTGGACACACCGCCCGACACTTGCGATGGCGAGCCGCTGATGCAAGCATTGTTGCTGGCGCAAAGTCTGCGCAAAGAGAGTGGGGAGACGAGGCATAGATAAAAGATTGTGCGAAGGAACGAATGAAGGAAAAAAGAAGCAAAAGAACATAAAAAAAAAATTCGGCCACTTTAAGAGCATGTGCCCCCCCGCGCCCACCTCCTGAATTCTTTTTTTAGCGCAGCAATGGGCGCGCACTGCGGTGCGCGGAACAAGGCGGACTTTTCACCCCGCATCCCACCCTGGCCCTGGCTTCCGGCATCATTGTGTCATTTGTGATCCATGTGGCCCTCCTTACACAGTACGCCTTGGATGCCCAAATTTGACATTTCCATGATCTACAGTAACAGCAGGTTGTATTACCAGGCGCCATACCAGTCTGTCCGTCGCACCTGGCTCCACCTGATTGGCTCGGCCAGATCTGCACAAGAGCGTTGCAAAAAAAAAAAAAAGCGTGCCTGCTCCAACAACGCGTAATGCTCAGGTGTGATATCATTTATCATACTGTACCACTGAAGCATGCATACTGTCCCAGGATGGCGCTGCCTCTTTTACAGTGCAACCGAGGTCTATTCTGCTACTGTAAAATAATATGTGAGCGCAAAAAGATAGACTAGAATCACATGTTCGATATTTTTGCGTATTTCAGCATGATATGCGACTTTTGTACTGATAATTCCTTTCAGATACGAGTAGGCTGAACAGAACGCATTGTTTGGAGTTCTAACATGGCTGCCCGGCACCCAGAAAGAAAGAATGGTTATAGGGAAACCCTTTTTTTGCATATTTTATACTTTGTGAATCTTTACCACTAAACAATCGCATCAAGTTCAAACTACTGGCAAAAACACGTCATCTGCTGCCATTTTACTGTTTACAACGGACCACCACGGCCATATGATGCTCTGAAAAAGCCAAATGCGCGTACGTACAGTATGATACTGTACTGTACAGTACAGTAAAATGTCATTCTGACACCAAACTTCATATACCGGTACCTATAATATTATATTTTGGCATGCCTTTGTGCCACAGCATAGGCAGCATCGTTGCTCCTGGAGCCGTCCAGTTTTGCGCGTCGCGCAAGGCACGTCTTCGTGGTACAGTAAGTTTTACTAGATCTGCTGTTGTGATTTCCAATGTAAATCGTTTTGTTCTCAACAACCCGCTACTCGATCGTCACAGAGCCTGCTGGGTGGAGGGTCAAGTCTTTTAGTTCATCTTTTGATTAAATGTCCAAATGATGACCAAGAAAATATCAAAAATTAGACATTCCCGGTGGTGCATCGAAGCAAAGACACGGGTCTATCCTTAGCGTACACCCTGGGCAAAGTATATGATAATACAAAAATGGGTAATTAAATTACATCAGTTTTATTATAATTGCCATGTATATCTGGTAATAATCGACCTCCTAGGAACAATGATATAAAAGTATAAAAACAGTTCTAAAATTATGAACGGGCTATAGCCAGCGGGTTTTGAAATAGACCAAAAAAGGGGTACCTGACGCGTCGCGTCGCGCGACGCGTACCTACGCGTATACAATGGGCTGTGGAGATGGAAACCATCTCCAATTTTTTTCGTGACGAGTGTAATGGTGCCTGATTGTATTTTATGAATCAATTTCATGTTACATGCATCACATCGGTGCTGTGATCGATAAATGTAAAATACCACTGTGGCGCGTGCACGTGTCAGACGCGTCAAAAGTGGCGATTTTCTTCCAAACATGGTCGTAATGCCCCTACTGGTCAATCAATTGATAATAGCCTATTCTACTGTAGTCCTTCAAATTAAAGTATTACAATGGTTTTAAGTCAACTAGGGATTAAAATTAAATGACAGAAATGAAAATTGTGTATTTCAAATGCGCCTGATGCGTGACGCGTGTCACATGATGATTTTACATTTGTCGATCACAGCACCGACGTAATGCATGTAACATGAAATTGATTCATAAAATACAATCAGGCACCATTACACTCGTCACGAAAAAAATTGGAGATGGTGTTCATAATGTCATTTCATCTCCACAGGCCATTGTATACGTGTAGGTACGCGTCGCGTCGCGTGACGCGTCAGGTACCCCTTTTTTGGTCTATTTCAAAACCCGCTTGCTATAGCCCGTTCATAATTTTACAATTGTTTTTATACTTTTATATCATTGTTTCTACGAAATTTCATTTCATTTGAGCCATTATTGATCAATACAGAACAGATTAACGTGATTGCTTGACACCTCACACTGTGGAGCAATAGCCAAAGTGTCAACTTTTTTTTGGGAGGGCACTGTACTGTACAGTACTGTACAGTACAGTACTGTACAGTATTGTAAAGTTGGTGTAAAGACTTTGCTAACAACGTTCGTAAAAAAATAGAACGAAAGTTATGATATGAATATTGAAGACTTTGCGAACAACGTTGTGAAGACTTCGCGAACAACGTACGTAAAAATTTCGAACGAACGTTGTGAACTATGATAAGGGCTACAATATCATGGTCGTCTGGTTTTGGCGAAACATGTGATTCACTGCGTTTTTGTCCGTTGTTTCGACAATACAGTAGGCAATTTTGACACTGTTTTGGCCCTGAATTTTTGCAAAATGGATTTTTTCACGGCTGAATGATCGGATCTCTGAAAAAAAAACTTGACATCGTCGGATTTGAGTCGAGTTTCCACTGGTCTAGTATTTGGAGGTAGATGGTGAGGCTCATTGGGAGAAACGCATAAAAATTGTTTTGCATTGGGGTTTTCTTCACTAGCAAACACGAATCTCGGGATATCTCGAGACTGAGTGATTTGATTCGCAAAAAAAAATTACGACCGTTGGAGAATTGGGTCTACCATCAACTGATCTAAATTTAGGAGCGTACGAACAAGTTTTTGAGGAAGAGCCAGTTTCATAGGCGTAAAGGGGGTAAGATCAGCACCATTTTATCTCGTACCGTGGCAACAGCTGAGCGCCCCGACGCATGAAACACCTCAAATGAATCAGCGACCAAACGCGGTAAAAGCGCTTGTGGTTTTGGGCCATCGCGTCGTGTTCTCGGCGAGTTAGCCTTTAGGGATCGTTTTGATCCTATTATGGCCCTGAAATTATGCAAAATGCATTTTCTCAGGATTGAGCAATCCAATCTCTGAAAAAACTTGACATCATCAAAGCTTTGAGTCGAGTATCCCCTGGTCTAAATGTGGAGCCATATGACGAACCTCACGGGGATAAACGCGTAAAATAGTGCTTGTCGCGGTCTTCAGCACAACGACCCAGTCGATTTTTGTTCTCAATGGCTTGTCAGAAAACGACGCGCCAAAATAGCCAATTGTAAGAGTTTGCAGGCAAGCCATCCGTGAGTTGCACTGCTTGAGACTGGACTTGTGGAATTAATGAAAAATAGCAAAAAAAAAAAAAAAAAAAAAAAAAAAAAAACTTAGATTTCGTTCATTTGAGACTTTTGCAATGACGGCGACACGCATGACTTTTTCCTTTGCATGTGGTTCAGGTGCGCCACGTTTTGCAATGGATTCAAAAGAGGGGGGTAAAATCGCGTAATTTATTACAGGGCAATGGGTCGCATGAGGACAAAAAAGAATAAAAGAAAGCTTCAGTTTCTAAATGGCCAAATCGTTCACGTTTTCTTCGACAAAGATCTCGACACCCTTGGAGGGGATGCCATCACACAAGACAATCAGATAGCCTGCGCCTGGCGGGAATAAATTGGCATTGGGCGGGGCCTGGATGGTGAGAGTCTGTGCGTCCTCGGAGAGCGAGTGGCGGAGGAAGACATAGCGCTGACTCATGTGCATGGAATGTGTGCTGAAGCCGGGGCGGAGGAGGCCGACCCTGACGTTCTTTGGTGCGACGCCTGCAGCGATGAGGTCATTGATGTTGAGCAAGATGTCAAAGGACTGGCCATAGGTGACGATACGCGGGACGTGCGAGACAAGCGGGCGAGTGGCTGTCTGGAAGAGGTAAGGGGGCGAAAAGTACTCGACGCGGAACTCGGTGGGATACTTTGCGGAAATGTCGGGCGGGTCGACGTTGTTGGAGCCTGCGATCCAAACGCGGCCATCGGGCAGGGGCAAGGCCACGGAATGGTACATGCGCGCAATGTCTGTGTTGGCGAGGCCCGTGGTCCATCGCTGGCCCTTTGGTTTGATCGGATTGTAGATGATGGGATCAAAAGTAGGGTCGTGATTGCGATTGTTGTAGCCCGCCCAGCCGCGCTGGCACCCATTGACCCACAACACAGTGCCATCGGCTAAGAACACACCGTCAGGCATCAGACGCTTGTGCACAAAGGTGTCCATCTCCCACTTTGGTTCGGCTGCGCCCAAATTGATGCGGCCACAAGTGTCGTCTGCAACGCTGTCGCTACGCATCTTCTCCGAACCGCCGCAAATCAAGATCTCCACATTGTAGTCGTTCTCGGGATCCAAGGGCAGCATGACTGCGCCACCTGTCAATGGGTACGACCGCGTCACGCCAGGTATGTCGGGCAGCTTCTTCACCACCTTGTTGTTTTTGTAATCAAAGATCATCGATTGCTTGTTGGCAAAGATGAACAAGTTGCCGTCGGGAAGCACAAAGACAAAGGGGTACCTGGACAATAGACAAAAAAAAAAAAAAAAGGAAACAGAGGAAAAAACAAAAAAAAAACACGATGAGCGACGAATTGGTCATGGACGCGCGATGAGATGGGCTGCTTACAGATTGTAGGGCATGGTGTCGTTGAGGAATTGCATGTGGATCTCGCCCTCGGGACGAGGGGGCCAGAATTCGTACGAAGGCACATTGATTTCGTCGCGATTGACGGCGGCGCCCTTTGTGGAGCCGCCAATGATGAAGAGGCTGCCATCTGGGAGCTGCTCCACGGTCGGGTACCAGCGGTTTTGCGTCATCTTGCCCGTCTTGAACTCGGACCACTCGCACGAATTGTCATTGCATGGCGTATAATGGCGGATCGATTGCCAACCGGGCTCAGCCTTCCATGTGCGACCGCGACGTTCGCCACCGCCCGTCGAGATCAAGCTGCCATTGGCCAAGAAGCCGCCCGCAGAGCAGAAGGTGTTGGTCTCCAGCTTCAAAGGGCGGTATTTGTCGGTTTCCAGGTCATATTCGACCGAAAACGCACTTTGGCCGCTGTCAAACTGTGCCTCGTTCCACTCGGCTATCAAAAAAAAATAAGGGGTCAGGCTTGTCATTGACATGTTGTCACTGACCACAAAATGCACTCTACCTTTGTCGATGACCATGATTTTGGTTTCTCTAGACACAAAGAGCCAAAAATGAGTGTCTCAGTGTCTCAATTGACCTGAAAATTATTGCTACTCACGAAAGCATCACGCTGTGCATGGCAGCGACGCCCGTTCGACCCTTTTGCACCATTCGGCCCGTCTTTGCAAAGGGTGAATATGCCTGCTGGGACGCGAAGGGCGAGTCTTGCGCAAGGGCCATGGTCGCCAGAGCCGCCAAAGAAAGCAACAAGGTCCGCATCGTGCACACAAAAAAAAAAAAAAGAAAAAAAGAGGTATATGTTGCAAGAGAAACTGAAAAAGAAAAGAAAAAAAGAGGCACAAAAATTAAAAAAAGGAGCAATCTTTTTCATCTGTTGCTGCTGAGGATTTGATTTTTTTTGTGGCCTGACAAAAGGAGTGCCGCCTAAATTTAGAGCGGCCAATCACCACGACCAATTGCCAAAGGTTTCAACAGTAACACCAGGAAACGAAAGAAGCAAAAAGAAACAATAGTCGAAAATAGATACATTTTTCATTTGCATCACGCCATTCATCGCCATGAATTCCATACAATAGCCATGCCCCGTAGCCCACGCGTGATTGTTGACGTTGGACGCCGTCACTTTGGCAGAAAAAAAAAAAAGAAAAAAAAAAGAGGCGGAGTGAGCGTCAAATCTGTATTTTCCATTGATTCTGTTCCGCATCATTGGCGCCTGCCCTGTTTGTCGCATGGCAAGAGCGCACTACAGTATTGCTCAGTCTGTGAGATCTTATTCTGTAGCACAACGACTCATTGCCCTTCTTCAATTTGTTTTTTTCACTTTGGAGCCATTGTGCAACAAACAGCTGCGACGGGCCGTTTAATGAACAGAGTGTGTGGTCACGACGGACCGCCTGGTGTTCTAGTGATAGGAATTTAAGGCATCGCCTGTCAAGTGGCGCGGAAAAAAAAGTGAAAATGACGCGCATCCATGACATCCGTTGCCACGTTTGCACGCTGGTAGTGCGCATCATTCATGCATTGGGGCCACAAAGCACCATGCACACGAGCGTCATCATACGCGTAAAAAAAGGCCGGGGTCCAGCTCTTCAAGTCATGGCTTGTTTCCTTCTTTGGCTTATTTTGGCCATTTTTGCACGTTGGATCCACCACCATGGATACCGTGATAAAAATAAACATGGCAGGGAGAAGCTGCGCTCGATTTTTGTGCCGCTCCCCTTCGTCACGGCCCTTCCCATTAGCAGCGAGTCCTTTTGTCCGGCCAACAATGCAAAATAAAACAAGCCAAATTCTTGACTCTGACGGCCAAGTCCTCTTGGAAGCCTCCAATTTACCTGCATCATACGCCAGGTAAGAAAAACGAGCGAGAAAGAGCATGGAAACCTAGTATGGACAAGGACAAGCCCTGCCAAGGACTTGTTTTCCAAAATGCACGACGGCAATCCCTAATGCAAACCAGTCGACACGTATGCATGTCCAATGGCCCTCTGGGGCCGTCCAGTGAAACCGTGCTTATTTTTTTTTTTTTTTTTACGCGCCTCAATGTGCGAGTGTAACAAATTAGCTGGGACTTGTCCACGCCGAGTTTTTTTTTTTTTTTTGTCCCTGGAACACGTGATCCATGAATTGGCTGGCGAGATGCTGCTGGGCAAAAGACCAATTCAGGGCCGTCAAGGTCACCCTTTATGCCAAAAGGGAAAGATTCTGCACTTGAGCCTGTCACACGTGGTAAAGAATCATGTTTTGCCGTTGGTCAGACACCAAGGCGCGTTGCGGGCTGCATGTTGATCAAGCATTTGGATTGGCGAGGCACTTGGGTGTAAGGATGACACGGAGCACGGACAGGGGGTTCCTTTCCAAAGTCGCGTCACGCGCACCTGCCAATGGCTCTTCGGAGACAAAGGAAAAATAAAATGCGACGCGAACGAGGCATTTGTGGGGGGAGGGAGCCCTCGTGTAGTGGGATGGGCGGTGGGCTAGACCGCAGGTTGTCGGGTATGAGGATGACGGTCAACGTCCGGCCAGCATTGATGCTGACGATGAGAAAATTGGGGATTCATGCTGCATGTGATCTGCAGAGCCGCGTGTGGAGGTGGAGACGAAAGAGAATCGGAATTGGGCGGGTGAATCCGGCAATTTTGACACGGGCGCCCATTCGCGGTCGTGAGAGGTGAGATGCATGGGCTGCTTATTCTTTGCTTGTTTTGTGAATCAATTCGAGTTGTTTCACGCGTTTTGCCATGGATGGCTGCTGGGGGGGGGAAATGCAAAAGCATATCATGATGGTGCATTTTTTAGCGCTGGATAGATGTCCCGATTTTAATCAAGAGCGGCATCTCAGTCCACCCTTCCTCGGCATCATGAAAATCGATGCGGAGTGTGTGTGTGTAGCCGTGGGTCTGCCTTTTTGTGAAATGTCATCGCTCTTTGTTTTTGTTGGGAGTAGCCTGCCAATGGCCGAAAATAGCAGGTGACACTCCCCCCCGGTCGATACACTAAAAAAAGTTTTAAAACGTCAGGCCGCGCTACTTTTTTTTTTCTTCTTTTTTCTTTTGATTTTTTCCCTCTCCTTTACACACCCCACATTTAATCAAAACATGTCGGCCCAAAAGCTTCTTAGCCTCGTTCCCGCTGGTGTCATCACCGGCAACGACGTCCGCAAGGTCTTTGACTATGGTAAAGCCCATGAATGATTGCGACGTGTGCTGAAACAAAAGGCTGGCCCCGTTTTTTTTTTTTTTTTTCCAGCTCGCGAGAACCAATTCGCCATCCCTGCCATCAACTGTACCTCCACTGGGTAAGAAAAAGGAAAAACAAAAAAAGACACGAGTGCGCGGTCATTGCTTGGTGTGGCGGCAGATGGGCGAGCGAGTGAGCGATGCGCGCGTTTCTGCGAGCTTTGTGGGACGCCCAAAAGCCTTGTTGGGGGTGTGCGCACAAGACTTGCTGGTTGCCATATCAACGTTTGGGCTTGCATTGATCTGTTGATCTGGCAAGATCTGGCTACGTCATTGCTGAATGACAGTTTTGGCCAGTAGCCGTGCGGGCATTGTTGGGGGGAAAGAGCACGCCTGGAAGCAATGGAGATCCAGCCACTTACAAGTGGAGGATTCGGTGCGGAGTCATGCTGATCTTTGATTTTATCTTGATTCTGATTTTAGCACCGTCAATGCCGCTCTCGAGGCTGCCCGTGACATCAAGTCGCCCATCATCATCCAATTCTCCAACGGTGGTGCCGCTTTCTTCGCTGGCAAGGGTTTGAGCAACAAGAACCAGGAGGCCTCCGTCATTGGTGCCATCGCCGGTGCTCAGGTAAACCAAAAAAAAAAAAAAACAAAGCAAGCGAGGTTGCTGACGCCAAATCGCCCTCTTTAGTACGTCCGCGCCGTCGCCAAGGCCTATGGCATCCCCGTCATTGTCCACTCTGACCACTGCGCCAAGAAGCTCCTTCCCTGGTTCGATGGTAAGCAAATGCAGCGACAGTTGGCATTGAAAAATCATGCTCACTTTTTTTTTTTTTTTTTTTTACCTTTTGCCAGGCATGCTTGCCGCCGATGAGGAATACTACAAGGCCAATGGCGTCCCTCTCTTCTCCTCTCACATGTTGGATCTGTCCGAGGAGTCCAAGGAGGAGAACATCGAGGTCTGCCTCAAGTACCTCAAGCGCATGGCCGCCATCGACTGCTTGTTGGAGATGGAAATCGGCATCACTGGTAAGAATTGGCACTCAATTGTGCAGTGCGCAGCTGAACAAGGATACTTGTGAACTCATTTCTGTTTTATTTTTTGCTTTTTGCTCAATAGGTGGTGAAGAGGGTAAAGAAAACACTAAAATCACGCGTCGCGACGCGTCAGATACTCATTTTCCTCTATTTTTTTGTTACTTTGTCGTTGTCCTTTTCCCACAGATGGTGTCAACAATGAGAACGTCGACAGCGCTGCCCTTTACACTCAACCCGAGGACATCTGGGACATCTACGAGTCTTTCTCCAAGATCACCGATCTTTTCACCATTGCCGGTAAGCTCAAGCACCCAATTGGCGTGTTCACGCGGCTGACCTTTTTTTTTTTTTATTTTTTTTAGCTGCCTTTGGCAACGTTCACGGTGTGTACAAGCCCGGCAATGTCAAGCTTCACCCCGAGCTTTTGATCAAGCACCAAGCTTACGTCTCCGAGAAGCTCGGCAAGCCTGCTGGCTCCAAGCCCGTCTACTTTGTCTTCCACGGTGGCTCCGGCTCGACTGAGCAGGAAATCAGCACCGCCGTTGGCGCTGGTGTTGTGAAGATGAACGTCGTAAGTCCATGGCTACAAAAAATCAGCATTAGTCCCTTTTTGCTCACGGACACTTTATCCCTAGGACACCGACACCCAATACAGCTTCATGGTAATTTTGAAAGAGAAAAGAAAAGCAATTGCAGTCTCTTACCTGTTTTTTTTTTTTCTCTTTAGGTCGGTCTCCGTGATTACTTCCAGGCCAAGAAGGACTATGTCGCCACCCAAGTCGGCAACCCCGAGGGCGCTGACAAGCCCAACAAGAAGTACTACGATCCTCGTGTCTTCATGCGGTAAAATCAGAGAAAAAAAAAAGAGACGCGACCTGGTTTACGCCTGGATTCTCATTCCATGCTTGCATTTCCATTTCATAGTGAGGCTGAAAAGACCATGATCACTCGTGTCCAGCAAGCCTGCAAGGATTTGGGCAACGTCGACCGCCTGTAAATACGAATGCTCCCCAATTGACTTGATTTTTCTCGAAAGCAAATAATAAAAACACATGGTTCTTTGTTTCAATGCATCCGCCTTTTTTTTTCCACGAGACATTTGGCATAGACAACAGCCAAATTCGCGCAAAATGATCTTGTATCATCATTCCGTAGTCAACAAGTGATCGAGAACGTGCACAAAAACACGACTTTCATGATGTTGGTTTTTTCCACAACATATAAGGTGATTGATCCGCGCATTTTTAATCACAATGGATAGACTTTCGTGTTCCGTTTTTCCAGTACATGCAGCAGCGTGCCACGATGAACAAAAAAGGACGCGCTTGCCTTTGGAAAATGACAATGCGTGTTTTTGAGACTTTGACTACCTGCTGTGCTTCAAGGTTTTTTTTTTTTTTTTTTTTTTTTTTTTTTTTTTTTTACAGCTTGCCTGCCCGCCGATGAAAAATACGTCACTGCTTGAGGAACCAATGCATGATTTGTGTTGGCCGTCATTAGATTTTGAGCAACGCCGGATTTCTCGCTGAACCAATTGGTTGACCTAGGTTTTTTTAACTTCATCTTGAAAAAAGAGGGTCCAAATCCACCGTGTGAGAAAGTTTCGTGGCGCTGCAAAAGGTCTGGTGGTAATTATTTTTTTAATTTTCAGAAAAAAAAACCATACGTCGTTCCCTCACACAACAAGAACCTTTTTAACCCGGAAACGCATCTCAACATAAAGTAGAAAGCCTGCGATCTCCGAGGGGGACTTGGGGTTGCAGCAGTCACAGGCCATTGAAGCGCGCTACACGAAAATGAAAAAATGAGCCGTTTGAGCACCCAAGAAGAAAATGAAAAATGGGTTCGCAGAATGACTCGAAACCTTCACACAGGATGTGCCGCTTGGCAAAACGACGGAAAATACCAAGAACGAGCGTGATTGATCCGCTCGTTGGCGAGCAACTCCCGAAATTGGATAAAACTTTGCACACGAATGGCGTCTCTGGAACGCGTCCTAGACGCGATCTGACGCATCCATCTGCAAGACATATCCGAGACGCACGAGTTTGACAAGTGCGAAAAGTGGATATTACCAAGTTTGACGCGGTTTTTCACGCGTCAAAAAGCATTATACAAATTCGTCGCGTCAAAATCATGTGCAAATCATGTTTTTTACATTGATCTCGAGTATACACATACGCAGCAAGTCGTGCCCCTTTCTAAAAAGATGACTTTCAAGCCTCTATGACCGATACTCGTTGAATTTAACTTGAGATGAAAAATTGCAACTTTTCGCGTTTTACGCGGAAACCAGCCAATGGAACGCTAGTTTTTGTTTCATTTTTCTCGATTATCCAGGCGCGTTTACTATGTGGTTGTATGGGGCGGTGATCCGAGGACTTTAAGGATTTTCCAGTTCTCGACCCTACCCCTATGAAAATTCGTCGCTTACGAAAATCGTCGTTGCGCGTCATCTAGTGGTCACAGGTCTCTCGGGGCGGGTTCATTAGAACAAATAAGCACGGAATTCTTGTTTCAAAGAGCATACCGGGCTTGGTGGGTGGTGATTTCAAGGACTAGCCGGCCAAAAGTCCATGAAACAGGCTCTAATTGTGAATTTGTCAACAGACACGTCCTCGATTGTCAGTTTTGTTTGCACGACACGAGACAAGAGAGGTGGCCAATAGTACCTGAGATGTTTCTCGTTCGTTGTGTTTCGCATTTAGTGCACGAATACGAGAGCAGAGCGGCGCGATCGAATAAATGATATGAAATGAAGACATGGCGCACGCGACGCGTCGGTGATTGACCCTCCGAGTGGTGCGTACAACCTCAGCCACCCTTAATTTCTTCCGCTCGAGAAAAAGAAGGCTCTACGAGTATGATACATTAGTATATCAGCAACAATTCGCGATTTTCAACAAGTCGGGTGGTATGCTAATTTTGCGACGCGTCGCGCTTGAGCCGGTCCTGATGCGAATGTTATGAGACGAATAAAAGAACAGGGCCATGTGTTTATTTCGTTTCATTTCACATATGTATGGGGGAGGGGGAAGAGAAAAAGATCAAGGGAAGCAGTAAAAAAAAAAAAAAGAAAAAAAAGAGAGGGGGGATGTCGGCTTGTCATCAAATTAGCAGGCATATCTACGAAGAGAAAGCGTGATGAGACACGGTGTCACGTTTCCGCACGTGCATGTGCACGCAAAGAATCGCCTTTTTTTATGCCATTTTTTTTTCAATTTTACCGCTTAGTCCATTCACGGGCGTTGCGATCATGAGCTTCACGATCAAGCAGGTATTCTTGGGCAATGCTACCCACCAAAGGGTCATCTACAAGAGGGCAAAAGTAAGCGATGTGTCCTGTTTTTCGTTCATTTTTCCATTTTTACGAGGATTGGGGTCGGTAAGCAGGGAGCAGATGGATAGCAGAACCTTGGCAATGGTCAGCGCAGGCGACCAATTGTCCTTGAGGATATCCAAGCAGATGGCGCCCTGGCTGTTGATGTTGCAATGGTAGATGCGCGTGCGGAAAGTGACCTGAAAGAGGAAAAAAAGAGAAAATCAGCATAAAAAAGTACAAAACACGACGCAAACGAGCCCTTTTGTTTCTTCTTACCTTGGGAGGCTTGAAGGGGTACTCGGGCGGGAACTGAGAGAGAGAGAAAGAATAAAAAAAAAACAAGGCGGTGAGCGAGAATTCTTATAGGTGAGTTGTTTTTTGACGGTTTACCATGATATCGAGGAAGAAGATGCCGCCTGCGTACGGCGAGTCCGAGGGGCCAGCGATGGTGCTGCACCATTCCATGATATTGTCGTTTTTTGGGGCGGCACTACGTTCATGGTCACAAGTAAACAAAGAAAATTTGAGCATGGGTGGCGTATTTCATGATGTTTTTTGTTTTTTTCTCATACCTGCAGTTGGAAGGAGGGTCCAGCGAGATATCGGCCAATTCCTTTGTGATTCTAAAGGTGAGCAACCCCCATGAAAAATGAAAAAAGTGAATGTTTAGTCAGTGGAAGGTCGTGTTGACAAGGAAATAGTGGTTAGAAACGCCTAAAAGGGGGGCATGTGGCGTTCGTACCTCTTGGTTGTGGTGTTTGCAAGTGAGTTGGTCTTCTTCTTGACGACCTTTTTTGTGACTCTGGCCTTTGGCTTGACGGTGGCCGTGGCCGTGGAAGTGGTGGCAGGGCTTGCCGACGACGACGCCTCGTCAGACGACGACGTCGACGAGCTAGCGGCAGCGCCGGATGCTCGTGTCGACCTATCAGCTTTGGCGGCAGTCATGGTGTTTAAACAAGTGGAAAAATGAAAAGAGAGGGAAAGAAAAGGAAAAAGGAACGGGTCGGGAGCGCTCCCTCTTTTTTTTTATTTTTTTGCGCGACGTGTTTTCAAATTGGCTTTGATTGGCCAGTCCCAATCGTCACGTTGGGGCCGACCACCAGCCGCAGAATTTGGCCCAGCCGCAGTGGCCATTCAAAAAAAAAAAAAAAAAAAACCTGGAGCAAGGGAAATTGGAAGAAAGGGAAGGGATGAAGAGATCTTCGCACGTGATTACATGGATCAGCCTGTAACTGGAGGCAGCCCACACCTGTTTCAAGCGTGCGTTTGGAAGGAATTGGGGAAGGGGGAAGAAAAAAGAGTGGTATTTTGGATCAATTGTTTATTTTCACGACTTGTCGGCAGGCAGAGATATACAGCACTATGTCATATGTCAAAAAAAAAAAAAGGAAATTAGAATGCCACGAAAGCCAATGTGCGCTTCGCGCTTACCATTGTTGCCGCGAATGAATGTATCGCCATATCGGTTCTTCAGCTGGCCATCCACGTATTCTTCCGTGTTTTCCAGCGCGATGTTCATATACCCGTCCAAACAGGCAAGCATGCCTAGATAAAAAAAATCGATAAAAGTGACCATTAGCGGCAAGGATCGCGCGTCGACCGCGTCATACCCTTGTAGTCAATGCCAGAATTGAGGCGCACCACCACTTTGCTGCCGAGCACCGAGCTCAAAAAGTCGGTAGGACTACGTTTGCGTGCTTCCATCTTGAAGAAAAAAAAGAAAGAAAAAGGAGGAAACAAGGAAGAACAGCAGAAAAGTCCGCCAGCCCGCTCTCTTTTTGCTTTTTTGTGTGTGTCCATGGCCCCTTTTTTGATCCAATTGCCCTTCTAAAATCAATGCCATGTCATTTGAAGGGTAGGCATAGGCGCGTGGCAGGAATTGAGTGTCGATTCATGAATAAAAAATCGTATAGCGCGGATGGAATGCGTTAAAAATCGCGTTTTTGGCTCCATTTCGGTACATTTAATGGTGATTTGCCATTTTTTATTCCTTTTAAGCTAAAACGACAATTGTGCACTGACTTGCACATTGCCTAATTCAAGCATCGGCACCATGATCAGTCGACGCGTGCAGCCCTCAGATTTTCAAATGGATCGTGTCGTGTCTCGGTTGTGATGATTATGTCAACAGTGTGAAAAAAAAGAAAAAAAAAAAAGCCAAAGTTGGCTGTGCACGACGCGCATCAAGTCTGCCATGGGGGACGAAAGACGAGGAAAGCCCTTTTTACTGGTATGGTTGAAAAGAGGAGAGTTTCAAAAGAGAAAAAAAAAGCATCTAAAATAGTCAAAAGAGCATATACAGAGAAATAAGGCAAAAAAGAAAGCAGGTATACAGAAAATCAAGAAAATAATCAAAAAAGGGAGAAATGTCAACGAGGTCATGAGGAGCGGTGGCGGCAGAGCAAGTTCCACAGCATGATGTTCTCGACATTGACGACGTTTTTGCGCGAATAGGCGGCGCCTTGGCTCACACAAGTGTTTTCCTCAATGCCGAGGCGATAGACGTCCCACAATAGGATGCGGTGGCTGCCGTGCTTTGCTTGGGCTTGCTCGACGACGTGTCTGACGACACGGGCAAATGCAGCATTGCGGCCAAGATTCCAAGAGGTGGATGGGACCTGGCCGCAGCAAAAGTATTGCGGTGTGCGCACGACGATGGTCTGATGCGGATAGACTTTCTCGGCGAGGTAGGTGACCATGGCGTCGAACGCATAAGCGAACTCTTTGGGATCGATGCGATTGAGCGCGGCATCGTAATTGCCAACACCGAGCAAAACATGCGATGCAGGCGCGACGGCGGCGATTTGCTTCTGCATAGCAGGCTTGTACGACGACACCGTGATGGACTGCAGGTCGTGGTAGAAGATGCGCGTGTTTGCATGCCACGTCTTGTTGATTGTCAGCGGCGTCGTCGAATCCTGCAGCCATGGGAACCCTTTAATGTCGTCGTTTTCGTCATTGCACCAGCACTCGGCCGTTTTGTTGTCCTTGCACCATCGATTCGCAGACTCAAAGCTCTTGAGATTCCTAAAAAGCAAAAAAAAAAAAAAATAATAATAAGAGTTTGAGGAAGGTGCTCTTTTGTCTTCTTTTTTGCATTTTTTCTCTCTTTTTCTTACCTGCGTATGTTTCCGTCATCCCAGACATGGATGACTTGGTCCCTGAGGCATTGTGCGGCCTGGCCATAGCTGATATAGTCGAAGCGGCAATTGTCGGGAACAAAGAGGCGGTCGAATTCGGCGTGGTCCTCTTGAATAGGGCCAAACATGCCATAAAAATCGAGCGGATAAGCTGTCTGGAAGGTGGTTTTGTTCATCCACGCGCCCTGCCAGTGGTCGGGATTGCGCGCATCGCAAGCATCCTGAGGCAGCTTGTAGAGGGACTTGACCATGGCCATGTTGACGGAATTGAAGGCGACGGGCTTGTACCAGTGATAGATGGGCTGCTCCCAGAAATACGAGCGGAATTCGACGCTGCCGCGCAGAATGTATTGATCCGCCTGTGCAAAGTGGACCGAGGCAAAATAAGCATTGGGCTGGCGCCGGTGTTGTTGCAATTCAATCGAAATAATGGTCGTGTTGCCCACGGCTTGCAGCATCACGCTGTCTGTTGGGCCCAGGTGGTTCTCGGGCCGGATCACATTGGTCGCGGGGCTCGGCCCAAGCAACACCACCACGCACGTCGCCATCCCCTCGGTTAAAAGCACATGATTCGTCGTGAAATTGCCATCCGATTGCAAAAACATCGCCTTGATCGTTCGTCCATCCCAATACGTGCGCTCCGTCGCCCTAAAAGAAAAAAAATGAAGCCATTGGGCACAATTGGTAGCACAAACCACTTACAGCCAGTCAATGTCCACGCCCTCACAAGCCGAGGCGTGCGGTGGGTTCATCTGGAAGCTGGTCTGTTTGAGCGCCGTGTCGTCTTTGAAACGAGAAAGCACGTGCTGCTGATCATAGTCCTCGGAGAGGTCGTTGGACGCATGGTGGTTGTACGCAAAGATCAAAAGCAGCGTGACCAGCACAATGACCAGCAGATTCCGCCTGTGCGAGGAGGCCAAGGGCATTATGAAAAAAAAAAGTGAGAAGAGATGGGAAGAAGCCGTCAAAAAATAAAAAATAGGAGGCCGAAATTCTTTTGTAGGGAGGGCGGCGGGATCCACCCGCCCCTGGAAATATTCAATTGCCGACATTACACCAAAAAGGGGATTTTATTTGATTTTTCTTCTTTTATGCCGTGTTTGTCGTGGTCTTCATCACGTCAAACAACGATGAGCAGCCGCGCAATGGCTCATACTGGTCCTTGACTGACATTTGAAGGATCCTCGCCTGCACATCTTCCGCGAGAGACCGCACCCTAAGCCCAAAAATCAAAGAATTACGCGTCAATCCGCTTTTTTTCCGTTTCTTTTACATGATCTTCTTACCATGCCTGTTGCTCGGCGTCCAAGATGTCGTCCTGCGTGCCCGTGATTTCCGCAAATCGCTGCTCAATTCGATTTTTGTAGCCGACAAAGCTCGCTTGTCGCCCCATAATAAGGCAATGCTGCAGAGAACATATGTAGCAAAGATGAAAAGAGCAACAAACCGCTTCATCCATCTCTTTTTATCTTACATGGAGCGACGCCAGGTGATAGGAGACGCGTTTGGCCCCAAGTCCGCATGAAATGGTCTTTAGCAAGCATTGACAAGTGGCGAGTGTCTGAGAGAGCATGGACATCTGATGATAGTGAGCTGAAAATATTAAGAATAAATAAAAAGAAAATGAGCGGCGCGTCATCCTTTGCCACGCGCCGTTTGGTACGACTTGCCTTGAATGGACGTGTCGTTGCGATTGCGAGGCACCTCCGCGTCCGTGTCATCATACCCAAGAGATGCAATAGCAAGTGGATAGAGATCATAAGCGGCACCATTCTTGCAATTGTCTCTGGCAAAAAAAAAAAGGGGGGAAGAAGCGAAACACGTCAGTCTCATCTTTGCCGACGTGTCATTCCTCATTTGTGTGGCGCACCTTGATTTCTGTGATTTCGCGGATCCCTGCTTCGTGCCACGCGGATTGGATGGCTCTTTGTGTGCTGCCCACTTGCTGAATGAGACTCTATAATGGTCTTTTCAGCGCATCATCGACGTTTTAGTACAAAATTGCCAGATACCTGATCATCCATGCGCCATGTTTGAAGCCGCTGGACTCGGAGAAGCAACAATTCCAACGCACACAGCTGCTCGAGCATAGTCGTCGCAAACACCGTCTTTTTTGGCCACGCTTTCAGCGTAAACGGGTCGTCCTGGTATTGACGCACTATAAAAAGCGAGGTTTACCTCCATAGGAAACGCCTTCCGCCGCGCCCAAAGCCCTACCTTGGCCAATATCCGCCTGGCCGAGTATCACTAGAGGAGGCGACTGGAGCAAATTGGTCATGGCGCCGCAAGAAAAAAATAAAAATGAGCGAAAAAGCAAATCTCACTCCCCGATCCTCGCCCATCCTTGGCCATCCCGCTGGCTTGTGACACCAACTCAGCTTGCCACCTGATCACGCACCCTGCCAAAGAAAAAAAAGCGGGTATCGCATTGCGTGCCTGAATGCTCAAACGAGAGGCAACAGGGAAAAATCAAGAAAATCGCAAAAATGGGACCGAGGGTTGTGCTTTATGAGTCTCAAAGTCGATACATTTGAAAAAGTTTGCTCGTCCGGTTCGAATGAGCCATTTATCAAGGCACTGCGGCGGCTGGATCGCGAGCAGCCGTGCAAAACAAAAACCGCCAAAATCGCCAGGGATCCCTTCGACCATCAAAAAATTGCGAATTCAAGTCGCTCCAATCACTGCACCAGATGGCCCATGCAAACGCGTCTAAAGAACCGTGAAAAATCAAAGAAAATTCTGGGGTTTACTAGCGCACTTTTGAGCTAAACACAATTACATGCCATTTGATGTCTTGTTCTAAAACCCGTGTGGCGCGACGGAAATTAAGCTCAGAGACTCGAAACCAGCATCACGCGAATGACAAGATTCTGGTGGACGTCCTTGTGCTGGTGGTCATAAGAAATGCCTTGATGACGCTGGCGCTGTGCGCGGCAAAGTGAGTCCACAGTTTTAGAGATTTTTCAGCTTGCGAATTCTCGCGCTGCACCCGCGGTAGACGCTTTTCGCCAGCTCACCATTGATGCGCCAGAGGCGCTTCTTGCCGATGAACGCGCAGTGCAGCTCTAGGACGCTTTTGTATCGTGTAATTTGCTCGTAAAGAAATAGATAAAAATTGCTCATTACTCGATAATGAGAAAAGATGGACCGCGTTCACTTTTGGCATTTTCCGCCGTTTCTCCTTCAGGCCTCTTATTTGTGCAAGTTTGGCCAATTCTGAGGACTGCAATTTTCGATTTTGGTTTTTGAGCTCGTCCAGGTCGTTTGTTGCTTTTCACGCAGCGTGCTTCAATGGCTTTTTTGAAGACTGCAAATTGAGTCCCACTCGGGTTATGTGGGTTGCCGCTTCACACTGGGACGCGTTTCGGGGTTACAAAGCAACCTCGCGGCCCGCCAATGGGCTAAAGCCTAATTTAGTGAATTTTTGCTGAATGAGCAAGGTTTGGGTCATTAGCCTCTGGCACCCGATGCGAGCGGACGGCCATGCGCGTCCGTGAGCACCCATGGGAGGACTTGTACCGCGTCCAATGCACCGCGACTTTAAACTGGCCGTCATTTTTCAAGATTACGCGTCCCTGACGCGGTTTTTCTCGCATTGACACGTCCCCTTTGTGATCCAGGATCATATCATCAACGGAATTGAACAAAATCATGCGTCATGTGCAGGATGATTCGCTGTGTTGTGCACGTTCAAGGTTTTTTTTTCTCTAAAAAGTCACAATTGCCCAAAATTATGACGAAACAGTTGGCTGACAGACACCGCGCGGTGCACTGCCATGCAAATCGCTCGTCTGGTTCGAACGCGATCTCTAACAATGCCCTGGGACGCCACCGTCGCGGGAGATTGGGAAAAACGCAACTATTCACACAAATGAGTCGCTTTTCAGGGCGGCTGTAGACAAATTTGGCCGCCCATCGAGCAAATGAGGAAGCACACAGACTGCGTTTCACATTGGCGCATGCATATGCGTGCTCAATCCCTCAGTACAAATCGTGTATCAAAATGGTGGTTCTTTTTTATTATTTTTTTACATTGCGACTGCGCCTGATTTAGGTCCAGGTGTACTATCGAAAGAAAAACGAGCGAATTAGCAAGGTTTTGATTTTGTTGCGCGTCAATTGCACTTACAGCAGGGCCACCGCCACCCTCTGGCACGGTCCAATCGATGTTTTGCGACGGGTCCTTGATGTCGCATGTCTTGCAGTGAATGCAGTTTTGAGAGTTGATCTGGAGACGCTTCTCGCCGGGGTTGGCCTCGTCGTCGACGAATTCGTACACGCCGGCTGTCAAAACAAAGAGAATAAGCAATCGCATCTCGCGTTTTTCTCTCTTTTTTTCTTTTTTTCCTTTTTTCCCCACTTTTTTTTTTCTCTGTCTCTCTCTTTTGCACATACCAGGGCAGAAACGGCCCTCGGGACCGTCGTAGATCTTGAGGTTTTGCTCGACGGGGACGTCCTTGTCACGGAGGCGCAAGTGGACGGGCTGGTCTTCGGCGTGGTTTGTGCCTGTGCGCGAGACGTTTGTGAGCAAGTCAAAGGAGATGACGCCGTCGGGCTTGGGGTAGTCGATGGGGGTGCATTCGGCGGCGGGCTTGAGGGTCTGGTGGTCGGCGTGCTTATGGCGGAGGGTCCATGGTTCGCGACCCTTGAGGAACAGGGTCTCAATACCCGAGTAGAGGATGCCACCGAAGTTGCCGAGAGCGGTGTTGAACGAGGGCTTGCAATTGCGCACCTCGTACAGTTCCTGGTACACCCACGAGTCCTGAATCTTGGTCTCGTAATTGTCGAGGACGACGCCCTGGAGATCTTCGTCCGTCGCCAGTTTGTCAAAGGCGGCCTCCGCCGCGAGCATGCCGGACTTCATGGCCGTGTGCGTACCCTTGATCTTGGGCACATTCAAAAAGCCGGCCGTGCACCCAATCAGGGCACCACCGGGGAACACAAGCTTGGGAATTGATTGGTAGCCACCCTCGTTGAGCGCACGCGCACCATAAGCAATGCATTGACCACCCTCAAGCAGCTCCTTGACCATTGGGTGGTGCTTGAAGCGCTAAGACACGAAAAAAATAAGAATTGAGCGCGCGTGCAACCTCTTTTTTTTTTTTGGATTTTGCGACTTTTTTGCATGATTTTTCCCACGGTCTCCATTTGCCCCAACGGCCCCTCGTTCTTCTTTTTACCTGGAATTCCTTGTAGGGGCTCATGTAAGGGTTTTGATAATCCAATCCGACGACCAAACCAAGGGCAACGAGGTTCTTTTCGGGCTCCAAGTGGTAGATGAAGCTACCGCAATAGGTTTGGTTGTCTGCGGGCCAGCCAATGGTATGGGTGACGGAGCCGGGGACGTGCTTTTCAGGGGAAACCTCCCACACCTCCTTGAGACCAATGCCGTATTGCTGGGGATCGCTGTCCTTGCGCAAATCAAACTTGTTCATCAACGTCTTGGTCAACGAACCGTGGCAGCCCTCGGCAAACAACGTCACCTTGGCATTGACGTGCATGCCGCGCTCGTACATGTCCTGTCAAATGAAAAAATAAGTGTGTCAACAACGCGCTTTTTTTCTGTTTTTTTTTCTTGTTTTTCTGTCTCTTTTTTGTTTTTCTTTTTTCTCTATTTTTTGTACCTTTGGCTCAAAGTTCTTGTCGAGGCCAACGTCGTTGAGAGCGACGCCACGGACACTGCCATCCTCATTGTAAAGGACCTCGGAGGCGGCAAAGCCGGGGTAGATTTCGACGCCGAGTTCCTCGGCCTGTTCGCCGAGCCATCGGACGAATTGGCTGAGCGAGACGATGTAATTGCCCTTGTTGTTCATCTGAGGCGGATGCGGGAGAGGGATGGCCATGTTCTTGGTGAGCAGCTTCATGCTGTCGTGTGTGACGGGCGTGTTGAGAGGCGCGCCCTTTTCCTTCCAATCGGGAATCAGCTCATTGAGCGCGCGTGGCTCGAGCACGGCGCCAGACAGAATATGCGCACCAACCTCGCCGCCCTTTTCCACAAGCATCACGCGGATGTCCTTGTCCGCCTCGTTGGCCAATTGCTTCAAGCGGATCGCAGCAGCAAGCCCAGATGGCCCGCCACCCACAATCACCACATCCGTCTCGTCCTCAAACACCTCGCCGCGTCGAGGATCATCCTCCGCAAGCTGTTCGCGGTCAAAAGGCACCCAAAGACGCTGCACTTCGCTCGTCGAGAACAAACGCAGCCCAGACGTCGCCATCGCCGCGGAAGGCCGCGTCACAGCGCGTGTGCCTGCAACTCGCATCGAAGAGGCCGCCGCCGCCATCGCCTGGCGCGTAAAAAGTCGTTGCGTGCTGCGGAACATAACAAAAAGACAAAAAAAAAAACAAAGAGTGGGGAGAGAGAGGGGAGAGAAAAGGTAACGCAAGAAGAAAAAAAAAGCAACAAAGAAACAAAAAAACGTGTGGAGAAATCGCTGTCCCGGCTTTTTGAATAGGCAGCTTTTTGAATAGGCCCCCGCTTTTTTTTTTTTTTTTTTTTGACGTTGATTCACATGGCCCCGCTCTTTTTTGATTTGAGTCACAGAGATCGGAGCATCAGCCAATGGTGTTTCCCTTTTGGCCCCAATGGGCCCAGAGACCCGGCTTCCATTTGCAATTTTTTTTTTTTCATCATCAAAGTCATTCGCCAAGTGTACAAAAGGCATTTGGGCATCCAGTGGCAAGAATAAGCCTTCGTTTGAGCAATGATATGTCCCCCCCTTGTCAGCCTGTCTTTTGGCCTGTCGGGCTTTTGTGCTACCGGGGCCGCCAATGCATGCGTATTTGTCATTTGCAAAAGTAATAAGGTTTGGGATTTGCCTCCCCACAGCACGATTGCCGTGGTAAAATAATAGGCTCACACTCCGATCCCATGCGTGACATCACTTTTGCTCGTCGTATAAAACAACAAAAAGAAAGCGCGTTGCAACGCGACTTTTTTTTTTTTCTTTATTTGACACGAATCAGGGGATGCATTGGCTTAGATGGGCGTAATGTGGGCTATTTCCCCTTTCTTTCCCGCCCCCCCTTTGATGCGCGACGCGTTCCAAGTGCTCAGTGACGATTTAATTCAAACGCTTCGAGGGGCAAGGATACATAGGATATACAGGCAAAAGAGAGATAAAAAAAAATCAATGCAAGAATGACCAAATTTCCAAATCAAGGCAGGTGAAATGCGGATGCAGGGAGAGGCACTCATTGTCAAAGGTGGCGCATGGCTCCGAGTGGCCCTTCTCGAGATCCTGATTCAGCCAGAGGCCAAAGCGGCCGTGGCCACCGCCAAGTGCAATGCAATCGATGGTTGAGTAGATCATGTACTCATTCTTGCCCGTCCACGGGTACACTTTGATCTTTGGCGTCGGATGTACATGATGATGCGCGTCATTCGCCGCCGCATGGCCTCCAGGATGATTGTTGTCATGCTGCTGGGCCGGCTGACTGGGAACCTTCCATAGAAAGCTGCGCGCGTACAGAAAAAAAAAAAAAAAAAAAAACGCGTCAGGTCACCTGGAACGCAGCAAACATGCAGTAAAAGCCTCGGATTCGTAAATCATACCATTCTCCCGTCCCATAATAGGATAAATCTGCTTGAATGGATTCATTCAAAAATGCACCAAAGACCTGAAGCATTAAAAAAAAAGCGATGCGTTGAAGATCCGGCCCCCTTTTGCGCTCCCCCTGTCGTCTCCTTGCTTTTTTTTTTTTTTACCTGGTCCTCGTCGTCTCTGAGAAGCAGAATGCAAGGGCCAGAGCGCTCGGCTAGGCGGTACAGGGTCGACAGGCTTGCTCCATGGCCATTGAGGCTGTAACACAATTGCCATGTCGATGCCAAGCGGTGGCGCCGTGGCAAATAGGGGCGAAGCTAAACGAGGCAATTAAATCGAGTGAGAAATATGCATAAAAACATGGCGCCGGTTAGTCCCACTGCACTGGGTGCGTGCCGCAATCTTCATTTTGTGTTTTTTTTTTTTACTTGTTCGGCGAGGAAACATGACAAGAGTGAGTGGACGTGTGGCGAACGGCCGATCAGCTGGATGGGAGTGAGCTGATCAAACTCATTGGTCACAAATTGAATGGAGCGTTTGACAGGCAGCTGGCTCGCAATGACTAAAGCATCGATTGCCGGCGACGATAATGGGGCATCGGCCGCGGCCGGTTCCTTTTTTGACGCCAACCACGCCTCCTTGCCGTCAGCGCATGATGGCGAGATCAGCGCGACGCCACCTTGCTGCTCTTTCCCGTTCAAGCCCTGTGGCAAGGCAGACACTTGCACATTTTCGTCGTCATCGTCGTCGTCGTCATCCGATGGTGGCGTATTGCTGCTGCGTGTCAGCATGGTTGTCGTGCTAGTGCTTTGGTTTAGGTCGTCGCCAGATGTGGTTGACGACGTGGAACTGCATGACTCTGCCTTTTCGCGGTGGTGAAAGTGGAACACGGATGAAAATGTGATGGACGTTGTTGATTCCGTCTTGTGTCGTGTCGCCCTGCCGCGGTGATGATGGTGAGGGTGCTCTTCATCGTGGTGACGATGGTGATGATATCGATGATGCGGCAAGCCTAGCAATTTGGTGACAAAGCGCGTAATAGGTGACTTTTTATCATGGTACTTGGCATGCCGATCCTCGTGATCATCTGTCACCGAGCGATGTAGCGGATAGTAATCTTTGGGCTGATACTGAGGTGAGGTGCTCGTCGACGCGTGTCGATGGTGATGATGTTTCATATAAAGTCAGCGAAAAAATAAAATAAAAATGCTCTTCCTCGCAAAAAGGGGGGTGTGCGAGAGGAGAAAGCAAGTTGATGTGGAAAGAGAAAGAAAGAGAGAAAAAAAGGACCAAGTTGCATAATCCCACCATCCTTTATGATATCCCATAATGGTAAAAAAAAAAAAAAAAGAGGGAGAAAGAGGGGGATCAAGGCCACTAGTGCGGAAAAGGGGGGCAAGTTGTTTGTTTGGGTCACCATGGGAGAGTGAGAGCAATAGCGAAAGCTTCGTGACAGGGAGAATAGGGAGGGGCAAGGAGCGAGGTAATGGGGGGGGGTCGCACAATGGAACGTTTCATGCACTCATTTGAAAGGATGCGTACGCCATGTGCATGAAGCTGCAGCTGGCCGACATTTCATCCCAGCGTCCAACTCCGCGCGCCGATCCACCACTACGCATCGGCGGCAAGCGTCTGCCTTGTTTTCTTACGCGCTGGCCCCTCATCGCTTCAAAAAAAATTCAACCTGGATCTCGCGTCATCCACCATCAGCAACAAATGGTGCCGCCTAAAGCCACCTTTTGTAGCCTCAGCAGCGTGCTTGTAAATGTGAAAAAGGGGCAGTCGACGTCGGAGCGGCGGCGGCTCCGCGGGAGACCAGCAGACCCAAGCAAAGAAGCAATATTAGCATGGGAGCCGCGGTCGCACTGCATTGTGTCAGGCTTCCGCTGGTTCTATCACATACCTTTTTATTTTACCAGGAATAGGAACAAAAAAGGGGACCGGCATGATCTAAAATTTGGGGGGGCAATGCCATTTACGCGCTCACCACTACGCATCGGCGGCAAGCGTCTGCCTTGTTTTCTTACGCGCTGGCCCCTCATCGCTTCAAAAAAAATTCAACCTGGATCTCGCGTCATCCACCATCAGCAACAAATGGTGCCGCCTAAAGCCACCTTTTGTAGCCTCAGCAGCGTGCTTGTAAATGTGAAAAAGGGGCAGTCGACGTCGGAGCGGCGGCGGCTCCGCGGGAGACCAGCAGACCCAAGCAAAGAAGCAATATTAGCATGGGAGCCGCGGTCGCACTGCATTGTGTCAGGCTTCCGCTGGTTCTATCACATACCTTTTTATTTTACCAGGAATAGGAACAAAAAAGGGGACCGGCATGATCTAAAATTTGGGGGGGGGGGAGTGAACGGAGAGAAAACCGGGGGGAGGGGAGAGCAAGGAGAACAAAGGGATTCACAAGTAATCTGTCGCCAGGCTTGCCAAACAAAGACAATGCCGACGTTGATGCAGGGCTGGCCTGTTGTCCAAGCATATCACCAAGTTGCCTAAACACAGGAAAATTGCCCATGGACGGATTGCCCACAGATTCTACGCACCGTTTGAAAAAAAAATTAAGAATGGTCACGGACCATGGCTATTCATAGACACTGTTTTATGACACTTGATTCAAACTCAAATAAATAAGCAGGTCGCGACCACGTTCCGTGTCACAATGCACACGCATAAAGCATCGGGATCGTGTTACACTTACTCCAGATATGTTCAAAAAAGCAGAGCATTCATGCTCGTTTGCGGGCTGCAATCATTTTACCACAGAGATTTAAACTACAGTAATTGACCTCCAGAGTAAGACGCGTAAAAAAATTAGTAGAGCCCATGGCCGAGATATTTTCACTAGCAAACGGAAATCTCGAGATATCTCATGATTGAGTGATCCAATTCGCGAAAGAAAAAAGTTAACACCGTCAGTGACTTGGATTTACCATCAACTAGTTCAAACCTGGGACCAGAACACCAGATGAGCACGTTTCCGAGGGAGGACCGCCATTTAAAATGGGGGTATCATAAAGGAGGGCAAAAATGTAAAATCATTAGCATCTAGTTGCTTACTGCGGTAATGACCCGAAGTATCGACGCATGAGTCACCACAAATGAATCAGCAGCCAAACGCGGTAAAAGCGCTTGTGTTTTGGAGAGACGATCGCATTGCAATGTCGGCGACTTGATTATGCAATATCTGTACGTACGGTAGCTCTGAGAACTCGCATTTTCGATTTTGGTTCGGCATACTGTATGATACAGTACCGTACATGATGCTTGGCTCGACTCTGCAAGTCTGTTCTTGACTTCTTGTTCACAAATTTGAGCTTTCCCGAGCGTCAATAAAACCAGTCAATATCTTAGCAAGTGCCCGAGCGAGAATGCGAGAAAATGTGCAAAAACACTCAAATTTCATCTGTTGTTTTTGGATTTTGCCCAAAAGTGAAGCGTTTGGCCCATCGTGGTCCAATCTACTGTAAGTAGTAAGTACAGTATACAGAAACTGACCTGTGCTACTGTACCATTTCAATGCCTGAAGCATTGCGATACACTGCAAAAAAAACGTACGTGCACATTTACTTTTTAAAAATCGAAGAGCGTGTTTTTCAGACTTTGCCGGCCTGTTGTGCTTCCAGAATTTTTTTTACAGCATGTCCTCCTGCCAATGAAAAATGCGTCACTGCTTAAACTACGGTTCAGTGCCCAAGACGGACCCGCCCGATTTTTTTTCGACTCGAAAATGCCAAAAGCCTCCTACTTGTACTATTTTACGTTCATCTGAACATTTCTGCGTGGTCGACCCCGCTCAAAATTAGCTGCATCGCATTCAGCGCAAATTTTGCAACAAAAAAGCTTTAATCCCCAAAGCGTTATGACCACTTTTGAAAAATTCAGGGTTCACTCAGGGGTCACAAATTTCAATCTCAGAAAATGCCAAATTTGGGGAATTTCGAACTCCGAGTGATCAATGCATCCCAAACAAGTAAATCCGACAATTTGCCATTGGCAGACAAAATGGCACGTCGCCTCAACTTTTGATAAATGCCCAAAGAGTGACGCATAAACGGCGATTGACTGAGAAAAGTGCCTACTTTGGTGCAAATTTTTATGCAAAAATTTAAGGTTTGACACTTCGAAATTGAGTGCGTGGATTGCATGGAATTTTTTATTTTTTTTTCATTTTTTTATTTTTTATTTTTCACATTTTTGTCCGCTGATGTACTGATGAGTGGGCTGCAGCCTGGTGAAAAATGACCGATGCAAAAAGTTAAAACCCAAGCTAGCGCGCTGCAAGTCATCCCATTACGTACCGGTAGATGCTTTGCTTCACTGTTTGTTAGTAAAACTGGAATAAAAATTACAGGTTTATTAATACGGTATAAGAAGCTGTTATCGAGCAAATCGCTCGTGATCAAAGATTTTGATGAAAAAATGAATTTTCTCTGCGAGTTTCAGCCATCCATCGATAAAACTGGTCTCATTCGATATGATACTGTACTGTACAGTACAGTACTGTGTTATGCCCGCAAAGCCAAGATTCACGCCATACATTTTTTCTTTTCTTACGCGGCGCTCCTGTGCCATCCCTCCTCAAAGGAGGACGGTCAGAATTCCATGTTTGTGGCATTTTCAGGTAGACTTTTGATAAACTCTTGATAGTATTAGGTCGATTGGATGAGTGGGGCCACAGAAATCATAGCTCTCCACCACAGGGGGTGGCGAACTATTAGGGGGATTGCCCCACTTCGTCACCCCCCATTTTTATCGGAAAATCATAGACACCGGGACAAGCAATGGACAAAAAAATTTGGGATTTACAAATATTTTTGGCCGATCGCCAAGGCTGTCCCCTTCGCGCGACCGCTCTTAGCCCCTAATTCCTGATGGCCAACACCAATGTAGTACGATGTGAATGAAAAGGACAATGATAGGACTACAGTAAAGGTAGGTTTTTATGTCAAAAGTGAGAGAGAGAGAAAAGAAAGGGGAAATAGAGGGGAAAGAGACGTTTAAATACAGTAGTAGGTTATGGAAATAGGCTATGAGGCGAATTAGATGTCAGGCATCACACGTCACACGTCAGAGCGTGTGTGCAACTGAATTAAATGCAGGTCTGATCTGCTGCGCATCATCCAGATCAATGCCAAATTTGACGTGACACATGATGACCCAACCTCCTAACATGCAATTGACCCTTAACATGGCGTTTAATCCCCTTTTTACTGATGGATCCTTCAGATCCATCATCTTGAGTTCTTGACTCATCTGTAGATACTGTACGACCCCCTATTTTCCCTTGATCCTTATTAGAGTATAATAAAAGGACATCCGCACAGCGCAGCATGTCCTTCCTTTTTCCCTTATCTCCACAATCACACATTTACAGTATTCTCTAATAAACCTGCCACCACAATGCTTTCTCCAACCAATGCTGTTGTCCCCGTCGTGCCTGTGGCCCCGGTGCCCTTCTGTGGGCACAACATACTGTAGAGACGCGCGAGGAGGTGCCTTCGACACGTTACAGTAAAAGCGCCGTGTGTTGCTTAATCCGTTGCCTATGATACTGTAGAACATCGAAGTTAAATATTTTTGTACTGTACGTACGCCGTACAGTAATGCTTGAACAACGTAGTTTATGGTTACTGTACGTATCTCAATACAGTCATATCATAGTCGCCTGGTTTTGGCAAAAAATGTGATTCACTGCATTTTTGTCCGTTGTTTCGACAATACAGTAGGCGATTTGGACACTGTTTTGGACTTTTGGTCCTGATTTTTTGCAAAATGGATTTTATCAGGACTGAATGATCCGATCTCTGGAAAAAAACTTGATATGATGCATCGTCGGATTTGAGTCGAGTTTCCACTACTATGATAGTCTAGTATTTGGAGGTACTGTAGATGGTCAGGCTCATACTGTAGGGAGAAACGCGTACGTACGGTAAAAAATGGTTTTGCACTGATTGAGTTTTTCACTACGTAGCAAGCAAACACGAATCTCGAGATTTCTCGAGACTGAGTGATCCGATTCTCAAAAAAAATTAACACCGTTGGAGAATTGTTGGGTCTACCATCAACTGTTCCAAATTTGGGATCAGAAAAGCAGGTTTCAGAAGGAGCACCAGTTTCATATATAGGCGTACAACAGGGGGTAAAAATTTCACCAGCATTTGGTCTCGTACTGCGGCAACGGCTGAACGCCCCGACGCGTAAGTCACCTCAAATGAATCAGCAGCCAAACGCGGTGAAAAAAGCGCCTGTAGTCTGGGGACATCGCGTCATGTTCTCGGCGAGTTGGCCTTGAGAGGTCCTTTTGATCCTGGTTTGGCCCTGAAATTATGAAAAATGCGTTTTCTCAGGACTGAATGATCCGATTTGCGAGAAAACTTGGAATAATTGAAGTTTTGGGTCGAGTACTGTATCCACTGGTCTACCTATATTTGGCGCCATATGGTCAGGCTCTTCGGAAGAAACGCGTAAATTATTGTTTGGCGCTGGTTTTCACTAGCAAACGCGAATCTCGAGATTTTTCGGGACTGAGTGATCCGATTTGCAAAAAAAAAACTAACACCGTTGGAGAATTGGGTCTACCATCAACTGGTCCAAATTTGTGACCAGAAGAGCAGGTTTCAGAAGGAGCGCCAGTTTCATAGGCGTACAGGGGGTATGATAAATTCGCCAGCATTTGGTCTCGTACGCTGCCAACGGCTGAGCGCCCTGATTCGTGAGTCACCTCCAATGAATCAGCGGGCAAACGCGGTAAAAGCGCTTGTGGTTTGGGGACATCGCTTCGAGTTCTCAGCGAGTTCGCCTTCAGAAAGTCGTTTTGATCCTGTTTTGGCCCTGAAATTATGCAAAATGCATTTTCGCAGGACTGAGTAATCAGATTTGGGAAAAGACTTCACATCGTCGGATTTTCGTGTTCATCATCCTCTCGCTCAAATATAGGGCCCGATGAACAGGATCCGGAGGATGGGCCCTGCAAAAATGGGGTAAGGTGTTGTCCATTCTGATAGCGTCGGCGACAATGGCCCAACGTATCGATGCGCGAGTCATCTCAAATGAATCTGTAATTAAAGACGGCAAAAGCGCTTGTCTTTTGGAAACAAGGCATTGAGATTTCGGCGAGTTTGTGTGCAATGACTCTGAAAACACGATTTTCGATATCGGTTTGGCATACATGATATTCGTTACCATGGACATTGACTCGAGGGTCATGTTCAGATGGTTAAAAGGGAGTGCAGCGACATTTTTTTTTATTTTCTTTGTTCTCGGGATCAAATTTCAGGAGATCAGCTTGGCGAGCCACGAGACAATGAAAGCAAACAAGTCGTTCCTCATTGATGCCACTCAGCCGATTGCACTTTTTCGGATGCCGCGTCAACCTGGGTCAACCGGGGCGTAAAAAAAAAAAAAAAAAAAATCAGTCG
The DNA here is from genome assembly GCA_001650995.1 of Gongronella sp. w5. Lineage (NCBI taxonomy): Eukaryota > Fungi > Mucoromycota > Mucoromycetes > Mucorales > Cunninghamellaceae > Gongronella > Gongronella sp. w5. The sequence continues at coordinate 384,792 of KV441890.1, read as the reverse complement.
ATCGGATGATGGCGCCAGGACTTCTTTTCGCTCTTTTCGTGTATTTTACCTTGAACGCGGCGTACGCGGACTTGTTTTCGCGATTTGCATAGTAAATAAAATACATACTGGCTGGTTCAGCACCGAGCGGTTCGGGCACAGCGGGACCTTTGGGGCAAAAATGACGCGTTTAGGACGGCGACAAATATTTTGCGCGCATTTCGTGCAATTGGGCTTCTTACCTGGCATTGTCGGGACGGTCCCCGCGGCGCCCAATGTTGGTTTCATGTCGTCCGGCTGACCCAAGTGCGTCAGCACTTGCGTCGCGGGTGTACCCTGCTGCACCAAGTCCGAAAAAGACTGACATGGCGCCAAAAATCAAAAAAGGAGCACGTGTGTTTGAGTGTGCGTGAACCAAGCGAGGACGATGGCAAGCATCCGTGTGTGTCTTACCTTGAGGACTTGGGCCTGTTCTGCCTTGTCATCCGAGTCACGCAGCGACTGCCAGCGTTTTCCGAGGGTAGAAATATCAGTCATTATTGTATCGTAGGTTTCTGGTGAGCTTTCGTCGTTTTTTGAAGAGGGACTGAAGGCGCAACAGAATATACACGAAGAAAAGAAGCGAAAAATAGAATATGGCCGAGGGAAAATCCATATGACGTCGTCCGACCCGCAACTTTAGTGTTCCCCCCGCGTTTTGGTGTGAGAAAAAGAAAGAAACAATGCGTCGCATAACCCGGGGAACAAACAAATCCCCCTCCATCGGCGCGCGGATGTTCAATTCCACGGCAACCCTTACAAAATTGCAAAAAGGACAAAAAAGTGTATCATACATTACAAGAACAAAAAAAAATACTACATAGAGCACCGGATGATTCCACCAGGTCCAGATGTGTACACAAAGCTGCTTTCGGGCATCGTCTGGATTTGCGTGACGCCAAACGCCTTGAGCTAGAATACAAAAAGCGCGTGTTATAAAAAATCAGACACCATCATCGCATCATCGCTGTCGCACCGTGCAAGTCTTACCGGGATCCGATTAAAGGTGGGCGCGAGGAACCTGTTGCGCGGCTGCAGGTCAAAAGAACGCTGAAGTTTGTACGTCCGTGCGTCCCAGATCTTAAAAAAAAAGCGACAAAAATCAGTAAAATAGGCAATGACGCGTCGCGGACGCGGGTTGGTGAGGGCGAATGTTACCTTTAGCTCGCCGTCGATGGAGCCTGTGATCAATGTCTGCTTTTCCTTGTCCACACAAATGGACCGAATGCGCGTCGAGTGTGCAGTGAATGTGTGCATCGTGGATCGCTGGCGCATGTCGGACACGACCACCTCGCCGCGCTTGCCACCAGAGAAAAGCAAATGGTCGCCGTCGTACGCGACCGCGTAGGCACCGCTGTCGTGTCCGGGTAAGGCTGGAAGTGCAAGAGAGAAAGAAAAATGTAACAAAAATGAGCTCTTTTGCCTCGTTTCTCCCAGCTCAAGACTTACAGCACACAAGTGACGATGCTGGTGGTAACAGTGTGTCCCATATACACAAATGGTCGCGTCTGCATTAAAAAAAAGAAAAGAAAATCAGCAATTGTGCGCGACAGTAACAGAAATTATCATTTTACCTGCGTGCCATAGCTGCCGACGTGCCGGCCGTAGCCAAGAGACTGCTAGCATTCAGGAAGGTAAAGTCTCGCGTGGCTTTGGAATGGCAGGATAAGGTCTAATGGAAGGATGGGCAGAAGAAAGAGCGCGTAAGTCCATCTTTTTTTTTTTTTTTTTAAAAAATAATACGCGCCCATTGCACCCTGCCCATGGCTTTACATAATAAGGTCGGTGCGATTGGACATGTGCATCAAATTTCCACAAACACAGCGCACCGGTGGTATCGCATGCACCGAACTTTTGGCCATAGGGATCAAAGTGGATACGTGTCACTTTGCCATGGCACCCGTAGTAGCTCGCAATTTCGCGTTCTTGGCCAAATTGCCATAGCATGGCACTTGGCCCCTCACCCTGCACCTCGCACCCAGTGATGTCTACGCGAGAAACGACGAAATAAGGCAAACATCCGCTTTTTTTCTTCTTTTTTTTTCGCTTACAAAGAGGGTATTGAGGATGCGTCTCGGCGCACGTGGCTGCCACAGGGCGTTTTAGTGTAATCTAAATGATACCGAGACACACGTAAGCAACGAAAAAAAAAAAGAATTGAGAGGCATTTACCATGCGTTCATTGTGTTCGACCATGGAGCCCACGGAGCTTGTACCAGTTGGCGATCGGACGACATCTTCTTTGCCTATCAAAAAATGAATTTAGATGATGAAGCGGATGCAAGGGGGGGTATTTTTTTGGTCTTGCCAAAGGATCGTTTGACAAATTCGTGAAGATTGTCATTGCTTGGGTGCTTGTTTCGATCGTCGGGCTGCAAGAATCGGCCAGAGACCGGTGTGGACGCAGCACTGGACTTGCTGGAAGACGGCTGATAGTGTAATCCACGACGGATGGCGGCTGGCTTGCCGTGATGGCCACCGGGCATGTGCGGATGCGGCGCAGCAAGGTGTTCTCCATTGGCGTCCAGCTCGACATCCGACGACATGGCGTCCAATTCCTCCTCTGTGTCTGGGTAGCTGTCTGGCATATCGTGATGAGGCCATTCTCTGGAAGAGCTCGAGCCTGGGCGCAGCAAAGGCTAAAAAAAAAAAAAGAGAAAGGGAGAAAAAAAGAAAAGGCGTGAGCCATTGAGCCCCGCTCGCGTTCTTGCGCAGTCGTGTCTTTACGGCGACAAAACGCTGCGACTTGGTAATGTCGATTTCTTGAATCTCGTTCTTGGTGCACACGGCAAAGAGGTCACCGCTCGCATAACTGTGCGATTTGTTGTTAATACAAAAGGCGTGGATCGTCGTGCCTGCATTGTACACCGTGCTGGAATGAAGCTGGTGCATGTCATCCGGCAGCACGTTCACCTCGGGCGGCTGCAACACAAAAAGGAATATGAGCATCTTCCTTTTCATGAATTTTCAAACGACATTACCATGAAATGGACAAATGGCAGCAGATCCGAAACGGGCACAAGTGTCTTGAGCGAGTGCCAGTACTTTTTCTGCCGCAGAGTCTTGAATTGTCGTAACACGCTGCCTATAAACAGGGAAAAAGCGACGATTAGTCGACATTCACCAGAAATAACACATCGTATTCAACCCCAATCGCTTACTTCGGTTCATATCTGGGCCCAACTGCTTTTCAATGTCCTTCTCCAGCGTGTGTGCACGGTAGGCAACGGGGTCCAGCAAAGAGGTCCACACAAAATCAATCAGGGTCTCTGTTTCAAAAACCAAAAAATCGCGTCAGGGCGCACAATTGACATATGGTGCGTGGCGCCCTTTTTTTTTTTTTTTTTACCGTCGTCCTCCTCGTCCTCCTGGCTTTGGTGCATGCCAAACTCGAGCAGACCAAGGACAAAATTGAGCGTTGCAGCTTCCAGCACGACGGCGCCCGTCGACACGTCCTGGTATCCTTGCTTTGGCTTGTACTGCTCCTCGTTCAGATCAAAGCCAAATATGCTGTCATCGGACACGCTTTCAAAGTCCTCCGGATCCATATCCACCTGGTGAAAAAGAAAAAAAATGAGAAAAAAAGGTCATTTCAGATACATTGTGGCTGATTTTACCATCTTGGACTCGTTTTTGATGATCTCGGCAAAGACGGCGACGACGACGGGCGTGGGGTCTGGCTCATGGATGTGGTCCATGAAGCGCGACAGATGCGATAGGAGTACCCACGATTTTTCATAATGGCGCTGCTTGGTTGTAATGAGGATATAGCAGATGTAGGCAGCAATGCACAGCTTGAATGTCTGGTGTTTTGCAAAAAGATGCGGCAGACGCGCTCGGATTGCCTCATTCCACGTGTGGAATGTCTTGATCATATCACTATTTTTTTTAAGAAAAAAAGTAAAAAAATGAGAAATACTCGAATCAAACATGAATCGAATCAAACATGAAAAAGAATGCCTTTTTTTTTTCACTTGCAGGATCCATCGTTCCATGAAAAGGAGTGTGGCAATATCCAGTGGTTTGGCCGCGAGTACGGTTTCAAACACTTGACAGCAGCCCAATTGGAACAAGATCAGGAATTGTTCAACATCGACATTGCTAGGCACCTGGTCCTTGTCGATCATGTCCATGTACAGATGGAACGTATCCGACTCGATAGTCTTTTCCATGAGCAGCGTCGAGAACAGATGCTCGGGGATCTCGAGCTTTTCGCCCAATTCAAACAAGGTCTGCCGGTTTTGCAGGTACTGGTGCCGCAAAGTCGCGTCAAATGGTGCATAATGACTATTTGACGCAAGACCATGGAACACCGTCTACATTAAAAAAAAATAGAGCGGTAAGACAGGTGTTGTCGCGGTTTACACGCGCCCTTTTCCATTATTTCATCTTTTACCTGTAACATCCGGATGACCAGGAGCGCTTTGTAGCTAGAAAGATCCTTGTCCCCGACCGTCTCAGGCACGATGTCACCATCTGAAAGATCGTCGTCGTGTTGATCGTCGTCGTCAATGTCAAGGGGTAGCGATGAAACAGGCGCCATGTCGGCAAAAATGTCATCCTGAGCCTGTGGCGTGTCATCGTCGGACGCAAACAGGTCCACTGCGCGGTTGGAGGCGGTAGGCTTGGGCATATCGGCAAAAATGTCATTGTCCGAGGCAAACAAATCGGCGGCACGATCAGATGTGCTGGGTTTGGACATTTCTGCAAAAATGTCGCTTTCAGGTGTTGCCGACGCGTCGTCGTCGGATGCAAACAAGTCTGCAGCGCGGTGCGACGTGGCCGGCGCCGGTGGCGATGTGTCTGCGGCGTCGTCGGAGGCAAACAGATCCATTGTGCCATTCTGCAGCTGTTTTGGCGTGGATGGGCGTGGTTTGATGGGTGGGTACTGCGTAAGAATATAGAGGGCAAGCAGCGGGCAGCCGAGGCGTTCGTAGGAACGTGCGACCTGGAGAGTAAACAGGTATTCGAGATCGGGCGAGATGTCATCAAGCGATGGACGGCGATGCGCGCTCATGCGCTTGACATGTTGATACAATATGAACAGCGTCGGGTCGGTGACCATGGCCGCCTCGTCATTTTGCGTTGCCGCCGCCTCTGTCACCTGCCCCAATGGCACAATCATCGATCGCACCGCTTCAGAAGGTTGCTCAAGAAGCCAATATCCCACCATCATCAGCCATCGGTCATCATTGGCCAGCGCTTGCGGAATCATCTTGTTCTGGATGATGTCCTTGATCAGCGGGCAGTGGTCGCCTATAATATTAAAAAAAAAAAGGGGGGGGTTTAAGCTAAAATGTCGCGGTTTGCTGCGTCATTTTCACATTTCGTACCTTCATACACGCGACAAATAGCAATGGCCAGCTGATAGTCCTGAAGCTGCTTTAAGATGACATTGACGCAGTCCTGCAGTTTGTCCGCTAGCAGGAAGAAGGCAGCCGCGTATTCTAAAACAAAAGCACATCAGTAAAATGGGCAAAATCAATAAAAAAAAAAGGGGAAAATAAAAAAAAAAAAAGGTTTTTTTTTTTTTTTTTTTTTTTTTTTTTTTTTTTACCAAAGCGCTGCTTGCCAAGAAGCACAAATGCGTTCTTTGCAGCTGCACGCTGCCATCGCTGCTCGGTAAAATCATTGGCAAGAAACGACACCATGATGCGCTGCTCCTTGTGTGAATGCGCGGTACGCCATAAACTTTGCAGCAGCGCCTTTTTCCTCAATGCCAAATAAAACAGTGTGCAGTTAACGGGGTCCTTGTCCTCCTGCTTGGAAAGGTACGTGTTGCGTGCTATTGCCTCCATTTGATCTCTCTGTCATCAATAAGTTTGAGTGTAAGCCGCACTTTCAGCAGAAAAAGATAAAAACAGCTGATTTTACCACCACGTCCGCCTTTTGCAGCCACAAGAATAGACCCATGGATCGTGCGTCTTGCCATTGTAGCTTGCCGTTGCACTGTGCCAAGCATTGCTCCAGCAGTAGATCCTAAACAGAGGCTGGGTTGTCAAAAACAAAGAAAAGAATGGAAAAAAAAACGAAATTCGCTTACTTGTGACTCGCTGTGCAGCGCATAAGCAATATCGCGCGACGACAGGTCCTGTTTGCGCTGGTCCTCGGGTAGCATTTGGTTGAGCAAAAAGTGATTTTTCATCAAAGCCGTGAATCGTGCGCCATTGTCGTCGAGGGACTCGCCCTGCTTGGAAATCTCGACAAAGGTATCGATCATGGCGACCAATTGTGTCTGATCGCGGCTGGTCAGGCCCACAAGCTGCCTGTCTTTTAACCAATCCTTGCATTTTTGTGCTTCATGCTCGGTCAGCGGCCGTGTTGGATCGTCATAGTCCATGTCACTACATAAAAAACAAATTGCGTGTCAACCACTTGAGTGGGAAGTGCAACTCGACATTTCTTACCTTGTTTGTACATCTTCGCCGTCAAAAAGCGCGTCGTAACTTTGTTTGTGCGCCGCTTTCTTGCCTGCACTCTACAAAAAAAAAAAAAAAAAAGAGAGAGAGAGAGATAAGACACAAATGCTTTTTAATACTCATTTTCTTGCCTTTTGTAGTTCCAGCACGGTGGCGAGCGAGTAAGGCGGGGCGATTTCCACAGGGACATCGCCTGTGCCAAGATCCATGTCATCTGCTATTTGCAATGCGCGATAGACGGCGAACAAGATGTGATTGATGAGATCGAGCTTGTCCCAGAGGAGGTAGTAGATCAGGTAGCGTGGATGGTACAACGGGAGCGCGCCATTCGCCACGTACGAGATGTCAAACACGCTCGTCGCGTCAAATGCGTCGCGTACATCCGTTTTGATCGCATCGTCGCCCTGGTGTGCCAACCATTTGACGTAGCACCGCACCTGATTGCCTGCCGTCACAACAAGCACGCCATTGCCCACCCATGCAACACCTGAAATAGAATCCTCATGGCTAAAAAAAATAATAATCAGTGACTGCACCACCATCTTCTCTGTCTGGTGTGTCTTTTTCTTTTTTTTTTTGCCATCCTTACTCATGCATGCGGACCTCTGTGTACAAGATCCAATTGTCCATGCCATTGGAGACTTCGGACGCGCGTTCTTGGCCGTAAATAGCCACTTTGGATGCAAACGCGACGGCCAGAAAGATTTGCGCGTCGGACGACATGTACCAAGCCATGTCGTGAACAGGTTCGCTGGTGGTGAGCAAAAAATTACGCAGTCAGACACGTGCCATTTCTGCTCGGGTCGCTTCTTACTCGAATTCCATGGCAAACACCTGACTCGCTTGCATATCTGTGCGGATCTCCATCCAAATCGAAAGCTGGTGTTTGCCATTGTCTTCCGACACTGATAAAACGTGTTGGAAAAGCGGGGTAAGATGCTGCGCAATGCTCCTCTTTGTTCTCTTTTTGGCCATTTCCCACTATTTTTTTCGTATTACCAATGGCAATTGTATTATTCATGCAGCGGACTTGGGTGATCTTGTCGAGGCGAGTATCGAGGCTGTAGAGCTGTGTCCATTCAATGTCCTTTTCATCATCGAGTTCGCTTTCAATCGCATAAAAATACAAAATTGGCCCAATGGCGACGGCGAGGGCCATGACGCTGCTGTGAGTGACAGCCAGGTCGTACAGAAGCATGGCGGCGGTGCTGCCGGCCCAGCGGTCGTTGAGAATCACAAGATCGGGGTCGCTGGGCCATGGCATCACCTGTTGGCCACGATATAAAATGCGGCAGGGCGGCAACTGGCCATTGCTTAAGGTATCCGCAGGCTGAATCGTGTCAATATGCCATGCGTAGATGCACCGTGATACCTGCGACACGCCAAACAAAATGTACGCAGGATTGGATGCGTCGTCGGTCATGACAGCGCGGACATGAAGCGAAGACAATGGCGCATCATTGTCAAAGGAAGGGCACGCAACATGGTGTTGCACGTGGCAATCATGTGCGTCAAACGCGTACACAAGTACCTGACGACCGTCGTAAACGGCCAGCAAACGATCTACATCGAGGCCCAAAAAAAAAAAAAAAAAAAAAAAAAAAAAAACCATTAGAAAGAGCGCTGTTTTTTTTCAATTTTGGGGTCTTGCCCATTTTTACCATTGTCAATAGGAATGGAGAATTTGGCATCCGAGAGGTGCATGGAACTGTCAGGCAGCAATTGCATCATCAATTGGCCGGTCATCTTGTCAACATTGTATTTCCACACATTTGTCTGCCCGTCGACGCCCATGGTGCAGATGCGACTGGTGCATGATTGGTGGATATTGGCAATGGGCTGCTGGTGCCCTGACCAAATGTACTTTAGCCTTAGCTGCGGGTCAAAAGGCGTCGAATCCAAGAAATCAATGAGATTCAGCCCATAACATCGCAATTCGCCGTGTTGGTTGCGTCCAATCAGCGACAATTCCATTGGCTTGACCGTGGCTAATTGAAAATAAAATGAGGATCTTTTTTTAGACGCGTTCCTTAAGCTTACACAGCGACTGGATGTGGGCGTGATCATGCATGATGTGGACGCGCTGCAAGAAAAAGGCACGGTCCAGAGGCGCAATGGCCTGATTTGTGCGGAGCATGACAAAGGTACGTGGGATACGCCGTGGCCACGTGTTGAGATGCTGCAACAGAAGAAAAAAAAAAAAAGGTGAGATCCGAGTGTTTCCGTGTCCAAGTTGCCCATTTTTTTTTCTCTCATTTATTACCTGGACGCCCCAAAAGATGATGGAGCCGTCGGGCTGGAGGCGGAAAAGCAGATCCGGAGTGTCACGGACGAGGTCCTTGACCTTGTCGAGTTGCTGATCAAGAGTGAGAGACTGTTTGGCACATTGCTGGCGGAGCTGGTGGACGTGCAGCGTGGCGCGCAGCTCGTCGCAGCCAATGTAGTGGATGGGAGAGAATTCCTCCTGGTGATGGTGGAATTGGTGCTGACGGTGGCGTGCATGGTCGCTGAGGCCGTCCATACTGGAGCTCGGCGTCACAGTGGATGAGTCTGCCGTTAATAGGGATTGGCTCGGGTCAATCACTGCGCATAAATACAACTGGTGCGGCTGGTCGAGATCCGTCGGGCTCCAGAATCGGCCAACCCCGTCTAGGCACATCGTAAACAGCGTCGCGTCTTGCGGTCTATCATAAAAACACGATCAGAACACGCAAAACAAGAAAAAAGCGCGTTTTTGTGTCTTTCTACTTGCCTGCTTTCGGCCGGCAATTGCTTCCACGCAAAATTGGCCACCTGGCGCGGGTGAGACAAAAAGACAAAGTCGTACTTGGCGTCTGAAAAAAAAGAAGAAATAAAAGGGGGTAGGCGTGTGAAAAAAAGGCAACGCGACGCGTCCAGTGAGCGACTTGCTTACCTTTGGTGGGGTACCAGATGGTGACGAGGTGATCGGCCTAGAAAACACGTCAATCGCATGGATGCTTAATGGAGAAACAAAAAATTACGTGTCCAGCCGTGGCAATCATGCCGTTGGGTGAGAATTGAGCTTGTACGACGGCATTGGGCAGCGACACGGACCATTGTTCTTGCCATTGTCCCTGCTGCTCGTGCCACACCGCGAGCGACTCGCCGGCAATCAGCAACAACCCTGAAAAAAAAAAGCGAAATTAACGAAAATTGGCCATTTTGCGGCCGTTCACGTGTTTTTTTTCTTTTTACCTTGATCATTCCAGTCAAGGCAACCAATTCTGAAAGGAACGGTCAGCCGAGTGACAGATTGCCACTAAAAACAAAAAAAGAGCAGGGTAAGCTTTGCCCTTGTTAACGTTGCAAAACTTACCAATTGCGCATCTGTCGCCAGCTCAAATAGCTCCACAAAGGCATCGTAGGCGACGGCGAGCTAAACGAGGCGAAAAAAAAGGGCAAAGAGTTGAGCGGGATAAAATGGGCGGGGGGTGACACGTCCAATCGGTCGTTTTGCTGTCCAGGGGGTCTTTTTTACCTGTCTCTTTGCCGAGTTGCTTGTGATGGCGGTGATAAGGGTATTGGGTGCGCAGGTATGAAGGGTCTGGACGTACAGGTTGGGATCTGCGTGAACAACGACCTTGTCACCCGAGGCGTATACCTTTATAAAACAAAGGTGAGCGTGTCGTTTGGTTTCAAAAGTGGGGCAAGACTTACAATATAGCGAGTGTCGTTGCACAGGAAGCTATGCAAAGCATGCTCAAAGGGGTTCACCTGCCCTGTGCATACTTGGCCTAACAACATGAGCCAGGTGGAAAGGGTGGGAAACGAGCAAAAAGAAGAAAAAAAAAAGAGAAAAAAAAGGTGAAACTGAAAAAAAAGAGGGAAAAGGAAAGCTCGGAGGGCGTGGACTCCGCTTTTGTTCAGCATGATCACCGCGTCCAACCCCCTGACCCCAGACTCACTGCGCTTTTAGCCCTGCCCATTCGGCACTTTTTATACCAAAATCCGTCCATCATCCCACAAAATCATACAATGCATAGGCTACCATAGCACAAGAGGGTGTCAATTGCCCCTATGAAATCCAAAAGCAAAAGAAGGGGCAAAAAAAAAAAAAGGACGCATTGCCATAAAGAAACGTGTTTTAAAATAAAAAACGAGAAAAAAAAAAAACAGATATGCACCTTTTTTCTTTTTTTTCTTTTCTTTTGACCCTTGTTTCTCTTTGCTGACGTTGTCTCTCTCACTATGCTACGCAACAGCGTCAAACGACTTTTGCGTGTGCCCACGTCCGCGTCGCGCACGCGACCTCGCGCGCTTTCTTACGCGTCGCCACGCGCCTTGCTGCCCACACAAGTTCACCGCCATGGCAACCACTTTCGGGTTGGCGTTGTCACGGCCGCTACCGTCGGCCTCGTTGCCGTCGCGGCTCTTGGGGAGCGTGCCTATGCGTTGGAAACACAAGGTACGAGCAACGGAGGCTCATTTTCTGCGCTGCTTATGCTCTTTTTCATTTTTTTTTTTTTACAGACACAGGCGACCGCCTATGCCAATTGATTGTGCACAATGATTTGCGAACACTGAAAAAGTAGGCCACGTCGCCTTTTGTTGATCAGCGAGCCTTGTGAAATGAACTGACGTTGCGCAACACCCCCCTTTTTTTGTTTTCTGTGCTTGGATTTGCATAGATTGGCTGACGATCCAAACTTTAATGCAAACGTACATCATAGCCATGGATGGACACCCTTGGTAAAAAAGTGCCACGCGGCGCTCAATTCGTCCAATCACTGATTTCTTTTTTCGTTTTGCGTTTTTTAGCAAGTTGCCGTGATCCAAGACAATGAATTGGCTGTCAAGTTGCTCTTGGAAAAGGGCGCTGGTGCGTGAAAGAAGGGGCGAACAACGCGTCCATGGAAAAAAAGAAAAAAATTGTCGCTGATCTCCCTTTTTTTTTTTTTTGCAGATCCCGACCTTGAGGACCAGTATTACCCGCGGACACACCAGGCAGCGGCGATCCGGCAGGAGGATTTCAGCGACGAATTGATGCCGTACCGCGACTACCGCGATTACACGGCGCTGCACTACGCGGTCATCATTGGCAATGCCAATGTGGTCACCATGTTGCTCGACCATCTGGCCAATCCACTAGCGCGCAATTCCAACGGCTTCACGCCGCGCGAGTATATGTACTATGTGGAACGCTTCACGGGCGTCCACCACCATGACATTGATGAGCTGCTCAAAGGTAACTCCCATGGCTCCGTGACTCGTCAAAACATCGATTTTTATTGATTTTCGGGGTCCCATTGCAGCCAAGGAAAAGAGCTTTGACGCCGATATGGAGGCGTTTTTGGAGAACCAAAAGAAGGAGCAGGCCAAGCGCGAGAAAGAATATCGCAAAAAGCACCCATTGGAGGACGCACTCAAGGAACGCATTGTGGGACAGCTGGGCCCTATTCATGCGCTTGCCAGCGCCATCCGCCGCAAGCAGAACGGCTGGCAAGACGACGATCATCCGCTGGTCTTTTTATTCTGTGGTTCTTCCGGTGTAGGCAAGACGGAACTTGCCAAGAGTGAGTCCATTTCAATGGTCTTTACACTCAAAATTGGTTTTAATTGCTTTTTTTTTTTTTTTTTACAAGCCTTGGCCAATTATTTGCACGGCAAGAACATGGACAAGGGCTTCATCCGCATTGACATGAGTGAATTCCAGCACAAGGTAAGCCTGATTGTCTCACAAAAAGCGCGTATTGACAATTTTTTATTTTTTTTTTACGCGATCAGCACGACGTGTCGCGTTTCATCGGCTCACCGCCCGGCTACGTGGGTTATGACGAAGGAGGTCAATTGACAGAGAAGCTGAAAGAGTGTAAGTCACGCGAGAAATCTGGAGAAATCGCGCCCAAACGGGATTTTTGAGCTCTTTCTGATGATGATTTCATCTTGTTTGTTCCCATTCTCAGGCCCCAACGCGGTAGTACTACTGGATGAAGTGGAAAAGGTAATGGCACAGTGACCGATCAGGAAGACGCAGTGCCATTGGACGACTGATTGTCGCGTTTTGACGTTGTCGCGTTTTGACGCAAATTGTGGATGTGGAAAAAAAAAAGGCAAGATATTGAATTAATTGCTCATTTTTTATGTGATTTTCAGGCGCATCCGGACGTGCTGACGGTGACACTACAATTGTTTGACGAGGGACGGATCACGGACGGCAAGGGGACGACGGTGGAGTGCAAGGATGCTATTTTTATCATGACGTCGAACCTGGCGCAGCACGAGATTGCAGACGAGGCCGAGCTGCTGCGGCTGGAGGCGTCGGTGTCGTCGGATGCGCAGACAACGGGCACGGCGTCAGCCACGGGAGCCATGACGCTCAATGCCAGTGACGAGGACGAAGAGCTAGACAGCAGTTCAGATGAAGGCCATCTGTCCTTGTCGCGCAAATTTATCGAAAAGACCATCTACCCGATCCTGTACGACCATTTCCGGCGCGACGAATTCCTGGGCCGCATCAACGAGGTGCTTTTTTTCCTGCCCTTTAGCGACGACGAGCTGCGCGACATCACCGAGCGTGAATTGACGCGCTGGGCAGACAAGTCGCACTCGCGCCATGGCATCACGCTGACCTGGGACCCCGAGGTCGTTGACATGCTGGCTCGCGGCTACAATATCCGCTACGGCGCGCGCAGCATCAAATACGAGGTCGAGCGCAAGGTTGTCAATTTGATCGCAAAGGCCCACGAGAATGACGACGTCGTCGATGGCGGAAAAGTGCGCGTCACCGTCGACAAGACATCCCCAAAGCGCCGACTCTGCAAGATCGTCATTGAGCAAAAGGGTGCAGACGACAAGAAATCAGGCGGATGGTTCGGCAGCCGCTAAACAAGTAATAAAAAGCGAGGTTCTTTTTCCTCTCCCCCCCTTTTTTTTTTTTTTGGCTTCCCCTCATAAAAAGCCTCGATCATGCATCGAGGCTCAAAAAGGCAATCGCCGTGCCAAGCTCCAAAAAAGGCGGCCAATCAAATCCCGAGCTAATTATACTTTTTTGCAATTTGAAGAAAATTGAACGACTCTCTGTCCTTCTTTTTTTTTTTTTTTTTTCTTCTTCACTCTTTTTTTTTTATCGCCCACTTTTTTTTTTTTGTCTTCATCATGTTTTGGAAAAAGAAGGACAAGCAGCAAGACTCGACAAACCCTTTTGATGGTGCTTCGGCAACAACAGACTCGACGTACACGAGCGCCAGCAGCAACGGATCGTCGTACGGCGGCGGCCGCTACAACACGTACGACCAAAAGGATGCCAACCCTGCCGACCGGTACCCGTCCAACAACCGGTATCCTAACAACGACTATGATGCCGGCAGAAATGGCGGTGGTCGCTATGGCAATGCGCCTTCCAATGGCTATGGCAATGCCCCCAGCAGTGGCTACGGCAATGGCGCTGCCGCTGGTGGACGATACGGCGGTGCACCCGCCCGCAACGACACTCAAAATCGTCAGGACCTTTTTGCTGGCGCCAACAGTGGCGCTGCGGCCGGTGGCTATGGCAACAATGGCGGCAATAGTGCCCCCGCCGCCGACGAGGGCTACAGCCGCCGCAAAAAATACTACGAGGATGAGGAGGACGAGGAGGTGGGCAACATCAAGCGCCAAATCTACGACACCAAGCAAGAATCGCTACAAAGCACACGCAATGCCCTGCAAAAGATCCGTGAGGCTGAGGATAGCGCTTCGCAGTCGATGAACATGCTCGGCCAGCAATCTTGTAAGAGAGAATTTTGAAAAGGGGGAAAATCTTTCAATTTTACTCCATTTTTACTCATCTTTTTTTTTTTTTCTCCCACTTTTTAGCGCAATTGGCCAACGTGAACCGCAACTTGGATCTTGCCAAGGCGCACTCTGACCGTGCCGCGTCGCACGCGGACGAGCTCAAGCAGCTGAATCGCTCCATCTTCATCCCTGTGGTAAAGAACCCTTTCAACAAGAATGCGCGCCGTCAGCGCGAGATCGAGAAGCTGCAGGCGGAGCAGGCGGAGCACATGGCCGAGCGCGATCGAACACGCCAATTCGAATACGAGTCCAATGCACGCATCGAGGAGGCGAATCGCCGCAACGAGCGCGTCAGCGCCAATGCCGGCTACAGGCGCGGCCGTACGCAGAGCGACCGCAACCGCTACCAGATGGACGCCGACTCGGAAGACGACCAGGTCGAAGATGAGATTGACCAGAACCTGGACTTGCTCGGCGGTGCCACGTCGCGCCTCAAAAACATGGCCCTCACCATGAACCAGGAACTCGATAGCCAAAACGGCATGATCGACAGACTCAATAGCAAGGTCGACCCCATTAGTACCAAACTGCATACCACCACCTTCAAACTCGACAAGATCAACTAAGCAAACCGCGCGCCATATGCTTCATTTTCTCTCAAATTTCGTTTTGTACGTGTTTTTACCAATTTAATAAAATTTTTATCTTGCTTTTCGATGCCATTGCACTCTTGGCTGGCTGGGCCACGTCGTGGTGAAAGGGCGGGCTGTGTTTTTCGTTGCGATAAATATCGTAAATGCACAGAAATGCATATTTACAGCATATCATAATCATGTTACACCGCAGCAGCCAGTACACTGCTTGTCGCGGCAATGGCCCGTTCGACCTCTGATTTTTCGTTTTCTTGGAAAAGAGAGGCGTCGGAATACCTGCAAGATGATCCATTGCTGTGTAAATCGGGGGGTTAAAATCTTTGATCGCCCTTGTTCCAGTGTAAAAGTGTATCGATCAGCTCAGCTCAGCGAGTAAGAAATGATGCCCAAGCGCGTCTCTTTCCAAGGTACAAGTTTCGCCCAGAACGCGACGAACTTGAAATCGAGAAAATCACAATAACAGCATTATTACGATATTTCGCTCATTTCACTCTGAGAAGATTTAGCTTTTTATATAAGTTGCTACTGTTATTGATTCAATAATTCTACGCTTTCTCGTCTAAACAAGCCTTCCCTTGCGGTGCGACGATGATTAGATGCCGAGGAGCGACGATTTTCAATTCAAAAACCACGAAATTTTCAAGGGGTACAGTCGCAGACTTGAAAAACGCGAGATTTCACCGAAATTTAGATCCTCTGATTGCCACGCCATCAATACATATGGCAAACACGCGATGATCACTGTAATATAAGCGTTCCAGGCAGAATTGATGCGACCAGCTCGTTTGCGGGTCAACTTTGACGCGGGATAAACCGCGTTACACGTCGAGTGACACGCGCCCGTTTTTAATCAAATCCATGCATCTGGCGTCTCTCGTACTGATAGACACGTCAGCGGAGATCTATTTACAGCTGTTTATGGTGAAAACGCAAAAAAAATTACCAAAGCGCGACTTTTTCAGGCTGATGCTGTGCAAATGGGCCCTGTATCACTGGGTGGATGTAGCTGGCCGTCAGCTCGCTTTCTGCTGGGTCGTTTAATTCCAGTTCCTTCAATGCAACCAGTCTAAACCCCACAAAGACGAAAACGGTAAAACTCACGTAAAAATGCAAATTGCCGTTTACTTACAGGGCCTCCACCACTAGCACGACATTCTTCTCGAGGCCATGCGTTTTGAGAGCAGGACCAAGCAGTTCATGACGCGCCGCGAGCTCCATGTCAGCGTCTCCATGGCGAAAATCCTTGGTTTTTGCGCCAAAAAGATGACGTTTAAAGTCGAGCCAATGTAAATCGTTGCACACTTACCGTCAGCACGCGTTTGATGTCCAAAAACAAGGCACTGTCCAAAGTCATTGGAATGTTGTTCATGGAGCGTAAAATGTCGCAATGGGCCATGCTGAGGATGGTGGGCGATAAGAACTGCGCGGGCATGTCGCCATTGATCCCGGCGCTGCAGCACCAGAATCGATGAATTTGCCCTGTAAACACAAAAGGTGAGTGACGAGTATCTGGCAAAAATGACGAGTTCCTACAGCAAATCGTTGAAATCAGCGTCAATGGACATGTCAGGCTCAAATTTGGTCAATGCGTGGGCCCGGTAAGTGTGGAATAGCTCAGATACATTTTTGCCCTCAATGATCCAGTCGGTGCTGCTTGAGACGAATCGGCCACCGTTCCTGTGGCAGAAAAAAAGGGGATTTAGCATAAATGTGAGCGACCCAACGCTCTTACTGTACCTCTGAAATTCGCGCGTCAAACAGTGAGCCTTGAGCGATTCTCTTTTATCCAATGCGTCTGCGCACGATGGGCATAGAAATTCGATCGTTGCGTTGGCAGGGGTGGCGGCAGAGACAAAATTGCGCGCGACTGAGTTGCGCTGGCCTTTGCCGCGAGACAGCAGCACAATTCCATGTTTACGAGCGATGTGCCGGCGTAAATTGAAGTTTTTGTCGAACTGTTTTCCGTAGTCGGCGTCGCCTTCCACGCAAAATGCGCCTAGCTAGGATTTTCTGTTTATAAATCGAGAATTGGGCGATCGCATTGGCACTTTGAGTGCACTTGGCTTTGCATTTGTGATGCTTTGACAGACATTCTAGGGGTAATTGATGATTCTAAATCGCATGGTGAAGTCTGAAATGCATGTCAGATTGCTGGATTTTGAGCACTTGAACGAATTGCGTCGATTTCGCCCTGTCTTTAAAGTTTGCTCTAATACAGGTGCTTCAAAAATCGCTCAATTCGTAATTCTGTTTATGTTGCCAGATGTAAAATTTAATTTAGAATTAATAAAGTTGTCACACGGTATCCGTTAATAAAATTTCGAGATAACCGCACGTTACGCGATTTTACGCGATTTTGGCTTTTGGCGGCGGTAAAAGTGCTGTTATCAGGTGTTTGAGGCTCAAAAGTATCCCCATTCGATTCCAAATCAAATTTTACATCCAGGGGCATCGCGTTAATTCATCTCAGTGCATTCCTGGGCGCTCAGCAAGAGATTAAAGTCAAAATGCAGCTGCCCAATTCTCGATTTATGAACAGAAAATCATAGGTAGGCCGCAACCGCAAAATGCGCAAATTCGGCTGTACCAAATCATAAAAGGCTAGGAAAAAAAAAAGGCGGGGAAGAAGAAAGTGCGGGGCGTCAAAAGTTTTTTTTTTTTTAAGAGGCGGCTGGCCATAACTTTTATTTGCGTATTTCGCGCCCAAATGCTAATAATAACAAATTGCAAACCGCACCCTCGCCGTCTGCCTAGCACGTTACATCCTGTAAAGCACGTTTCGCCGCGTTGGAAGGCCTGTTTGGCGAGCCGTAAGCTGACATGCGTCAAAAATCACTCCGACTAATACCATGTCCTGACAGCCATGTCCAAATTGTCTCAATTTTGAACCTGGCGCTTGTCGAGGCAGGCAACTTCAAGATAACCACCCAAAGGGTACGATGATCTCGTATTTTTTTTTCGTTTTCATGCGATAGTTCACTTTTTTCGTATACGATCGCGATCATATGCATTTTTCAGGCAGTCATAATTGAGAATCTTAGATTGGCGGGTGCGCAATGAGCCCATCATGTCTGTGTACAAATGCGGAGATCATTGCGTAATGCGATCCTTGCCGTTGACGCATACCTTTTTTATTTTTAGTGTTCAACCGGCCCTTTTGGCCAAACTTTGTCTTGACTGGCACTATTTTTTTCATGGAGGCATGGAATGTGACATCATTTGGCACGATGGACACGTAGGGGACGGACAAGAATTCTGTGTTTTTGCGGCCTAGAGCGTGCACGGCATGGAATGCGATCATTACGCGTCTGAGATTGCGGCGGGATGATCCCATCCCCCACCCCAGGAACGCGAGAAATGCCATTTAAAGTTGACGTGCCTTCTTTTTGGCCCCTCTTACCCTATTGAGCCAACCCCTTGGCCCCCCTCATTTCCTCCTTTTATTTTTGGCCAAGCGGAGATGTGCGATCCGAGAAACTTTCCAATTCCCGAGATTTTCTTACGTCCTGGACCACAGCGAAACAAATAGAAAATTCTCCTATGGAAGCAGTAATTCTAATGCTTCCATGGGGGTAATGTCTTTCAAATAAGCTTTGCCATTGACACCGGATCATGCTCACCGCCATTGCCCTCGTACCTTCCACCTGTGGCGGGTCGTCGAGCGCGCGCGTGGTGCAAAGAATATTTAATTAATGCTCAAAAAGATCCTTGTTTTGCTTTTTGGGGGGACAAAAGGGGTGCAAAGGGGGGAAAGTGCGCGGCCAAGGGGTTAGCCAGCCTAGCCGAGAGGCTGTGTTGTGAGCGCAGGGCCTCGATTGTCTCCTACGACGACCCAAAAAAAAAAAGGAGGCCAAGGGTCCGCGCGCCGCGCGCAGTGGCCACATTATGATTGTTTTCGTTTGAATTGGAATTGCGCTTAGGCCCTCTCGAAAAAAAAAAAAAAATCCCGCGCATATGCGCATTCAATTTTTTTATTGATGGAGACAGAGGATGCATGACTACACACATCCTCATGGGACTTTTTTTTACTGATGAATAAAAAAAAAAAAAGACTAAATAATAAGCTAAAATAAATACTAAGAGTGTAAATATAAGAAAAATCAGGGAAAAGAAGGAATTGGGCGTGCAATGGATATCAAAGCAAAGGGTAATTGGGACAATGAGCGAGAGAAAGCTGATCTGGCCGGCAAGTGATGCATGAAGCGAGCGAAAAGGGGAAGGGGGCATTGTCGCTTACTTGCCTTTTTTTTTTTCTTGGGTGGGCGAGATTAGAAGAATCAAAAGAGGGGAGTGTAAGTGGCGATGTGTTCGTCGTCCTGGGCGAATTCAGCGGGTTTGGATGCCCAGATGGACGAGAAGCCTGGGTTGGTTGTTGCGAGCCACGAATGATGTGTTGGGGTTGCGAGAACGGCTGAGCCAATGGACGATGCGGATGGCGATGGCGACGCGTATTTTTTGGGAGCCGATGGCAAAAAGAGGGTGGGCGGGAGGCTGGGCAACGATGGCGGTGGGTAAAATGGGGTCAATGATGGTGATGAGGTGTTTGGCGCGAGATCCAGGCTGTCACGCGGTGTTGTTATGGCTGCGCTTGACAAACGTGGCGAAGGAAGACCGGTCGATGAGCCCGCGGATGTCAGCGATGAACACGAGATAGTGGGCGAGACCATGGTCACGTTTGTCGCCGCAGTGGTCGCGTTTGTCTTTGCCAAATTCGAAGATGAATATGATTTCGTGCAATACGATGGGGATGTGGCGAGTGCAATGCACGGTGCCGAAGCCGAAGTACGCGGTGCATATTGGTACAGCGAATGCGATTGCTGCGACGCGTCGGTACCAATGGCCAAAGGCGTTTGTGCGACCAATTGCGCGGCTGTCGCAGTCTCTGTGGCCGCTGCGCCTGCGGGTGGCGTGTCATCATGGATGAATGTACATCGTACGCCGTAGTGACAGGTGCCGGTCAGGTGGTACGTGCGGCAGATCTGTGTCTTGTACAAAGCGTGGCGCTGCACCGTGCGCAGCTCCGGACGTCCATGTGCAAAGCAGCACTTTTTACCATACCTAGTTAAAATTCGAGGTCAAATTGACACTGTCCATGATAAAAGATCGTTTTTTTTTTTCAATCTTACCTGCATTGACCCATCTCCTCCCAATTGCGACACATCTCTGTCTTGTACAGCTCTGGTTTCTTTTCGGACATAAAGCCAAGGGACATGGACTCGTCCATTTGATTTAAATTAGACAAAAAGTTAAAAAGAAATAAAAAAGCGAGCCACAAAGAGAAAAAAAAGGGAGCAAAAAGGCAAATGCCCGGACCCGAGAATGGATTTTATACGCTTTTTTTTTTTTGGACCCCCAAACGGCTCAGCCAGACGGGTTCATCTAGAAAATGTGCTTTTTTTTTTTTTTTACTTTTGCCCCATGCCTCCATTTTTTTTTTCTCGCACTCCCCTATTTGTCTTCGGAATTGTCCAACATGCCCCTGGTTTCGCAGTCTTTCGGCTCGTATCTTACCCCTTTATTGGCTTCGTGCCCCCCTCCCCCATCCGCGCCTCCTTTATTGTGAAACAAGCTTTTTTTCTTTCTTTTGCCACTGATTTTTGCCATTGCTACCCCCTCCCACGCGCGTGTTTTTGACTTGGAGCAATGGTATCGTGCGCGCGTGCGTGCGTTCTTACCACACCCCCATTCCCGATCTTCAATTACGCCAGACTGCCCCTTTACGTATCGAGCATCTTGGCTCGGCAAAAAGGCGCGTCAATTAAAAAATACGTCAATGACGTTATCTTTTTTCACTTTTTTTACGACGTAATGCAACTGTTTTGCATGGCAGGTCACGACGGTGCGCGAGAAACTGAGGAGAAAAGGTAAATTTGATGCCACTGGCATCATGACTTTTTATTTGGCCCGCCATTTTGGAATTTCCATTTAATTTTACACAAGCCAATGGCCGGATCACCACACACGCGTTCAAACACTGTACAAAAGGGAAAATAGAGACGTGAGCCATGTCACTCATTTAAGCTGTCACTCATTTAAGCTATTTTCTGTCTTTTTTTTTTACCTTTGGGAGACATATCGAGATCATTTTGCTTACAATTGGGACACGTGTCGACAATGCGCGCCAAAACCGATTTGCCGCCCTCTCCTGTGATAAACACTTTCTTTTCACATTCCGGGTTTAGATTAGGATTGGCGCCTTTTTAGAAAAAAGATGCATTATGCATTGGTGAGATTCTCCGCTGCGGCGCTTTTGCCCTCCCTTTTTTTTTTTTTTTTTTTTCTTGGAGTTGCCCATGGGCTGACTACGATTGGTCATTTTGCAATACCATTGTCCATTTGTTCCTTGTTTAGTGCGACGACAAGCTCATCGTCATTGTCGCTCTCACCACATGAGCCCATGCCCGTGGCATAGTATGTGCCCATGCCCTGGAAGATGTGCTTGACCTTGGCGAGCGCTCCCTCGTGCCTGTCGCGCGGCTTTTGCTCCTCACCCTTACCCTTGTCCTTGTTTTTCTTGCCTTTTCCCTTTTTCTTGCCCTTTCCTTTGCCATTCTGTTCTGGTGGTGGATCGACGGGTGTGTCATCATCCTGTGCAGGAGCAGCATCATCGGCCGGCGACTTGCCGTGCGCAGGCGTGGGATGGTGCGCTTGCTTTTGCTCGGAAGCGTGTTTTTTCTTGTCAGACTTGTTTTCCGCTTCATTGCTTGGTTTACTCGCATGTGTTTTGCTTGGAACGTGTGAATTGGATGCTTTGGGCCTGGAGGCTGGCTTGGGCTTAGGAGTGTGTTGAGGGTGCGGGGTATGAGACGCGAGCGCGTGCGATGTGTGAGATGGCTGGGCATGTGAGGTATGCGATGCATGCGGCGAGTGTGACGCGGCGTGCGCAGGTGCATGCGACGATGCGTGCTCATGGGCCGATTTGGATGGGTGGGCCGATTTGGATGGATGGTAGCTTTCTTTTGCTTCATGTTGCAATTGGGCGCTTTGTTGATGTTCATGGGCTTGTGCGTGCATTCCAGTGACCTGTTTCTTGGACGGCGCGTGCGCAGGCGCGCATTGACACACATGCAGGAGACACACGCCAATGCATATGACACAGAGCCACCAACGGAGAGAATGAGCCATGATGGAGGTGTAACGGTCCTTTTTTTTTTTGATCGCGTGGAGCGCGCAGAAAATGAAACTGGGAAAAAGAAGTATAGGAATGAAAACAGGACACCGCTTTTAAAGAGAAAAAAAGAAAAGAAAAGAAAAAACAAGGAGCAATTGATCACAATGAATCCAGACAATGAGCGAAAAAGGGTGTCAACGGTCTAGTCAACAAAGAAAGGAGATGCCCCAGACGCGTGTCAATGTGCACTTTTTCTTATTTTTTCATCAATTGCTGTGCGTGTCATCTAGGACGGGGTCATTTGGATTCCTTTGTTGCAGGGCCGAAAAAAAAAATGACAGCAAAAACGACGAGAAAATGATCCATCTAACCTTTTTGGTGTGTGCTGCCCTGTTGTTGCCATGAAATGAACAAGGAGAAAGGGGCGAGAAAGGAGCGGCGCGTCCATAGCACTGCGAACTGCAATCGATCGTTCTCATTCCTATCCGGCCAATGGACGTGATGTTGCGACGTCATAGTTCTTTTTAGGTATCCAACAAGGTAAAAAGCAAAGGACCCCACCAACAAAATCATGGATGGGGGCCCTTTCTTTTTCATTTTTTTATTAATCTATTTCGAGTGTAAAAAGGAGGGGGGGATGTCAAAAAAAAAAGGGGGAGCGGGGGACTTTTTTTGCGGGAAAAGGGGTGTTTTGTGAACAAGAGGCAAAAAAAGAGGGATTTTGAGGGTGTTTGAAAGGGGGGCGATTACAACGATTGCCAAGCACGAAGCAAGACGTCGACCTGATCCTCGACACGGACGGCGACACGGACAAAGGAGAGGCATTGATAGCCTGGGGTGCCACTGCGCACAGGGACACCTGCGGCACGAGCCAATTGCACGGCCTTGTCGGCCATTTCTTGCGAGCCCATGTCGACCCAGACCCAGCTGAGGAATGGCTTGCCGTGGATGACCCATTCGGGGTGCAGAGCGAGTAGTTTGTCCACGAGGTACGCGCGCAGACGCGTCGTGTTTTGCCACGTCTCATTCAAATACGCGTCGTCCTTGACAACCGCCTCGACAAATTTGAGTGCGGGCCCATTGACCGACCACGGCACCTGGATCTTGCGCAGAGCAGCGCAATGTGCGTCCGATGCGCAAATCACAGAACCCACGCGCAAACCCGTGCACGACCAGATCTTTGTCCACGAATGCATCACGTACAACGACACCTTTTCCTCTTGCCACAATTCCTGCATGAACTCGTGCTGAGAAATCAGCGAATCCTCGCGGAAGGCGGCCGACACCCAAGGTTGCATCGATTCATCTTTAGAAAAAAAAGAGGGTCAATGTCAGCATCGAGTGTTTCTTTTTTTTATGATCGCGTTGCTTACCAACAATGACGGTGCCGCCCGTCTTGACGTTGGCCTTGATCCAAGCCTTCAAAGGCTCGATGGTCATATAATCGCCCGTGGGATTGCAAGGGTTAACAAGACACACCATGTTGGCACGATCCGGGTTCTTGGGGTCCAAGATGGTGAAGCCATTGGTGCTGGCGCTGCGCTGGTATTCTTGATACTAGAAGAGGCAAAAGATGGCAAAAATAAACAAAAATAAAAAACACACGCGTCAATCGCAATTGATCTGCCTACTGCTCCGCGTGATTTTTTTTTTTTTTTTTTTTTTTTTTTTGTAAATTGTACCTGGACATTCCATGGGCCGCCCTTCCACGTGGGCGCCTCGGTATCGGCGTGGTTCTTGAGGCAGAGACGCACCACAAGGTCAATCAATTCGGACGCGCCATTGCCCATGAGCAGGCGGCCGTGATGCTGCTGGTAGTCGTTGGGCCACAAGAATTGCGCCAGATGCGACTTGGCAGGCTCCTGGTTGGCCGCAGGGTAATGGTGGATGTCGTGCATCTAATGACAAAATCCAAAAAAAAAAAACGAAAAAAAGAAAGAAAACGTGAATACAAAGGGCCAAACACGATGCCAATTGCCTGTCAATTGACAGCAGCACACCTTGTTTGCTTACCGCTTCCTTGGCCGCCTCCAAGGCTTGCTTGGGAGTGCCCAAGTAATTGGTGGTCACGCTAAAATCCTCGACAAAATTGTCCAAAAAGCTGTGTTCCTGGCCGCCGTGGAAAGTTTGTGTCGTCGAGTCCCAAACAGTGTTCACCATAGTGTAAGACGAGAAAGAGAGAGAAGGAAAAGGTCGAGAAAGAACAAGAACAAGAACCAAAAAAAAAGGCGAAATGGGGTCGGACCCTCTTTGACCAAATTTGCTTTCCCAAATTTCAGGCCAACCGCCAGAAAGAGATGGGCCAATCAAGATGCCGCATCTCAATTTGCTCTTTGATGGGGTAGCAACATGACCAATGGCTCCAGCGCTGCCCGCATACTCCTTGGAATATGGGTCAAAACCTATCGTATACGACGCATTGTTCGTTTTTGACGGTGGCTTGACATCGTGCGCGCCCCCGTGTCTCATCAAGGTGGCACACGCGACACGAACACAACACAATCGCTTTTGATCAGACGCGCCTCCTTTTTTTTTGGGCCTTTCTTTTTGTGTATTTTTCACGAACGCCAATGGAAACACGGCAAGCAGCAGGGTCCCTTGCCTTTTTAAAAGTCAGCATTGGTCCCCCCCCATGGCACGGCGCAGAACGCGTGAGCGCGCATCTGTAACGTATAACGTATTTTTTTTTTGTTGCTTTTTTTTACTTGTTTTTGCATTTTTTTCTTTTATTAATGGCAAAATCAGAGTGAGAGAGAGGAAAGAAGGGGGTTAGATTTGGATGGAATGGTGATTTCATTTGTGTTTTCTAATGAATGAGGGTTTCAATATAAACTTGTTTTGGCGATAGGCCTTGGCAATGGTATCCCACATGAGGTTGACTTTGGTATGTGAGGTGTTGAAGCGGCGCGACATGACCATGAGGCGGCGCCACTGCGCCATGTCGCCGCCCTTGGCCTTGTAGTAAGATTTGAGCTGCTTGGCGAGGCGCAATTTGTCGTTGCCGGCTTCATCGACGCGCACTGCGGCCAATGCCTCCACATACAGCGGATGGCTGCGCACAAACACCTTTTTGAATTGCACATAATCGTGCTGCGCGTCCTGATGTTCCTTGCACAGCGCGTCAAAGTCAGACTGCGTGTGAATTGTCGGCGCAACGTAGCCCGCATCCATGCTCGCGTCCGTATCGTCATCTTCCGAGCTGCCAGATGCAGCACCATTCACTGTCACCATGGGTGCAGATGCCTCGTGCGTATCCACGTGCGACGACGCTGCAGCCGACGTGGCTAATCAAAAGAAAAAGGCAAGAAAAAACGATGAATCTCTCGCTTTTTTTTTTTTGCTTTGTTTTTTTGTTTCCAGAGACGTGACGCGTCTGTTTCGTGATTTTCTTTTTTTTTTACCCGGAGTCTTTGCCGACTTTTTTGGCCCAGGTGGGGTTGCCTTGGGTACGGGTGCGGCGGTCGTCGCCGTCGTTGAAGACGACGTTGGTGCCGATTTTCTCTTTTTTTGTACACTTGTCTTTTCGTCTGCTGGTTCATGGCGCTTGACAGGTGGTTTTGGTGCAGCGGTGGCGACGGGGGTGGCAGTGGCGGCACCATTGGTGGCTGCGGATGGGGTGCTATGGTCCTTTGTCGCGGAATTAGCACTGGATGGCGTGTTTGCCGCTGTTGTCACCGAGCTGGTGGCCGAATTGGGCGTCGCCTGGGACGGTGGTGGGATGAGCTTGGGCGACAGTCGATGTGGCTTGCGTGGAACGAGGTTGGCGCGCTCCGGGGCGTTGCGTGGCAGATGCAAAATATTGTTGTACGCTTCCTCGGCTTTGCGTCGCACCAATGCACGCTCCTTGTCGTCGTACCGACTCCACTCCCAGATGCGAATATCCTTGTACACCTCAGGCCGCAGGATCCATTGGCCTTGGGCATGCATCGCCACCTTGAAAAGTAGTAAAAAAAATATGACAAAAAAAAAAAAAAGACAAAAATAAAAAATAAAAAAGGAGAAAATGAGAAGATGGGTTCATTGACTCCCATTGAGACCCATTGAGATCCATTGAGATCCATTTTTATACCTTTTTCAAAATGGCAGAAAGATCGTTCAAAGAGACTTTGAGCATATTTGTAAGCTGGTCGGTGGATCTTTGCTCCAAAGCGAGGAGATGGACCAATCTTTCGCGCAGATTCTTTTGTGCGATTGGATCGAGGCGGGATGCCGGTGACGAGGGCAGCGGCGATGCGGCGGCAATGTGCCCCACCTTGCGCTTGTAGATTGGATTGACATTGTTGGGGTTCTTTCGCGAAGGCGTGGGTATATTTGGCACGTCGAGCAATTCAATGCGTCTTGCGTGCTTCTCCTTTTCGCTCTGTTCCGTGCGGCTGCGCATGCGTTTCTTGTCTTCCTCGGACAACACCTGCCGCATGTGCCCAATGTGTGTCACGTCGCCCACGTACAATATCCGCTCCTCGCCATCTTGCCGAGTCTGCTGATTCTTCTCATACACCACAATCGTCGACTGCTCGTGCCTCAGAGAAAGGTCAAACGAACGCTCGCCAATGTAAATTGCCTAGAAAAAACATAGAAGCACCGTCAGCATCCCCAAGAAAAAGCCCTCAAGACGTTGCCATTGCAACCAAAAGGAAGGGGGGAAGCAGGCGTAACTGACCGATGCTGACGGCTGGATATCGACTTTCATGGGCTGAGGGTGCTTCATGAGCGAATTGAAAGCCTCTCTATTCAGCCGCACCGAAAATATCTGCTTCCGAGACGTCATGGCAATCAAAAACGAGGGGGGTATCGCACGGAAAGAAGAAAAAAAAAGTGAACAAAGGGAAGAAAAAGGGAAACAAGTGCCATTGCCTGGACCCCCCGCCTTTTCAAAGCGGAATTGTCGGGGTTGAAATCGGGCTCCACAGCCCATTTTTCCTTTGTACAGCCGAATTTGCGCGTGTTGCGTGGAAGGCGACGTCGACTATGGCAAACAGTTTGACAAAACTTCAATTTGCGCCGCCACATCACGCGTAAGCATGGAATTGTGCTGCAGTCACGCGGAAAAGGTCAGCGCAACGCGATCGCAAGCAATTTCGTCTCTGGCACCACCCCTGCCACCGCAAATTTGATGACTTGAAGATCATTATCTAACACATGAATTTCAAAAATGGCACTGCATCGCCCATATTTGCGCTAAATCCTCTTCTTTTTTTCTTTTGTTTTTCTGCCGCAGGAACCACGATCACTTCATCTCGAACAGCTCCGACTGCATCATCAAGGACGACAGTGTATCCGAGCTTTTCCACCCGTACCGGGCCCACGCATTGGCCAAATTTGAACCTGACATGTCGATTGATGCTGATTTCAATGAATTGTTGTAAGGAATTCGTCGTTTTTTGCCGCCCCCTCGTCACTCATTTTTCGCTGTTTATAGAGCAATTTCGTCAATCTTGGTACTGCAGCGCCGGCATCAGTATGGTGACGTGCCCGCAGAGTTTTTATCGCCCACCATCCTCAAAAAGGCCCATTGCGACATTTTAAGCTCCGTGGCCATCCAAATGACTTTGGACAGTGCCTTGTTTTGGACATCAAGCGCGTACTGACAGTGAATGTGCAACTTTTTACAATGGGTTGATGCTCAACGTGGCCTTTTTTGACGCGAAAATCAAGGATTTTTGCCATGCAGGCGCAGACATGAAGTTCACAGCGCGCCATAAACCGCTTGGTCTCGCTCTCAAGACGCATGGAGCCGAGAAGAATGTACTGCTTGCGGTCGAGGCGCTGTAAATCGCGGCAATGTGCACGGCGCGCGAAATTTACGTATTTTTTCTATTTTTTGGGTGATAGATTAATCGCATTGAAGGATCTCGACCTAGACGACCCTGCAGAAAGCGAGCTGATGGCCAGCTACATTCATCCACTGATGCAATGCCTATTTGCACAGCATCAGCCTGAAAAAGTCGCGCTTTGGTAATTTTTTTGTGCTTTTCACGTTGAACGAGCCATGCTCATCGCATGATCAATAGTGCAAAATTCATCAACTTGGAGACAGACGAAGGCCAGCGTCCAGATTATGCCGTGCAGGTGTGCAAAAACTACGCCATGCTATACAACAGCTGCGTCGGGGAGATCAAATCCAGCCAGAGCACGAGCACCAGCCATATCGTCGACTTTTATCGGCTGAACCTCTTTGCCAAGAAGATCATGATGGATGCGAATCTTTATCCTGTTTTTCGTTCTTTTTTTTAAAATCGCAAGGTGGCCTATGAACAATTGATCAAAAGGCTTTTCATTTGATCGTCGAGTGATGAACGATCAATGGTCACCATATCCATCCTGTGCGCGTAACCTCTCGACACCAGTACATGCTCCGGCCGCCCATGTGGCAGAAAAAAAATGAAGAAGGGAAAAAAATGGCATGGAGCAAGTCGATTTTTACTGGAGCATCGAGATGCGCAACTCACGTGACTTGCCGGAGCATGTCTCGTCTTGCTCCAGCCGCCTTGTGGAAGAACGATACAGTAATCGACTTGCTCCAACTCATGCGATTTGCCGTAGCATGTCAATCGGCTTGCTCAAGCCGCCAACCAACAATAAAAAAAGCAAAAGAAAACAAAAAAAAACAAACCAAAAAAAAAAAAAAAAAAAAAAAAAAAAAAAAAAAAAAAAAAAACAACAACAAAAAAAAAAAAAAGAAAGAAAGAAATGAAAGAAACGCTGAAAGCACGACGTTTTGACATGATCCAGCTTTTTTTTTTTTTGTGTTTGACAGGAGCATGTCGAAACATGCTCCAGCCTTGCTTTTCGCACACACTTCGATTGCCTTTTGGAGAAAAACAAGCCAATTGCGGTTGCACTGTCGTTGGAATCCCAGGAACAGCCGTGTTGGGTGCTTTCTTGACATGAATTGATAATTTATTACTTTTAATGCAAAAAAAAAAGGGGATGTATACAAATATTTAGGTAATGAAGTGGAGAACCTTCTTCCACATGGGCTTGTTGGCCTCCTCCTCGTCCTCCATCTCCATTTCGCGGAGACTGACGCAGCCCGTGTCGAAATCGCATTCGTGCATGGGCACCCACTTTGATTTCTTGATGAGCTTGTAGCCGATCAGCAAAATAAAGAAGGGGGCAAGGCCAATGTAGTTCTCAAAGAATAGCTCGACGTCAAAAGCGGGAGTAAAGGCGGTGTAACCTTGGCCAAAGAGCACAAAGAGACAGATGACATTGGCGTACAGGGGGACAAAGGGATAGCCCCATGACTTGTAGGGCAATTTGTCCACACTGCGACCCTGCTTGACGTATGCGCGGCGGAAGCGCAAGAACACAAAAGTAATGCCCCACCAACTGATGAAGTCAGTGATCGCGGCAATGCTGAGGAACCAGCCAAATGCAACTTCCGCGCTGTAGATAGACACGAACACGCACGCAAAGCCGACAATGGACGACACGAGCACGCCAACATAGGGAGCACCAAAACGATTCGTCTTCATGAACACCTTGGGGGCAAGACCGTCACGCGACAGACCGAGCAGCGTGCGCGAGCAAGTGTACAAATCAGAATTGGCCGCGGACACGACACTGGTCAAAATGACGACATTAACAACGTCAGCACCAGCCGCGATGCCAGCCTGCTGGAAGACCAAGGTAAAGGCGGCGGTGGTGGCGTCGCCGGTGGCATTGTTCAAGTCAGGGTCATTGTAGGCGACACAAAGGCCAAGCATGAAGATGGTGAAGATGTAAAACAGCACAATGCGCCAAAACACATTGCGGATGGCGCGGGGAAGCGTCTTGGATGGGTTCTGTGCCTCGCCAGCGGTGATACCAACTATAAAAAAAGGTGGGCGGAGTGGTGCCCGTGAGAAAAAAAAAGAGACAAATTTGACAGGTTTCATGGGCGACCGTCGCGCATAGCCTGTTTTTTTTTGCATTTTTCCACGCTCTTGGGAAAAATAAAACAAATGCTAACTTACCAATTTCAGTGCCTTGGAACGAGAAACCAGCATTGATCAGGACAGAAATGGTGCCCGCGGCGCCGCGATTGAACGCGCCAGGGTCTTGCCAATACTTGAAGCCAATGACACCTTCGTTGCCGACGGCGCCAGACGTGACGAGGATCGACACGATCAAAAACACAAGCACAATGGCAATCTTGAGCACACACATCCAGTATCTAGCAGAAAATAATTAAGATTAGAGACATCTGTGCGTCCATTATCGGTCTTTTTTGAATTTGCGATCACACGCTCCCTCATTTTTTGTATGACATACTCGACTTCACCGTAGATTCGGACACCCACGCAATTGACGGCGACAATAAGGATCAAGAAAATGGCAGCCCATGCGGCATCCGGCATCACATAGGCCCACCAGCGAATAATTGTTGCAGCAGCGGCCAATTCTGCAAAAATAAAAATAAAACATGAGTCTCTGAATGGCCGGGGGAAAAAAAAACAGCAATTGCCTTACCAGCAGCAATCGTCACACTCTGTCGCGAGACAAAAATGAAGGGAAAAATGAGTACAACCGCATCTAAAATAAGCCAAACTCAATCGTGTGGAATTTTCAGCCTACCCACTATTAGGATGCGAAAAAAAAGAGAGAGAGAGCGTGAGTACAAGAGCAAAAAAAAAAAAAAAAAAAAAAAGGGAAGGGGAAAAAGGAAAAAAAGAAAAAAAAAAAAAAAAAAAAAAGGGAAGGGGAAATAATAAGGGTTTTCTTTTTTTCATACACTAAACCAATAGTTCCAGCCAAGGGCAAAGCCAAGCGCAGGATCACAGAAGCGAGCAGCAAAATGGTTGAACGCACCTGCCACTGGCAACAACGACACCATCTCACCCATGCAGCTGTGGCAAAATGCAATGGTTAAAAAAAAATTATGACAATAAAAAAATGACGCTGTACCTCATAAAGCAGTAGACGCTCGAACCAATGATCAAATAGGCGATCACTGGGGAAAGGAAAAATGGAGTGAGTGCGAGAGCCAATGGGGGCATCGGCTTTTTTTTTCTTTTTTTCTTGGTCACGTACAAGCACCAGCAGGACCCGCATTGGCAATCGAGGTACCAATGGTCAAGAACAGACCGGTACTGTTAAAAAAAAGACAATAATGTGAGTATGTGGCGGTCGCGAGAGGCGGTGATGATGAATTGAACGCAAGGGCCGCCTTGAGGTAGTGTAAACAGAGAGGCACCTCTGCATACAATATGCACGTTTTTTTTTCTTTACCCAATGGCACCTAAAAAAAGGGACAATTATATTAGCTACGCCACTTGACCCTCATTTCACTTTATATTTTACCGCCAAGACTGATCATCTGGATATGGCGAGCACTCAGACCACGCTTGGTGCCGTCGTGCATGCTGGGAGCGCGGCCATCGAGCGAAGCCGCGAGATCAGAGGTGTGGTCATAGACCTCGGTCTTCTCATTTTCCAAAAAGTCGTGCGTGTGGTGGGTCATTGTGATCCCATGATGCTCGTCGTAGCCAGTGGACGACGCTTCGACCTTTTCACTCATGTTTGAAAACTAGAAATGGAAGGGTATGAAGAAAAAGAAAAAGATAAAAAAAAAAAAAAAGGACAAAAGAAAAAATCTGTCGATGGGGCGAAAAGACTTTTTTTCTATTTTTCCACATCCGCCATGTGCTTTGCAACACAATTGGTGGCAGCCTGAGAACTAAACCTTCTTTCATTGGGCGCACCAGTCAACGGGAAATAGCAGATAAAGTTTTCTCAGCATATCGAGAGTCAAAAAAGGCAATGATCCTTTCCAGTAGTGTTGCACAAGGTCACGCCTCCAATTGCACTGAGCCTATTTTTTCCCAAATCTGTCCGCCGAGGGACGGAAACATAAAAAACATACAGATCAGCTCAAACGTGAAAAGTCTGACAAAGGTCATTCATTTCTGGGTTAAAGCGCTGCTGCTTGGACTAGCGGTGTAGCCACTACGGCGCGTGCTTGGCAAGAAGGAAGAGGGCAGTGCCACTTTTTTTTTAATTGAGCCTGCGTAATGCACGGACATGTCATCATCACGCATGAAACCTGAGCATCGAGGGGTGCCATGGTGCACAATGTGGAGATGCCCCGACAGTCAAATGGTCGCACAGGCTCAGGACCCGCATCTTGGCTCTGTCATTTATGATACTGTAAGCATGCATTGGACACGCTTGTGCCGTTCATACATGACACCTTTGCTCGCCACATTACGCTATCATAACATCGTTTGCCCTCCTGTGGAAACCCTGGCTGGATTTCAACGCGGTGACACGCTGTTTTGGTGAACTTGCCATTTTTTTTTTTTTTTTTGCGCATTGCTCAGCGTTAAGCAGCGAACAAGAACGCTTTAGACGTTGTGTGGAAGCTGCAACTGCCCAGCATCTGATGCGTGCGCTTCTCGAGCCTTGAGGTCATAAAAATAGAGCATTAAAAAATCGAAAAGGGGGTTAAAATGCAAATCGCTCATTTTGCTCGGCTTTTCGTTGGCCAATTGCATCATTTGATAGGTGTACGGTACTGTACCTACAGTACAGTACTGTAGCATGCGTAGTCGAAGTGCAGCTGCACAGAATTTGACTAAATTCAGGTGTTTAGATTTTGAAGAAATGCGAACATGCGTGATCTTCGCATCTTTGGCACCGGGTACACTTTGAACGGGCTATCGCACTGCGCTCACAATTGACTCAAACACAAGGTCAACTTCAGTTTTACAGTATCACGAACAGCAACAAAACATTATGCTGAGATGCCTCGGAAAAAAAAAATTTAGCCTTAAGCAAACGTCAATTTCTCAATTTTGCATTTTGAGCCCTCTTCCTAGGACTCTGCAGTACCGGTATATTCTCGCTACAGTAGCTCGCGCCTATTATATGTAGAACACGTTGAACAACAACTAACGCTCTTCTGCTTGCAGAAAAGCGCTTTAGTGTCTTGAGTAACGGGCCAACTTCCATACAGTATCATACAAAATATTAATATTCTTGTTTATTGAATTTTAACGTACACCTGTTTCCTGTTTCTTCCAGTGTACCGTATTTTGTATTACTGTATATGAATATGATCTGATGAACGAGATCCCGAGGACGCGCCCGGTGAAAAGGACGTACGTACCTATGATACTGTAAGATCATTTTTCTCATTTTGGTATGATGATACTGTAGAATAATACTGTAGCGCACGCGACAAGGACGTGACTACAGTATCATCGGCGTGCGTGCGTCGTGACATTTCAAAGATTCAAACGACATTTCAATGCCTGAAGCACCGCGCTACGTACGTATGCTGCACAAAAACGTATGATACACATTTGCCCTTTTACAGTAAAAACTAAACAGCGTGTTTTTCAGATTTTGCCGGCTTGCAGTGCCTCCAGAATTTTTTTTGCAACCTACCGGTACGTATCATACTTGCCCGCCATAAAAGAAAATGCGTCACGTCATAATACAGTAATAAACTACCGGTACAATACCGTACAACCCACGACCCGGGCAGCAGTAGTGCTCAAGACGCACGGACCCGCCCGTTTTTTTTTGCACTCAAAAATGCCAAAGTCTCCTATTTGTACTATTTTGCATTCATCTGACCATCTGCATGGTCGACCTCGCTCAAAAATACCTGCATCGCACTCAGCGCAAAATTTGCAACAAAAAAGTTTAAACCTCCAAGGCGCTACGACCACGTTTGAAAAATTCAGGGGTCACTCAGGGGTCACACATTTCAATCTCAGAAATGGCAAATTTGAGAAATTTCGAACTCCGCGTAATTAATGCATCCCAAACAGGTAACTCCGACCATTTGCGATTGGCAGACAAAATGACAGATCGCCCCAACTTTTAGAAAAATGCCCAAAGAGTGACGCATGAACGGCGATCGACTGAGGAAAAGTGCCTACTTTGAACAAGTTTTTTTTTGCAAAAATTTAAGATTTGAGGCTTCCAAATTAAGTGCATGGATTGCATGGAATTTTTATTTTTTTTCATATTTTTTATTTTTTTTATTTTGCACACTTTTGTGCGCGGAGGAGTGGGGGGCTGCTGCCTGCAGCCTGCTGGTGAAATGACCGATGCAAAATGTTACGTACTGTACAGTACAGTACTGTAAAACCCTGTGATGTGTAGACAAAAAAAAAATTGATGGTACAGGACCAGAGAGAGATACGAGATCAAGGGGTGGTTCTTTACAGTATTAGAAAACCCGGTGTCTACTTACACTATTCAGCTACTAGCCAGGGCGGGTTACACAATCTATTTATTACTATACGCATTGTTTCACAGACACACAACACTCTATTGACAGAGCGTGCACATACAGTAGGCTGTTCACAGCCCATTGACACTCAATTCTTCCTGTCCAATAATGCCACTGACATGACAAACCCAAGCTAGCGTGCTGCAAGTTCTTTCATTAGATGCTTTGTCCCACTGTTTGTTACAACAGTAGTACAGTAAATCTGGAATAAAAAGCACAGGTTGACTATGATAGACCGTTGTCGAGCAACCTGCGATTAGAAACTTTGTTGAAAAAGTGGATTTTCTCTGCGAGTTTTTTTGGCCATCCATCGGTGCAACTGGTCTCATTTGATAGAGATTCAACAGGTGCTTACGATACGTTAAATGCATGATACTCTAGGTCGTCCTTTTCGCTGTTGAGAAAATGAGATTTAAAAATAATATCATATGATAAAAGTTTGATCCGATTTTGCAAGCTACGTACAAAAGAAGTCATGCACGCATCATCATCGTCGGGCAAATACAGTAACAAACATTTCAGAAAGGGCGCCGCCGGCCGCCGCTGCTGGGGCCTTCCTATCTAAATTTCGAATAATGCAACAAGTTTCATATTATGATATTCATGCATCATGGAGCGATCAACAAGGCGTCCCCTTTGCACACCCAATGGTCAAGGTGAAGAGGAAAAGGCATAAATACAGCCCATTATCGCCCAAGACTCGCCTTTTCTCTTCACCTGGGACATCTGACATCTCTCTCTCTCTCTCTCTCTCATCCAACCTCTACCTTGCCTGCCTATCGTACGCTACCTGCCTGCCCATCTGTTTTCCCCGCCGTCCTTTGTCTTTGTTTTTTTTTCCTTCTCTCTTGTCAATTAAAATTCTTTCAAATGGCATTCTATACTTTCGAATGCAACAAGTCTGCCCCATAGTAAAATCCGCGAGCCACCGTGCCCTGGTACCCCTTCATCATAGGCATGGCCCCTGACACCAATTGAATGATCTCGGGGTTCCGACGTTTTGTTGTTGAAAAAAGCGCGCGGAAATATCATAATACTGTACTGCAGTACCACTTCTGAAAAAAAAATATTCCAGGGTCGTCAAGCAGCCAGGCTTTCAATGCGACGCATCAGGCTACGGTAAGTCCTACGCCGTAGGCAGCCTAGGGCCTGGCGGAAGTCTTTGAGAGCCAATTCCAGCCGGTAAGCCCTCAAACACTATGATAAACGTCAACACCAAAGCAAAATGCATAAAAATTACAGATAAAAGTTAAGGTGTTTTTAAATTGGTGGGGTTCCGTGGATCATTTGCAGCGAAATGACACAGGGGCCGTGTGTGTCATCAACACGAAGCCATGATCCTTTTGAGTGCGATGCGACGCGTGTCCAAAAAAGTCCGACGGTCAAAGCAGCAAATCAGATTTTTTTTTTTTTTTTTAGTGAGAGAAACAAGAGGAAAATATAAAAACAAAACAAAAAAAAAAATGAGGGAGAAAAAAAATTGCAAAAGCGTCAATCTAGTCAGTGTCCATGGCATCGCTGTCCTCGTCGTCCTCGTCCGAGTCGTCGTCGCCTTGGGCGACGGCGAGGGGCATGTCCAATTCCTGGTCGCAGCCATTGTACGAGTCGGACATGAGGTATAACTTGAGCGTGTAGTCGCCAGCCTTTGGAGCGACAAAGTCGAGCTTGACGGTGAGTTTTTGCTGGAGGGTGACGCGTTTGATGGCGAGGAGCGATTTTGTTTGTGGATCGCCGAGGACGATCCACCAGCCCTCGTCCTTCTTTTTGGGGTAGTAGGGCGCAATGACCGGGCCAATGTCGGCACCGTCTTCCTCCTCGTCCCATTCGCGCTCGAGCTGAATCTTGACCTGGACGACGTTGCCGGACGCGAGATCGTCCTCGTTGGCGACCTCGAAGCCCAGTTCCACGTTGGGGTAGCGATTGACGAAGCGAGCGACCTGGCCGAGCTGCTTGGCGTCCATTTTGAGTGCCTTGTTGCGCACATCGTCCTCCATTTCCATGATGTCAAAGA
The DNA here is from genome assembly GCA_001650995.1 of Gongronella sp. w5. NCBI lineage: Eukaryota > Fungi > Mucoromycota > Mucoromycetes > Mucorales > Cunninghamellaceae > Gongronella > Gongronella sp. w5. The sequence continues at coordinate 348,617 of KV441890.1, read as the reverse complement.
CGGACTCAACGCCTGCGGCCTCGCAGCGCTCGATGACGCTGGACGTGAAGTAGGGCAGCTGCTTGAGCGGCGAGTCGCGGTCCCACATGGCCTGGACGGTCATTTGTGCCAATTCCATGGTTGCGAGGGCGGGGGCGAGCCAGCCATTGGACGAGATGACGTCCACGCAGGCTTGCAGGAGCGGCAGCAGCTGGCCGACAATGGCGACCTGGTCAGAGTGCAAGTCGGGGGGCAATTGCATACGCGAAAAGTGGGCCTGCAGGAGCAAATTGGTCTTGATGCGCGGCTGGTTGAACTTGGGCTGGCCGAGCTTGACAGGCAGGCGGTCGTAGATGCGCTGCAGCAATGTGTCCTCGTGGTGGCGGATAGGGATGGTGTCGAATTCGGTGGCGGACGACACAATCTCGAGCAAGCCCTTGAGTTTGGTGGTGGCCTTGAGACTGACGCTGAACATATCGACAGTGGTGTACGTGATGTTGTAATAGGCGGCAATCATACCCAGATTGAGCGGGTGGACGTCCATTTCGTCCTCAATGTTGATGCACTTTGTATCCTGCAAGTCCGTGAGGGTGTTTTCGACGAGTTCGGACAAATGATCGGACAAGTGGCGGTGAGTGGTGCCTTGCAAGCCGTAATAGTTGGGATTGTGTGCCATGCGGCGGTACAAAAAGGTCCAGGTCAGGTAATCGACGGCATCCTGCTTGTTTTCGATGGTCTTTGTGACGATTTCGGCATTGAAATGGTCGTGCATGACCTGGTCGAGGTGGGATTCGACGGGGATAGCCTCGTACAGGAAGCGTTTGTAGAAATCCTTTTTGGTGGCCTGGCACATCATGACACATTTGCCGGTTTCGTCGTCGAGGGGTCTGCAAGCGCGGCCGATCATCTGGAGAACGTCGGTGATGGGGTAATCGGCGTAGCGATGCTCCTTGCCCTCAAAGTACTGCGTGCCCATGACAATGACCATGTGCGACTGCAGGGGGAGGCTCCAGCACGTGTCGCGCGACGCAATGACGACCTGGATGGCGCCGGATCGGAACAATTGCTCGACCAAGGTCTGGTCCTGCTTGCTGAGTGCCTCGTGATAAAAGCCGATGCCGTGCGCAAGCGTCTCTGCCAACGTCTTGTTCTGGACCTTGTCGAGCATGGTCTGAATCTCGTCGCGTGCGCAATGCAAGAAACGCGTGGGCGTGTCGTCGGCCACACAATACGTGATGATTTCCTCGGCGGTCAGGCGGCATTGCTTGCGATTGGGCACAAAGACAATAACGGGCTTGTCGCTCGAGTGCTCGGTGATGGCCAGGTACGTGGGCTTGGCCAGCGACAACATCAAGGACGCGAAATGCGTGTTGCTGTAGCTCTGGATGTGGATCTCGAGCGGCACAGGGCGCACCGACGGGTGGAAGCTAAAGGTCGAGTGCGCATTGGTGCCGATCCATTCGCCCAAGTCGCGCGCGTTGGCCACTAGAATGAAGAAAAAGAGAGAAAAAAAAATCAGACATTTTCGTCCTTTTCAACTTTTGTCGCGCGCTTTTTCTTTTTCGTTTTTTTTTTTTTTTTTTTTTTTTTTTTTTTTACCCGAGGTGCCCAGGGCGACGATGCGGATGGCGCGCTCTGTTTGGGAGGCGATGTAGCGCATGCGTGAGAGGATGACTTCGAAGGTGGGGCCCAAGACGGGGTCATTGATGAGATGGACCTCGTCGGCGATGAAGAGATCGACGTTTTGGACGTTTTTGCGCTGTTTCCATCTGCGGGAGATGACGTCCCATTGTGTGGGGGTGGCGAGGACGAGGTCGCCGCGGTCAAGGAGCTTGAGGTCGGCGCTTGTTTCGCCGGTGAGGGCGACGACGGATTTGCCAATGTTTTCCAACTTTGGCTGCCAATCGGCGAGTCGCTGGTCAATGAGGGCCTGGTGGGGCACGACGTAGACGGCGCGCCCGTCCTGTTTGGTGGACCAAAGGCGGAACAGGGCGAATTCGGCGCAGACAGTCTTTCCGGAGCCCGTGGGAGCGCACACGAGGGCATTGTCGTCGGTGGTGTACAGGGTATTGAAGACCTGTGTCTGGATGGGGTTAAAATGGTCCATCCACTGGTTGTACAGGTTCTCGTAGCTGGCCTTGCGCAGGGCATTGACGGGCAGGGGTTGCAAATCGAGCAATTCCGTGTGGGGCGCGTACTTGTCGGGCAGGATCAAGTGGCGGAACGAGACGGGCAGCTTTGTCTCTGCATGCATCCAGCGGTCGGCGACGATGGTGACGTAGTAATTGGGGGGCAATGGCTCGTACAGAGGCACGGTGAACGACACAAAGTGCTCCTCCTCGGCATATCGCTGCTTTAGCACGAAATACTCGTGGTGCAGGATGGTCTCGCCATCGACATCCTCGACCATGATCCAAAACGCCTCGCCGGCGCCGTGCACCTTTTCATCCCATTGGAAATCCGGCGTGATGGTCAATTCCATCTTAAGCAGCGACCGCGTGATGGGCAGCACATGCGCCTGGATGTCCAGCTTGGGGAATTGATGGATCAGCTTGTGCAGCAAGCGACCCGCCTTGGGCTGGCCCGCCAATTCGCCCAGTTCTTGGGGATTAAGATCAAAATAGCGCTCCCAGGGGAACTCCTTGCGCTCCAGGCGGCGAATCAAGTCGGCAGGCATGCTCTTGAATTGGCGCAAAGGCGTCATGGACATCCATGCCTAATTTTATAAAAAAGGGGAAGAAATTGGAATGAGATCGCGACTCTTTTGTCATTTTTTCCTATTTTTTTTTCACTCTCTCGCTCTATCTCTGTTCCATTTACCCGCTTCTCGGCCATCTTGCACAGATCAAGGGCCTTTTTGGTCAATTGGGCCCAACCACGACGCAGACAAATCTCAAAGATGGCGCGCAGGATACGTCCAGCGCTCTGGGTGACGTAGACCATGTCGGAGATGAGGGCAAAGCCCTCGAGCTTGAGCTGCGAGATGTAGGCTTGGAGGAGGACGTTGATTTTGGCGGTTGGCTCGTCGAGGCTTTCCTTGACGGGGATGGGGACGCGTTCGAGCAGCTTGGCCAGCTCCATTTTTTCTTCCTCGCGCACGGGGATGTACTTAAATTCGTCGGACAGGGCAAAGACGCGGAACAATTCAATGTTGCTCATCATGGGCTTGAGATGCTGATTGTAGGTGGCCATGGAGTGATACGTGACATAGTAGTGAGAGGCGATGCGGCCGAGCTCGGTGACCTGGAAGCGGCCGGAGCGCTTGTCGTACTTTATCAGATTGCACTTGTCGAGCAACAAGGCGGCCGAATGGATAAGATCGACGCGTTTTTGCTCCAAAAAGGGATCGTCCTCCATGTCGTCTGCACTGACGCCGTACAGCGCGGGCTGGCGCAGCATGCGCACGTACAAATACGTGTACCCGAGCCATTGGACGGCTTCGTCGCGGTTGCGGATGCTGCCAAGCACGATTTCGGCATTCAGATTATCGGCAAGGCGTTTGACGAATTGCGACTCGATGGGCAGCTGCGTGTTGAGCAACGACAAGTAGTATTGCAGCTCGCTGTGGGCGGTGATGATGATGCCCTCGCCATACGTATCGTATTGCGGACGACCGGCGCGGCCCAGCATTTGCAACACATCTTGTGGCGACAATTCGACCCAGCGACCCTTTTCAGGCGAGTAGATTTGCGTGCCCTTGATGATGACGGCGTGCGCAGGCAAATTGACACCCCAGGCGAGCGTGGCCGTGGAGCAGAGCACCTTGATGTGGCCATCGTTGAACAATTCCTCGACAAGGGTACGATCAGCGCGTGTCATGCCTGCGTGATGGATACCAAAGCCATAGGGGAGCAATTCGCGCAAATGAGTGTCCTTGACAGTCTCTGCCTCGGATTGAAGGATTTCGCGGCTGGCGGAGTCTTGCTTCAAAAAGCGGCCAATGGTATCCTGGTCAATGGCCATGTCGCGCATGGTCATGGCGGTCTTTGCCGTCTCCTTGCGCGAGTGGACAAAGACGAGCACCTGGTTCTCCTCGCGCTGGTCAATCTGCTCAATCAGCTTCTCGTAGCACACCTCGTTGGACACTTGGAATCGCTTGATGGCCTTTTTCTCGGTGACGCCAATGAATTGTTGCTTGAGGGGACAAGGGCGATACGTGCTGTCAAAGTGGAACAGGCCCGTCTTGGGGTCGACGCGCAAGAACGCGGCAACATCGGCGAAATTGGGCAATGTGGCCGACAGACCGACGAGGCGGACCAATTCTTGGGTTTGTTCCATGGTACGGATGGTACGCGACACGATGCTCTCGAGGACAGGGCCACGATCATCGTGCAGCAAATGGATCTCGTCAATGATGATCAGGCGCACCAAGTTCGTGTAGCTGCGGTCCGTGGCCTTGCGCGTAATCACATCCCACTTTTCAGGCGTGGTCACGATGATTTGCGTCTCTGCAATCTGCTGCTTGGTCAATTGGCGATCACCGGTCAATTCCGCCACCTTGACACCATAGCACGACAGACGCGTGGAGAAATTGCCGACCATTTCTTGCACAAGGGCCTTCATGGGCGCAATGTACACAATCTTGAAGGCATCCAGGTCGAATTGGCCGGTTTCTTCGTCGCGATGCTTGCCCAATTCGTGCAGCACCGTCAGCATGGCCACATTGGTCTTGCCCGCACCGGTGGGCGCGCAAAGAAGCACGTTTTCGTCGCTGCCAAAGGCCGTCGGGTACAATCTGCTCTGCACGCGGTTGAGCGTCTTGGGGCCCTTGAATGCCTCGTGCGTCCATGCCGGCATCGATGTAATGGGCACAAGCTTCTCGCCTTCAGCAAACGGCTGAGGCTTGGGCGCAGGCACGTGGATCTCCTCGTACCCCTTTTTCGACCGCTTGAACGAGCCGTCGGGAAGACGCACCTTTTTGTTCGACATCAAATGCGCGCCTTGCTCAAACGCCATGTCGTCCAAATCCACAATGCGGCGCGGCGTCAACGTCGTGCCCGGCGTAATCGTTGCCGTCGTCGGCACTTGGCCACGGCTGCGTCCTAATCATTTTTTTAAAAAAAAAATTGGAATGAGCGTGCCATTGTATGATTTATAAAAAAATGAGCCTTACCCGTTGCGCCTTGCGCGTCGACATCCATGGGGGCAGCACCCGTTGCACCAGCAGCAGCACGTCCTAAAAAAAGAAATCAAGAAAAATAGAAAAAGAAAAGAAAAAAAAAAGAGTCAATGATCTATCTTTTTTCTCCATTTGTCCCCTTTTCTCTCAATGTATGTACCCTTGTCGTCCGCCTTTTGTTGGGAGCGATCGCCGCGCAAGTCGCGCAGGATCCAGGCAAGGCCGCGCTGGTCCATGTCTTTTTCGAGAGCAGCTCGTTCGTCGTCAGTGGCGCGTGCGAGCTTTGTGCACCAATAGATGGGGTCGCGATTCTTGATGAGGATGCGCACGAGGTCGAATTTGTCGTAATCAAAGAGGCCCATGAGCTCGTTTTCACAGTCGCGGGTGTTGATGGCGTCGTCGCCGAGGATGTCAAAGGCCTTCATTGTCTTTTCTTGGGCGTCAAGGGGGTCGGCATAGTGTGTGGCGACATGGCGTTGAAGCCAAAAGGCATCAATGTCGTGTGGGGCAACCTCGTCGGGATTGGTGGTGGTGGAAGCGGCGGTGCGTTGCTTTTTTCTGCGTTGTTGACCCGGAAGCACGGTTTTGAAGCCTTCTTCGTCATCGGTGGACAATTCGTCATCATCCGCGACTGCGGCAGGTGCGACGTCTTCTTGCATTTGCATGGGCTGCGCGTCCTCGTCTTCATCTTCGTCTAGGTCATCTTCGTCGCGCACTTCGTATTGCTCGTCTTGATTATCTTCGTCTTCGTCATCATCAAAGACGACAGCGACACCCAATTCATCATCCATGGCGCCTTCACCACCATCCACGTCCATCTTGTCGTCGGCAGAGTAATCCGTGATCTTTTTCGACAGATTGACGAGCTGGGCAAAGCGATCCGACTGAATGGGCCCAATGACCGACTCAATTTCGCGCTTCTTGTCGAGATCCTTCATGCCGTCGCTCTTTAGGGTTTCCAGCACATCGTCTGCAGCGCTTCGGATCACGTCGCGTGCCTGGTCGCCCAAATGGTCATAGACAAACGACAGAATGTGTTCGTACGACTCGCGCGTCTCCTTGGTACGAGGACGATAGTTGAGCCCCTCCCAATCTTCCGTGGCAGACAAAACCGATGAATACCCATATGCTTTGTTCATGCTGCTTTCTTCGCGTCGCTTGCGCTGTCGCTCGGCAGAATCTTCGCTGCGCTTGGCTGCACGCTTCTTCTTCTCCTCGAGGTCCTTGGGTCCTTCACGTTCAGCACGGGTGCCAAACTCCTTGGGATCGATCTTGCCCCAAAGCGTCTCTGGCTCGCCCGTCGGCTCCTTGTCGCGTCGAGGCAACTTGCTGCGGTCCGCTTGCAGCACCAGACTCGCATTCGCCGCGTACTGGTATTGGCTCGCTTTCGCAATGTTCTCAGCCATGATGGGAACAAGTCAAAAAAAAAAACAATCGACAAAAAGAAAGAGCTGAAGAAGAAACACAAAAAAAAAAGGCCGCCCCATCCTCTTTTACTAAATCCTGCCAGCCAATCAGATTCAGCCTCAGAAAAAAAAGCCCTTTTGGCCCCCCCTTTCGTCCTTTTGCCTCTTTTTTTTTCTGCTCTTTCTCTTTCCCTCCTCTATTTATGCTGCGTCGCCGGCTCTTGCACGCCTCGCGCACTATGAAGCCTTTTGTGTTTGTCGACTTTGACGAGACACTCACCACAAAAGACACCATCAGCTTGCTTGCTGACGCGGCACGTGCCGCCAGTGGCGGGTCCAGGACCCCCTTTTCTTCCTTGGTCGACGCTTATATGCGCGACTACCGTGAAACACTCGCAAAAGACCCCGTCACGCGCGACAAGGACCCTGTCGTCAACAAAAAAAACGAGTGCGAGCGTCTGCGCAGCGTGGAATTGGCATCGCTCGCACGTGTCGGTGCCAGTGGCGTCCTGCGCGGCCTGACACGCGCCCAGTGGCGCCAGCAGGCGCGTGACCGCGTGCAATTGCGCCCATACGCCCTCCAGACACTGCAAAACGACGTCCATCCCGATCGCTTGTTCATTGTCTCGCTCAATTGGTCAAAGGACTGGATCCACGGTGCCCTGCACGGCCACCCACGCATGGACCACCTCTTTTGCAACGATCTTGCTTTTGATACCTCATCAGATCCCGTGTCCACTGGCTACATTATGCCTGAAATCGTCGATTCCTTGGACAAGCTGCGCGCCATCCGCGATGCCGTCCCTCCCAATGCCTCGTTCATCTACATTGGCGATTCAGGGGGCGATTTGATGCCACTTTGTAGGTTTAAAATTGAAGAGAATGACAAGAAAAAAAAGAAAAAGAAACTCATTTTGCACATTTTTAGTGAATTCGCACATCGGTATCATCCTGGCGGCGCGTGACAGCACACTGGTACGAGACCTCGAAGCGTGCGGCCGGACCGTGCACGAGGGCATCGATCCCAGCCTTGTCGAAAACGGCAAAAGTGTGCTTTTTCGTGTGGATGACTGGGGAAGCATTGCACACAGCCGGATCCTTGCCATAGATTATATGTAAAATAAACAGCTTTTATTGATGCATCAAGTAGGCAGTTTTGTGGAATACGAGTGATCAAGCGGGATGGGTTGGTGATGGTGGGTGCAAGATGTGAACAAGGAAAGAAAAAGAGATGAAGCGGGTGAGACTCGAGTCGTGAGACGCTTAAGCACGGCGGCTCAAGGCAATGACGTTGGTCAACTCGTCAATCTTCTTCTTGGAGCGCAAGAAGGTGCCGAGCTAAAAGAAAAACAAAAACAAAAATTGTCAGCAAATCTGTCGAGCTAAAAAAAAGAAAAAGAATAAAAAAGCGCCCTTACTCTCTTCTTGGTGAGCTTCTTGGCACGCTTGTCCTTGGAGTTCTTGATCAATTCCATGACACGACGCTCGTAGGGGGCGAAGCCGGCAACCTCACGGATGACGCCACGCACAAAGGTGGTGCGCTTGGAGGCGGCCTAAGAAATAAAGAAAAAAAAGGATCATGTGAGCCACATTTGAAAATAGAGGCCCATGGAGATAAAAGGGCAATGGCGAGGTCCATCATCATCCCCAATGCCATCCATCCATCGATCTATCGATCATCCATCCATCCATCGTTTTGTTGTTACGTACACCCTTGCGGTAGGACACCTTTTGCTTCAATTCACGGCGAGTGGTGATGTGGCCGTGGTTGAGACCGACAGCAATACCAGACTTTTGTTGAGGAGCCATTTGTGGTAAAAAAAGAAAGAGGAGGAACAAGAAGAAACCACAGACAGACCACCCCATTTTCAAGCCCTCCCCTCCCCTCCCCTGGTGGCTTTGAAGCTCCGCCGGGCCAGCCCCGGACCGTCGCATTTCATGCACGCCGATGGTCCCGCCCCCATTGAATACATCGTGGCCACACATGGCTTTCAATGGCTACAAAGATTGCTCGTTTTTTTTTGTTTTATGGCCCCAGTTGATGGTGTAAAAACGCCATGTCCATGGTAGCAATTGCGCCCTGACGTGACAAGACGCAAGCAAGCAAGGACAAGAAAAAAAGTGCCTGCTTTTTTTTTTTTTTTTTGACGGGGCGGGGATTGGTTGCGCATCATTTTTGGCATTTTTGACAAAAAGCCCGCTGAGGCTTCTTGAGCTTTTTTTTTTTCCTCCTTGTTTACTTTTTTTTTTACTTTTTCACCATGGCCTTGTTCAGCGGCTTGCTCCAGCGCTCGCGCCCTATGTTGGGCATGTTCCAATTCCAACAATTTGTCAATACCCCTGCGACTCTCAACTTTGTGCGAACTATGAAGGTGCGCTCGTCCGTCAAGAAGCTCTGCGATGGCTGCACCACCGTCCGACGACGAGGCAAGCTCTTTGTCGTCTGCAACAAGAACAAAAAGCATAAGCAGCGCCAAGGATAAATCTTTTCAACAATGCCCATTTGCTCTCATTTCCTCGTCCCCGAATCGTCCTACTTGTATTGTAATCCGCCCCCGCCATCCACCTAGACGACCAATCTCTCTTGTACAGCTGAACATTTCATCACCCCGCCCTTTTTTCATGCGAATTGTTGCCAAAAAAATAAAAAAAAATACCGTCATCTTTATTCATTTCGCTAGGCAATTTCCGTGGGATCCCAACAAAAGCGATGCCTTTGCGTTTCTTGCGCCTTGTCAAGCAACTCCATATCCTTTAAAAGTGAAGAATGAGCGTTTTTTTTTCAATTATTATGTCATTTTTACCTCGTCTGTCAGTGCAATGTCCCAGACGTCGCCATTTTCCTTGACACGAGCAGGTGTCTTTGATTTGGGGATGATGGCCCAGTGGTGTTGAAGCGCCCAGCGCAGCAGGACGCGTGCCTGGGTCGTCTCAAGGCGCTTGGCAATGGCGTCCAAGCCGGGCACAACAACGCCGCCATTGATCAGCTCGCCTTCACCGAGGCTCGAGTACGCCTGGACCTGGATCTTGTGCTTCTCGCACAGCGCAATCACTTCTTTTTGGTACAGGCACGGGTGCAGCTCGAATTGATGCACGTGCGGCACCACCTTGCAATTCTCCAAAAGGTCATTGAGGTGCGCCACTGTGAAATTCGACACGCCAATCTGCTTGATCTTGCCCTCCTCGTACAATTTCTCAAGCGCACGGTAGCTGTCCAGCCTGTTCTCGCGATTCTTCGCATCCGACGTCTTCGTCTTGGCCGTTCCAGGCCAATGGATGAAAAAAATGTCGAGATAGTCAAGATCAAATCGCTCCAAGGAATCAAGCACAGCTAACACATGTCAAACGCGTGTCAGTCCATAGTTCTTTTTTTTTTTTTGAAAAAAACGCGTTACCTTGATAGCATTTCTCATAGCCCTGATCCTTGGGCGCGAGTTTGGACGTGATAAACAGATCTTTGCGCGTCAAATTCAGGCTGTCGTCGCTCAATGCCTTTTTGAGGATGGTGCCCAGCGCCTTTTCGTTGCGATACACCGTGGCCGAGTCTACAAAACGCCGTGCAAAAATGTCAAAGAAGGCCATGAAACGCGAAAAATGGAAAAAAACAATCACGCATGCGCGCCTTTACCGAGCAACCGATACCCTTCCTTGAGCGCCGTCATGACCACGGGCTCCAGGTCGCGCTGTGTCGTCATACGGTACGTGCCCACTGGGCACAAACACACGGGAGGAAAAAAAAAAAAGAAAGAAAAATGAGTCATTTTCGATTTTGACGCGCTTTGCTCAGTCACTGAGGGGCATACATCCCAGGGCTGGCATGCTGTTGCCATTGTGCAGCTCGTAAACCGTCGTCATGTCCGTTTCCTAGCAACAAAAAACAAGGTCAAAGAGGCAACATTGGGAGAGCGGCGCGTCACCGGATATTTAATCCCCGTCATTCCGCCATCAATAGAGCTCCGGGCCTAAACGGTAAAAAGTGATACCACGGCATGCATTGGCCCCAGGTTGCATAGACTGCGCGCAGTAAGAAATCAAGGGTGAAAAGGACTTTGACGTGAAAATGGCAAAAAATGACAAATTGAGCAAAACCGCGATTTGCTCCATCAGTTTATAGCGAGTGGCCTGCAACGGCCTTTTGTTCTGAACACATGGTTACTGTGCGCTTGTGATAGACTAGGATACATCGGGGCGAAACATACAAATGGAAAAGAGAAACACGCAATTGCCGTTCTTTTACTGTATTCTAATCTTTTGTCAACTCTATTTTACAATTTACCACGCAAGCGGATGCTTGCACGGACGATTCCACGCTTTCTCGTTTAAATAAGCCCACCCTTGCGGCACAGCGATCACTAAATGCCGAGCAACGACGATTTTCAAAACCCACGAATTTTCCTAGGGGTACGGTCGAGGAGTCGAAAATGGTGAAACTTAGGTCCTCAGATCGCCACGCCATTCAACCACATGGTAAACTCTCTTCTTTCACCGATGGAAACGCAATAAAAGCACGGATCCAATGACGGATTATCGCGTAAAATGCAATTAGCCTCTTTTTTTCGCTTCAAGGTCAAGTCGACGAAAATTGGTCGCAGTGGCGCGAAACAGTGACCACCAGAAAGAGCACCATCTGCTGCGTACGCGGATGCCGATGATCATTGCAAAAAACCAGTTCCAGACAGAGTTGATGCGACCAGTTTTTTTGCGGGCGAACTTTGACACGCGATAAACCGCGTCAGACGTCGAGCGCCACGCGCCTGTTTTTAATCAAATCCATGCCCCTGGTGCTTCTCCTGTTGGTGGACGCGTCGGCGGAGATATTTAAGCGCGTTTTTCCCGTGCAATCCGCGTTTGAAATTTAAGCGAAAATCTCGAATTGCTCGTCAACCAGCAAGTCGATCCCACTCCAATTTGGCATATTCCGTGGTTTCTCCTTGCGTTGCATCATGTGTGCAAGTTTGGCGCAATTCTGGTGACCTGATTTTTCGATTTCTGTTTTGGAACTTGACCATGGCAAAATATTGATATGCGTGTGGCGCGCCCAAAAGTGGTTTTGCCATCTGCCAACCGAGTTTTATTTGGAAGTTCTGGCTCGCGCGCACAACGGAGGAATGCGTTTCGACGCGTCAGCTCGTCTCTTTGGTAAATCTTCCTTTGGGTTCCACCGAAAAGAACCAATTTCTTGTGTTTCCCCTGACATAATGACCCGAATGAAATCAAGTTCATGTATCGCCAAGCACATGGCATCAACAATCTTTTTCCAAAAGTTTGGACGCGATCGAATCAGCAAAACCGAAGCAAACACCAAAAAAAATTTTTTTTGTATAATTGACAGTAAAAAAATGAAAAGCCGCATATCATATTTCCATGCTTCAGGTACCTGGTTGATTTATTTGAAGAACTCGATGATGACGCAGGTTCCGGGAATTGGTAAAGATGGTGGGTAGCGCGCGACGAGCGCAAGTTCGCATCATATGGATGCATGATATGAGGTGATCGTGGTGCAGGTGACTGGGCGATCCGGATCCTGGGCCAATCGAAAGAGGGGAACAGGGGCATGCGCAGCGACCTCAACAGGAGGAGGCACTGGGCAGGCGGCGGCACATATGTGTAACCGGAGGTCTTTAATCAATTCCAGCGAGTTTCATGTTTTTGTGGACAATTTGCACTGTGGATTCAAAGATGGCGAGATTTCAACGACCGTTCGCAAGACTAGATAAAAATAGAGTTTTGCTTTTTTTGGAAAGGGTTGCCAAAACGGCCTTTTTGCTTTGAATTCGTCAATTTCGGCGTGGAGGCAAAATTGAAGTGCAAAACGAGTGCCTTAAGCACAAAGTGTGTTCTCCAGATGGGGGCATTTCTCGCTCCAGCAAAAAAAAAAAAAAAGATCAATTATATCATAGAAATGCGTGAGGTCATAAGCACAACTGCAAATTATTTTGTTTCTGCAAAAAGAAAGTCCTGGGAGAGCTGATCCGCATCCAACGTCCCACAAGTGATTGAGCATCTGACACTGTACTTGCACTCTATGTAGCAAAAATGAGGATTGATCAAGCAGAAGTCGAGAAAACACCGATTAATTGTTTTTTGGTGTTTTTCGGTCGTTTGACGATGAGCTTTGCATTCTGCCAGGTCAGCGACACGTTCAACTGACGCTGTCAATGTGTCTCGTTCGAATGAGACTATCTACGAGGCTCTGCGGCCGCTGGATGACGCGCAACGATGATTTTCGAAAATGGCGGATTTTCCAAGGGGTGCAGTCGAGGATTTGAAAACAGCGAAACGTAGGTCCTCAGATCGCCACGCCATTCACACACATGGTAAACACCTCTCTTTCACCGATGGAACTGCAATAAAAATCCGGGGTGCATCGACTGGTTTCCGCGTAAAACGCAATATGCCTCTTTTTTTCGTGTCAAGGTCAAGTCGACAAAAATTGATCACAGAACCGTAAAACTGAGATCACCAGGACAAGCGCGGCCTGCTGCATATGTGTACAACAATGATCACTGCAAAAAACGTGTTCTAGACAGAATTGACATGACAAGCCTCGGGGCAACTTAGATGCGTGAAAAATCGCGTCAGATGTCGAGTGACATGCACCTGACTCTTATCAAATCCATGCACCTGGAATCCCTCTTGCTAGTGGATGCGTCGGTGTGGATCTATGGGTGCCTTTTCCCCGTGCAATTTGCGCTTGGAATTTAATCTAAAATTACGAAATGCTCGTCAACCAGCAGTTCGATCCCTCTCTTTTTTGGCATTTTTCGTGGTTTCTCCAGGTGGCTATTCATGTGTGTGAGTTTGACGTGATTCTGAAGACCTGATTTTTCAATTTTGATTTGAGAGCTCGACAGGGCTCATTTTTTGAATTGCGTCTAGCGCGTCCCCATTCATTTGCAACGGCTGTGAGTTGTGTCCCCTTAGGTGTTTCTAGCTCGCCAATTCACGATGAGACACGTTTCGGGGCTGAAAAGTGTCTGTATGGCGATTTACAATGGACGCGTTGTTAAAAACCGGACATCCCAAGAGCATTTCCGGATGAGCTTGTCCAAATCGTTCTAAATTTGAGACAAAGGGTGACGAAGGCTAAAGACTTGACAAGAGCCCTGTTTTCTCAACAAGATAAGCGGACTGTTGCCGATTTGCAAGGTGTATTCCATTTAACTTTGTCTCATCGAGACCACGATCAATTCATCACGGAGCACAAGCTCTCTGTCTGTCTCATGGCGCTGATTCATACGAAATAAAAACGTGCGGTGCTGCATTTAGTCCACACCTGAAGTCCGCATCCAGCACGAGAGGTTTGCTTGATTTTCTCTATTTTTCTGCGAGATCACGAGCAATGTCGCTCAATTTTTGCAAGGAACAGCGACGACAATCTGAAGTGGCGTCAAATCCTGACGGTGTTCCCAAAAAAAAATAACGAAATGAGCTGTCTATTTATTATTAATGCGAAGGTATTGAAAATTGAAAAAGGAAATGTAAAAAAGTCTACATGCGCGAAACGCCATAAAGATTGCCGCCAGTCACGGCGTTGTTGTGCAACGCGACGAGACAGAAGCCAAGGATGTCGCGCGTCTCCAAGGGTGAGATGATTGCATCGTCACGGAGACGTGCACTCGTAAAGTAGACGTCGGATTCCTTTTCGGCAGTTTGCTGCAGGTAATTCTTTTGCTTTTGCACCTTTTCTTCGTCCACGGGCACACCGGCGCGCTCGTACGATTGGCGCATCACCAAGTCCATCACCTAAACAAGATGAAAAAATGAGCCCAATTGCCATTATCATGAAATTTTTAAAACTTACCCCTGACAATTGCTCGGCACCCATGACAGCGCACTTGGAATTGGGCCACGAGAACAGGAAGCGCGGAGCGTAGCCACGACCGCACATGGCGAAATTACCAGCGCCATAGGATGAGCCAAGCATGATGGTGATCATGGGCACAACACAGTTGCTGACGGCATTGATGAAGCGCGCACCAGCCTTGATGCTGCCCTCTTCTTCGTATTGTCGACCAACCATGAAACCGGCTGCCCTCTTCTTCGTATTGTCGGCCAACCATGAAACCGGTGATGTTTTGCAAGAAAATGATGGGGATGTTCCTGTAAAATCAAGCAAAAGTGAGCATTTGAGTGTCTTTTTTTTCCAATTTTTACGCGCTTACTTCATGTTGCAGAGTTGGATGAACTGGACACCCTTGTTAGATTCTTGAGGGAAGATGACGGTGTTGTTGGAAATGAAGCCAACAGGGATGCCGTGAATGTGTGCCCAGCCGCAAACAAGGCCCGAGCCGTAATTGGGCTTGAAAGCCGTGAAACGAGAGCCATCGGCGAGGCGGATGATCACCTCGTGCGCGTCATAGGGGTTGCGAATGTTGGCAGACACAATGCCAAGCAATTCCTCTTTTTAAAAAAAGAAAAAAAATCATGTTAGAAGCGAATTTCAAAGGGAAGAAGCATTTCATTTTCACTTACTAGGATCATAATAGGGCTCTTCATAGTGACCCTGCACGTGGCGCAGAGGCAAGGTGCCCTTCATCTCGTAATTGAGGCCCGCCACCCACTCGCGCGCCTTGCGGATGCCGTCATATTCGTCAAAGGCCAACGCGTCGCTGACACCCGAAATGCGCGAGTGCATGTCGGCACCACCAAGGCTCTCGGGGTCATTGATCTCACCCGTCGCCATCTGCACAAGCTGAGGTCCACCAAGATAAATCTGCGCTTGTTTCTATAAAAAAAAAAAATGAGACGTTAAATCGCTGCCAAAATATCACAAAAGCGTGTTTTTACCTTGACCATGATGACATAGTCGCTCATGCCGGGGATATAGGCACCGGCGGCCGTCGAATTACCAAAGACAACACAGCATTGAGGCACGCCGTCCTTGGACCTGGGGGAATTTTTTGAAAAAAAGGCATGAGTTTTAAGGATTTGATATGTCTTTTTTTTTTTTGAGCTTTACATGATGGCTTGGTTCCTGAACATGGGTGCACCATAGTGGAAGACGTTGAATTGGCTCTTCAAATCAGCACCAGCCTATTGCATTATATCAAAAAGAATATGTTTTCAGTACAAACTGCGCTTGACTAGGTCGATTGATGCTTACAGAGTGGACAAGCGTCACAATGGGGATACGGTTGGTCATGGCGATTTCCATGAAACGGTGAATTTTTAGCGTACTGGCATAGTTCATGGCACCACCGCCAATGGTAGGCACATTGGCATACACCATCGTGAGCACACCACTGCAAAAAGGAGGTTAGATGTTGTTTTTTCTTCGCTTTTTTTGCGCGTTGCCTTACCTGACCAAGCCCAGGCCACCCACCACGGAACCACCCACGGTGTACTCCTTTTGACCAAAGCCCACCAAGGCGCCAATCTCCAGGAATGGCGAGTTTTCGTCGAGCAAAAGGTTAATGCGCTCACGTGCTATAATGTTTTTGAAAGTTGAGTCGCTATTCCTACTATTTCTGCATTTTTTTTTTTTTGCTTTACCAGACAATTGGCCCTTTTTGCGATGCGCCTTGACATACTTGTCGGGGCCGGCACCGGTGGCCTCTTCAAGACGATCATCCAGCGTTTTGAGAATGTCCTTCCATTCGGCGACATTAGCCTCGAATTCAGGCGACGACGGGTTCACCGAGGATTTGATGTGGCGAGGCACGAGTTGATCGACAACGGATTGAGAAGACATTGTTGATTGTTTGTTGTTTGTTGAAGAGAAAAAGATAATTTGAAGTAGTAAAGAACTGAAAAAAATTGACCAAGGTCCAAGGTATTCGGTATTTATACCAAGCGGATGCGGGCATCCCTAATTATGCAGAAACTGATCTGTGATCTGGAGAAGGGGCCATCAGGGACACAATAAAACAAGGGGGAGAGAGAGCGATGCGGCACAATCGGTAAAACCATTGCTTTCCTTTGGATCACCCGCGTGTAACCAGCCCCGCTGCCCATGTGGAGCAGTCTTATCGTCATGTACCGGGCAATCAACCGGCCAAAGGGTCCCAGCATAATTTGCTGCGCACGGTTGGCGATCCGCGGGTGATGTTTTTCCGTGATTTAAACTCATCAAGTCCATATTTTTTTGTGATTTGTGGCGTGACGGTTGGATGATGGGGAGAGTGTGGAGATGGCGGGGGAAAATGTGAGGGTGTTGCAAAATCATGAATTGGGCTCACACTGATCTTGCATGACGTGAAAACATGAATTTGTCCGGGTTGCTACCTCAGAATCAGGTAACTCAAGGGAACAGCGCGCACTTGATGGTTACACGGAGATCTTGCATTGGTTTATGCGCGGCTATTTCTATAAACCTGACATGTGAAAAGAAAACGAATTTTTCGCTTTTTGTGTATTTTTCTTGTTTTTGTTGGGTTGTGCTTGGTCTGTCACTCACGTCCCCAGTCCAGTTGTCTCACCTCTGCTCTGCCCACGTTCCTTCCTCCCATGACATGCCTTTGCATTGTGCTTTTTCGTTGCCTTTTTTCAGCTCTCTCCCCAAAATAAGCGCACAATGAAACATTTTAGCCGTTTGTCCCTAACAAACTTGCCCAAATTGTCCCAGGGTTGAAAACAGAGCTGGCTTCCGATTGATGCACGGGACAAAAATTGACAGAATTCGCGGCACTGACGCCAGCAAGGCTGGAATGAAACATTTTAGATGGTTTGTAGCTTTTTCAGCACTGCTATGTTTGAGCTAATGTGCCTCAAACCTATTGTGGATGCTCGAGAGTTTTGACAGAGTGTGCTCTGCGCAAGAATAAATAATGATTGATGACGTGGTTGTAATAAACTTGAGCGATTATATCATTTTTTTGTGTTTTTTGGAGCCAGGCCATGAGCAACTTCTTGATCAGGTGATTTCCAATTTGAACCTGTCATTCCGGGCCCCGTGGTTCAAATGAGCCCGCACTGGCTGCACTGTAGCCACCAGATGGCGCACAACAGTGATTTTTGAAAATGACGGATTTTCCAAGGGGTCCAGTCGCGGATTTGAAAACAGCCAAACTTTGGTCGTCAGATCGCCACACCATTCACACACATAATAAAACTCCTCTTTCACCGATGGAAACGCACTAAAAACTAGGGATCCGTTGACTGCCTTCCGTGTAAAAAGCATTTTTCTTCTTTTTTTCGCCTCGAGTCCAAGTCGACGAAAATTGGTCGCAGAGCCGCGAAACAAGGACCGGCAGAAAGAGCACTGTCTGTTGCGAGCGTGGATAGCGATGATCATTGCAAAGCACGAGTTCCAGGCAGAATTGATGCGAGCAGATCTTTTGCGGACCAGCTTTGATGCGTGAAAACCGGTGTCAGTCGTCGAGTGGCACGTGCCTGTTTTTAATCAAATCCATGCCTCTCGTGCCTCTCTTGCCGGTGGACGCGTCGGCGGAGATCTATGAGCGCGTCTTTCCCGAGCATTCGGCGTTTAAAGTTTATTCGAAAATCTCGAATTCCTCGCCAGCCAGCAGGCCAATCCCAACCTGTTTTGGCATTTTCCGTGGTTCCTCCATGCGGCGCATCTTGTGTGCAAGTTTGACGCCATTCTGGGGACCTGATTTTTCAATTGTTGTTTTGGAGTTCGATCATGGCTAAATTTTGATTTGCGTGTGGCGCGTCCCAAGGATCTTCGAAAGGCGCACTTCAAGTTCCATTCGAGGTTTTCATCTGCCCATTTCACGCTACGATGTGTTTTTCGGCGCTAAAGTGCCTGGTTGGCGCGAGCTGTAGCCAAGTTTTGCCAAAATGAACCATTTCAAAAGCAACTTTGGACAAACGTGCTCAAATTGTTCCAAAATTGAAAGATGACAAGCGAGGCCCAAAACCAAGGATGGGGGTTTTCTCGGCACTTTATTTTATGCAGTCCTGCGAAATCCACAGAAATCACAGCCAAATGCGCCAGTTCGCTTTTGCTCACCAAGGTCGCTACATGCTCCCCTCGCTCCAGCATTATTTTTTTCGCTTCTCGGCTCGCACGTTGAGTGTGATATTTTTTCACGTTTGATTTCGTCTTTTTATCGCCAAGAAAATAACCGTTTTGTCTCTTTTTTTTTCAATAGAAAGCTGAAACACTAGATTTGATTTTTTGAAGGAGCCGTGTGTGTGTTTAGGTGTGCGCTACTGCGCCCTCTTTTTCATACGCGCGAAATCGCGTGCGTTTTCATTGTATTTTTTTTTTTTTGAGCCTTGTGCATTTTTTATGTTGGGATCGACGTGCCTTTATTGGTCATTGGTCGATAAATACAGTGTAGACGGCGCCTCCAATCAATGCACCAGCAAAGGGGGCCAGCATGGGAATCAAAAAGTAGTAATTGCGAGCTTGGAACACCTGCCAGCCCCAGCCTTGCGTGCAAAAGCAAGAAAATTGTGAGTTTTTTTTATTCTCCTTTTTAAGCAAGTGATGGTGGTACCTGCGATGGCGATGAACAAGCGTGGGCCAAGGTCGCGGGCCGGGTTGAGCGAGAAACCGGAGGTGTATCCGAGTGAGATGGAGATGGAGGTGATGCCTGCGGCGATGAAGCAGCCCTGGGCATTGCGGAAGGGCAAGTTGTTTTCGTGGCCGGTGGCCATGACGATCAGAAGCAGCAGCGCGGTGCCGACGACCTCGGACAGGATTGATGAGGATGCGGGCACGTACACGGCGGGAAAAGTGGCAAAAATGCCCGCGGTGCCCTGTTCGCCAAACAGCTGGCGCTCACCGTGATCCAGCTCATTGATGGCCGGAAAGATGACGCTGTAAAGGATGGCGGCGCCCGTGAACGCGCCAAGGATCTAGATAGAGTTGGGGGGGGGAATCCAGACTTTTAGTACATTTCTCTTTTTTTTTTATCATATCTTGCTATTTTTTTATCGCTTTGATACCTGTGCGGCAATGAAGCCGGGCACCTTTTTGCTGGGGAATCCGCTGAAGCACCAAAAGGTGAGTGTGACGGCCGGGTTGATGTGGGCGCCCTATTTTGCGGAAAAAAAAAAAAAAGATGAGCTCGGATTTGCAGATGCAAGATGGAAAATTGGCTATTTTACCGAGACGTGGCCGGCGACGCCGATGGCCATGAGCACGGCGATTCCTGAAACAAGCGCGAACAAAAACGGGTTAGAGGGGAGCGGAGGGCCAATTGCGATTTTTTTTTTTTTTTTTTTTTTTTTTTTTTTTTTTTACGTTACCGCTGCCGAGAGACGAGGTGAGCCAAGATTTGGTCGGCTCGACGTGCAATGTCTGCTCGGCAGACACGCCGCACAACAGGATGATGAGCACACAGGTGCCGATGAACTCGGCAAGGTATTCGCGATACTGAGCGCGCCAAAGCCTGCCCTGTGCGACCCATTTGTCCCTGCGAGCCGGTTCGTCTATTATTTATTAAAATGCATGAATACGGCGCGCGCAGCAGTCATGATGGCATTGTGGTTTTTTTTTTTTTTACGTTGATTCAATAGAGGCTGACGCTCGTCCGTGCTTGTGTAGGAGCCAAACCAAATCATTCCCATGGTGAAAAAGAGAAAAAGAAAAAGATAAGAGAAAAAAAAAAAAGGCAGAAAAAAAAAAAGTAGGGAGAAAAAAGGGAAAAATAAGAACCGGGTGTCAATTGCTGATCGGCGCATGGCCGCATCATGAGCTAGTTCCGAAGGTAGGACGGTGGCACAAAGGAGTGGCGTGCTCTGATGCTGGGGAAACGCGAGATCAGATTGAGAAAAAGCACACGATCACCACGAATTGGGTTAATTTTCGCGCACTTCTCCCCCCCCCCTGGTGACCCCTTCGCAGCCACGTTGACATGAGAGGAACAGAGGGTCGAGAAGCCAAATGAAAAAAAGGGGTCACGCCTTGGAAAGTGGCCCAAAATAGGCAATTGCGGGTCCAAAAGGGCAAAAAAACGAGGGGAGATCACGTGGACCCGCTCGGCCCCAAACGATGGATCCTGGGTTTGAACCTTTTTCTTTTCTTTCTCACTTTTTTTTCTCTCGATGCCCGCGTCACAAGATGGTTCTCTCAGAGCAGCAGAGCAAGTATGTGGCCGGCAAGACGAAAAAAGAGCGGCGTGCCGAGGAGCGTGCGATAGAAAAGGAGCGCAAGCATGCGCAAGACGACCTTGACTCGCTGCAAATCACGTTTTTCGAAATTGACCATTGGATTGAGCGGACGACACCCGTGCTGGAAAGGATGACCAAGGAGCTTGACCGTGCGTCCCAGCGATTTGAGCATCAAAAGCAACAGCAACAGCAACAGCAGCAGCAACAGCAGCAGCAACAACAACAACAAGAGGCGCCAGAACAAGAACAAATACAACACCAGCAGGCAAAAGATGCGATTTTCCAGGCACAAGCGACGGCTGAGCAACCCGAAAAGACGCCTGTTAGCATGACACAGCAAGACAAGGATGCCATGAAGTGGGCTTTATCGTTTTTACCGGGCAATGCATTGCGATTGGAGACGAATATCACGTCCGTGGATCAATTGGTCGAAGCTGTGCGACGTATTCACCTTTTACAGCCCGACTCGGCCTTGGCGGGTCCCTTGGCGGCGCATCATGCGACCGCAGCACCGCACACACAGCCATTGGCGCGGCCGGCGTCCATGGGTTCTCCATTGCCAGCCCTTTTAGCCACTTCACATCAAGAAACGTCCGCCACGTCTGATTTCCTCACGATTCCGTGGACTGGCGCGTCGCTGCACGCGTCGACCGAGTGTTGGGTAGAAGCATTGCAGCAGGGCACGCAGCAATCGCAATTGGACGCGTTCCAGGACATTGACAAGGCCGAGCTGATCAAGCTGACGGAGAACATGTCGCCACATATGCTCAATTACGTGTTCCAGGTGTATTGGGACTGCCCGCATCCCAAGTTTTCGTGCGATTGGTCGTCGTTTTGGGACCGATGTGGCGATGGGCGGCGCAACCAGCTGTGCACGGACGCGGGGCTGGCCATGGTGTTTTTGCATTTGCTGCGGCATCACACGGACGCGTGTCCGAATGCGCTGGCCATTGGGTATTCGTATTATGTGCGCACACGCGACGCGCTCGTCGACTTTTTCGACGCGCCCGACTGCGCGACCATCGAAGCCATGATCCATCTAGCCATGTTCTGCGTGCTCAGTAACAGCCATCCTCAGGCGCGCATCCAATTGAGCCTCGCGTACCGCATGATGCAAGATCTGGGCATCCATCGACATGCGGCTTGGTCGAGAGAAGACGTGGCACTCCGCAAAAAGTACATGTCGCTGTGCATGGTGCTCTACTATAGCGACATTGTCGCCTCCATGTACTCGGGCGAGCCGCCACTCGTCAATGACAATGACATGGCCATTGATTTTTACGATTTATTACGCATCAACGAGCAATTGGTCCCGTCCCCCGATGCAAAGACGCTTCTCAAGGACACGTTCAACGTTCATCTGTTGGCCGTCTTGCGAATTGGCAAGCGAGCGCTGCTGATGCTCCAAAATTATCAAAAACACATCGCGCCGACGTCACACACCTCATCGCCATCCATGTTTTCAAACAAGTCACCGTCGTCGTCGTCATCATCGTCGTCCATGGCCACACCTTTGTCGTCATCGTCTTCTCCATCGTCGGCTTCGTTGGCCTCGCCGGCACCGGCGCCAGTGTCATCCAATGGCGCAACTTTTAAAAAACACGATTCTTCGGCGACAAGGACATTCAAAGATTTGCCATCGACGTTTGTGCAGCAGATCCAGCAGCTGGAGGTGGATCTTGCACGCTGGTTTGATCGCTTGCCACCTGAATTCCGCACGTACGACGCGCCGGACGAGTCTAGTACGGCGCCAATGGCTTCTGTTCACGACCACGACGCGCCCGAGCTCGAGTACGTAGCGACGCCCGAGGCGACGGTGAAATTACACGTGACGATGCTATTGATGATGCAGTACCAGGCACAATGGCTTCAACTGCACAAATCGTTTGCCAATGTGGCGCCATCCATGCTTGCAGCGACAACGGCCACGGCCCAGGGCGCGCCACCGCTCCCGTTTGGTCCCGACCGGTCGCGTGAGATCTGCACGGACGCTGCCAATCGATTGGTGGTCATGGGCGAGGCCATGGTGGCGCGTCACGGCCTGTGTGTCTGCCAGCAGGTGTTGGCCTGCCTGTACCAGGCCTCCACCGTCTTTTGTCGCCAAGGACACAGCCCGCACACACCCATTCGACGTCATGCGCTTGCCATGGTCCGCCGCATCATGACCATCTTGCAATCGCCCGCCATAAACGACAAAAGTCTGACCGACGATCTTGTGCAATGCCTGGCAAACTATTTGCATCAACAACAGGACGAGTCGGACAGTGACACGCCTGCACCTGCCACTCCACCACCCTTCAATGATGCGCAATTCAATTCACCACGCAGACACGTTGATTGCATGCAACAATTCTCGGTCCACAGGCCGCCAATGACTTCCAATTTCTACGATAGCGATGCCTTGTTGTCCATCAAGCTGCAGGACTCCATGGTCGACACAACCACACTGTCCAATAACCAGCATCACAAGAATTGGAGGTATGTTGCCCTTGTTTTTTTTAAAAAAAAAAAAAAAGTCATACAACCCCTGGTGTTCACCTGTTTTTTTTTTATTTTTATTTCAGAAACACGTTCTCGTCGTCCAATGTGACGCAGGCCAACCATCGTATCTTTTGAGGCCTCCTTTTTCCCACCCCTTGCTTTTTTCTCATTGTACACTATTTTTATTTTTGCTTGGTTGCAATATACCCCGGAGGCATTCCTTTTGCCGCAAAGTCGTCATTAAAAGCCAATGCCTTGTGACACGTTCCGCATAAATAAGTCTGAAAAAAAAAAAAAAAATGTGGCGGGCTTCAATTCGATCGATGAGGGTGCCTTGACAAGGGCAATTTGGGCCCTTTTTTTTTTTCTTTCTCTTTCCCTTTCCCGCTTTCTCTCTTTTTTTTTTTCCTTTTTTTTTTTTGTTTTGCCATGGCCAGCTTTTTGACCGACTCGCCCCCGCCGTCGCTTTTCCAGTCGTATGTCCAGACCGGCCAAGAGTGGTTGGAAAAGGCGGCCATCTCTGTTTTCAAAAAGGGCAGGATACCCCGGCATGTTGGCTTTGTGATGGATGGCAACAGGCGCTTTGCACGAAGGCACGGCGCAACGTCGACTTATTATGGTCACTATGCGGGCATGAAGCGACTAGAAAAGGTACAAAAAGAGGAAATATTTCGAAAAATGGGGCGCTCACCGTTCCATTGTAGATTTTGGACCTGTGCATGGCGCTTGGCATTGAGGAGATCACATGCTTTGCCTTTAGCATTGCCAACTTTGAGCGGTCATCCGATGAGGTCGCCTATCTGATGCGGCTGTTCCGCGAGACGTTTGCTAGTTTTTGCGAAAATCAGTAAGTGCGCGCTCCCCCCTCCTTGGAGTGCCAGCCCTCACGTTCATTCTCTTTTTCCATTGCTGTTTTAGCAAATTGATCGAGACGTACGGGATCCGCGTGCGATTCATTGGCGACCTGAGCCAATTGCCGCCTGATCTTGCTGAAATCACGCAAAAAGTCATGGAAAAAACCAAGGAAAACAAGTCGTAAGTAGTCCATTGGGATTGGGGGGATTCGTGGTGGCCCACGAGGATGCGTGTCGCCCGCGTTTGCTCAAGTAGCTGATTTTTATCTTTATTTTTTATGGCAGACGCGTACTCAACATCTGTTGCCCTTATACCTCTCGCGACGAAATGACGTCCGCGATCCGGGCCAACCTAGAGCAAGTGGACCAAGGCACGCTCAGTCTAGCGTAAGGGAAAAAAAAAGGGGGAAATTGAACAAAAGATAAAAAAAATCGGATGGGCGCCTCATTCCTTCCTTTTTTTTTTTATCAAAACACTAGGGACATGGATCACGACACGATTGCCAAGGAGCTGTTCACGCTGCAGCCATTGGATGTGCTGGTGCGCACGTCCGGGGAAATCCGTTTGAGCGACTTTTTGCTGCACCAGGCCAGTTTGGATGGCTGCCAGACCCATTTTGTCAATTGTCTTTGGCCCGATTTCTCTCTTTGGAAGATGCTACCCATCCTGCTAGAATATCAAATTTACTATGATGTGTCCAAGGGCGCATTGGCATTGAACAACGAATAAAAGCATCCCTGAGTCACGAAAAACGCATGAATTTACTCAAATCGCCCATTTTGTCGGTAACAAGCTTGAACATCACCGATTTTTGTGGCACAAAGTCCAATATACAGACGGCCAATGCATGACATGGCTCATGCAATGGCTCAGGGGATCATTGGGGTCCTTTTTCCGGGAAAAAGTCCTACAGGTGCAAACAAAATGGGTTCAGGGATAAAAATGGTCATTTTCTCAGCAGCGCGGCACATTCAAGCGTGAAATTGGGTGGCGAGCGGCGGAGTAGAGTGAGTATGGGGGGCCCAGTAAAAAAAAAAAATGAAATAAAAACACAGCAAGGGGCGGGCCAAACTCTTTTTTTTTTTTTTTTTCCTCTTTCTTCCTGTTTTTTTTATATTTTGCTTGGTGGTTGACTTTTTACCCCCCTTGATCAAGTACGGATCGGTGGCTGCTACGAAAAAAAACCCAGCAAGGGGGGGGCCAAACTCTTTTTTTTTTTTTTTTTTTCCTCTTTCTTCCTGTTTTTTTTATATTTTGCTTGGTGGTTGACTTTTTACCCCCCTTGATCAAGTACGGATCGGTGGCTGCTACGAGTGTTTTGAAAGCTGACACGGGCATTTTTTTGTTTTGTTCCTTTTTGTAGGTTGATGAGCCAGCGAAAGACGAACAATATATGGCATGCGGTGCGCATTTGCCATACGCTGTGGCTGGACTCGCAGCAGGCGCGCGCGCATGCGCCGGCATTGACGATGCGGCGCACAAAGGCATTACAGGCCCATCCGCGGTCCTTCCATTTATCTTCTGCACGGTGTTACGCGTCTCAATCGGCATGCAGCGCGTCACCCGCCGTGACAGCGGCAACAACGACGACTTCCAAGGCGTCGGACTCGACACAGCTTGTTTCTGCAGCAATTCAACAATCGGACACGGCGACGGCGCACTCGCTGGTGGATCTGGCGCTGCAATTGTTGCGTCATCACAAGCCGGTGCTTGCGTGGGAGTGCTACACGGATCTGTCATCGCGACAATTGCTGCGGCACGTGTCCACGGATCATTTCCGCCAATTGATCAAGCTGTTCAGCGCCAGCAAGCAACCGCAGAGCCTGGACTATGTGCTAACGCTCGTCGAGGACATGAAGCACCTTGGCTACCCGTTGGCCCATCGCGAGAAATTGATTGTGATGCAAATGTTGGGCAAAAGCGGCATGTTGCAAGAAATGGAAAAGGTGTTTGATGACATTGGCATTCCCCTGAGCAAGCACCCACTCACAGGCTCCTCATTGGCGTCCTCTTCCTCGTCTCCTTCCTCATCGTCGTCCTTATCATCGCCATTATCATCATCGTCACCATTGTCAGCAACATCAGCATCATCGGAATCATCAACAGACAATGATGTTCATCAGCCATTCCACATCATGCTCGCATCGTACCAGGAACATGCCAATTCGGTCGGACACACAACCATGCTTGCTCGGTCGCTTGCTATTTACGGCGACATTTTGGACATGGGTATTGTGCCTTCGGCGACGGCGACACGGCTGCTGATGGAGAACATCCGCCTTGTGGGTGTTGCTGCCGACCATGTGGAGCAAGTGTGGGAGTGGGCGTGGCACAAGATGGGGCAGCATGTGGGCGGCGTGACGCGCGACCTGACGCCTGATCTGTACCGCGATTTGGTCTTGTATTTTGCCGCTGCCGGTCGCCCCGAGTATGGCCTTGCTGTCAACGACATCATGGTGCGCAAACAGATGCCGCGCGACCGCCGCATGCTCGTGTCGCTCATGCACAAGGTCGGCCGAGCCGGCGATTTGCCGCGCGCCATGCAATTGCTCGACGAACTAAAGGCATTGGCGATGCCCATGGACACCCTCGTGTACAATGTCTTGTTGGACATCCACGCGCACAAGACTCCGCAACCGGACATTGCGTCGCTCAAGCAAATCTACACGCAAATGCAAAAAGATGGCGCTGAACCGGATGTCACGACGTATGGCACGCTCATGCACCTTGCAGCACAGCAAGGCAGCGTGGCCCTGGTCAGCCAGTGGTACGAAGAGATGCTTTTGCGCGGGATCAAGGCCAACGATCATATCCATGCTGCCGTCACCGAGGCATTCCTCGCCTACGACGATCGCGAGGGTGCGATGGCCGTCCTACGCAGCCTTGCACCGGCGTCACCCATTGCCCTGTACAATCTGATGCTGACGTCACTCGTGCGGCGCCGCGATCTGGACCACGCACACCAATTGCTGCAATTCATGGAAAACGACGATGTTTTGCGCAAGCAGATGGATGCACGCTCGTTTTCACCCTTGCTGTCGCATTACGCGAATGGCGCCAACGTGTCGGCCGTGCACTCGCTTTTGGAACGCATGAAGCAGTTGAACGTGACGCCTACAGAGCACACACACACGGCGATTCTCGAGGCGTACGCGCGTGCAGGCGATATGGCGCGCGCCGAAGAGATGTTACCCTTTGTACGCAATGCACACGCGTACAACGCGTTACTGGACGGGTACGTGCGCCGCCACGACGCCGACAAGGTGTTTGCCACGTACAAGCTGATGCTAAAGTCCGGGATCAAAATGTCCGAGCACACGTATGGTATCCTCATGTCATTTTACGCGCGCCGCCAAGAGTACGACGCCGTCGACACGTTGATGCGCAATATGCAAGCCAGTCACATTGCGCCCAGCCTGATTTGCTGGACAACCCTGCTTCAGAGCCACGTCGCCCACGGACGGTACAGCCACGCCAAGCAGGTCCTGGAGGCCATGGTGGACGCCAAGCAGCAGCCCTCGTGGACCACCTGGAGCATCTTGATCCACGGCATGACGCGTCAGGGCGAGCTGTCCCTCGTGCATCGCTTATTACCCGACATGATTGAGCAGCAGCGCAGCATCCTTTTACGCCCGGGTCGCGACTTGGACGCGTCTTTCAAAAACGCAGACAAGCGTCATGACGGCAAAGAGTATTCGCCGCTCGCATCCTCGTTATCGGGCGAAGATTACGAGACCAAGGTGCCGCTACTTGTGCGCGACCTCGCCGACCAAGTGAAAAGGAAGCAGACGGCCGCCGATCATACCCGCCGTGCGCAAAAGGAGCAGAAGCAGCCCTTGGACGACGACCACCACGTGTCCTCGCCGCCCTATGCAACGGCGTATACTGCGGCAACACCGCCGCCACACCTGTTTGTCAGCCTGATTCGCCAGCTCACCAAGCAAGGCATGTACCGCAAGGCACGCAACGTCGTCCAATTGATGCGCCAGTACGACACGCCCTTGTCCATACCCGTGTACACAGCGCTGCTGTCGCTGTACAGCCGTGAAGGCCGCTTTGACGACGTCGACATCCTCTTTCACGCCATGAAGAACCCTGCTGGCGCCGACAAGACCACCATTACTTTGTTTGGCTTGGATCCGCTGCCCGTGCCCGTGCAAAAGCAACCGTCGCCATCGTCACCATCGTCGCCGCCGGCCCTGTCGCCATTTGCATTGTCCATCTACATGGACTCGCTCATGAACCAAAACAGGCTGGACGAGGTCGCGTCGCTCTGGGATTCCTTGTCGGCACAAGCATTCCCATTTGATGCCGTCAATTGGAACAGGTATATTGTGTATTTGCTCTTGTGTCAGCGCGACCAGGAGGCGTATCGTGTGGCCCACGATTACCTGGCCGACAGCAATGACGACGACCATCACCACCACAATGACGACACCGCCATCCATACGCATCGCCGCGCCCACGACGTCAATGTCCGCGCCCCCGCACTTCACCGCCGCACATGCTTCTTGCTCGCCAAGTCCATGCGCATCCCAGGGTACACCAACTTTGGCCAGGGCCGCTTGCGCGACGCCGTCACCGAGCACCTTCATCTTCATCATCACAACCCCTCGGTCTACGCCACCATTGCAAAGAGCGAACACGACACCACCACCTCATAGATCCATATTTTTTCTCCCTGTAAATAGTAAAAAAAAAAAGAATTAGACACCAAAAAAAAAAAAAAACGTAAACCTAGTTCTTGTTTCCATTTTCTGGTTTGATCTTTCGCATCATACAGTATGATATGTACCTGCAGCTTTCAAAAAAAAAAAAAGGCACCGGGTCATACATACTGTACCTACAGTACATACGTTATGATGATGCTGCATCACACAATGGAAAGATATGATACGTATGATACGTATGATACGGTATCATATATGCTGCAGAAAAAATGCGTGTTTTTCAGACTTTGCCGGCTTGCTGTGCTTCCAGAAATTTTTTTACAGCTTGCTCGCCCGCCAATGAAAAATGCATCATGGCATACAGTAAACTACGGGCCAGTGCTCAAGACGGACCGGCCCGATTTTTTTTGGACTCGAAAATATAGTATCAAAAACCTCCTATTTGTACTAATTTTGCATTCATCTGTGCATCTGCATGGTCGACTCCACTCAAAAATAGCTGCATCGCTTTCAGCACAAAATTTCCAACAAAAAAGCTTAAAACGCCAAAGCGCTACGACCACTTTTGAAAAATTCAGGGGTCACTCAGGGGCCACACATTTCAACCCCATAAAATGCCAAATTTGGGAAATTTAGAACTCCGAGTGATCAATGCATCCCAAACAGGCAACTTCGACAATTTGCTATTGGCACACAAAATAATGGCAGATCGCCTCAACTTTAAAAAAATGCTCAAAGAGTGACGCATGAACGGCGATCGACTGAGGAAGAGTGCCTACTTCGGGCAAGATTTTTTTGCAAAAAATTAAGATTTGAGACTTCCAAATTAAGTGCGTGGTGGATTGCATGGACTTTTTTTACGTACCTACTGCATTTTTATTTTTTACGTATTTTTTTCACATTTTTGTGTTGGGTGGTGGTGTGCAGCACGAGGCTGCCGGTGAATGAAATGACCGACGATGCAAAATTTTCAAACCCAAGCTCGTGGCGCGCTGCAAGTCATCCCCCCATTAGATGCTTTGTCCCCGTGTTTTTTATTATCAACAAATCTACAATAAGAATCACAGGTCGACTAGTACAGTAGGCCGTTGTCGAGCAAATTGCGACTAAAAATTTTGCTGAAAATACAGTACAGTACTGTACTGTAAAAGTGGAATATCATAATTTCTCCGCGAGTTTTGGCGGCCATTCATCGATGAAACTGGTGGTCTCATTTGATAGAGACTTACAGTAACAGGCAGGTGCTTTCGACATGTTACTGTAAAAGTACGTATACAGTATTTGGTTGCCCTTCTTCCGGGCCCAGTTATGATATTACAGTATCATCAAGAAAAGTGAGTTTGAAAAATCTGGAATAAAAATCGGGAGTCGACACGAACGATCCCGAGATGGACCCCGCTCGGACGTTGTTGTTTTTCAAGGAGAAGACCGAGGGTTTCCGGTTCGACCTACAGTACCCGAGGAACACGGTGGCGGTCTTTGGTCCGCTTACCTTGACAATCCGGGGAACAAATAAACGACCGATGAAAGCGCGTACTACCATCTCCACGACACGACGACCTTCTTGAAGACGATGATTATTTTAGGTGACGACGCGGGCATTGACACCAACGGCCATCATCATCGCACCCATTCCTTGTGTTCCGCGTCGCTCGTCCTCAGCCGCCGCCCAGATGGGCGTGTCCTCGGGCTGGATCAAGAGCCATGGACACTGGTTCGACAGAAGCAATGTCTGGGAACAGGTGTACTGTACGATCGCGAGATCGTGTCTTATGCCAAGAAGACGGGTACTGTACAACAACAGTATGATACTACTGTAGCATCATCCAAGCAAGCAAGGCATCATCAACGGCGTGACGACGAATGAAACCTACCACTTCGGAGCCTCTGAGCGAGGCTATTATCATACAGTAGATGCATGCATGTTTCCCGGATTGGTCGAGATGCCTCGATGACCAATCATTTGGATGGAGCTGAGAGAAGAGGCGATGATGAAGAAGAAGTGGTTACAGTAACACCCACCACACATCGGCGGCCGCAATAATACTGTATGTACATACAGTAATCCTCCAAAATCTTCTCTCGGCCGAACAGTCGCCACCACCACCACCGCCCTTCCACTTCTCGCCCTCCTCCTCCTCATCCCGTTGCTGCTGCCCGTGCTTTCTAGGGATGGGGAAAAAAGGGGTGATCATTCATTATAGATTTGCTTTTTTACAGTATTTGAATTTTTTTTAATTATTACTGTATGATGATACAGTATGATACTACTACTGTACTGTACTGTACTAAAAATAAAAGCGTGCTCCCATCATACTGTATGAACATAGAACTGTAGGGTTATTGTGGGCAAGTTTGGAGGAATTCTGGAGGCCTACAGTATTATGATACAGTACAGTGCTGCCCTACCAAAAAAAAGTTCCACCCCTGGCAATTTTTTGCAATGCCAGCACTCAAGCTAATTACGGTACGTTAATCTCTTCTGTATTGATCAGAAATGACTCCAATGACATGAATTTTGTAGGAACAATGATTTAAAAGGATAAAAACGATTCTAAAATTATGAAATACAGTAGCTATAGCAAGCGGATTTTGAAATAGACCAAAAAAGGGGTACCTGACGCGTCACGCGATGCGACGCGTACTCACGCGGCGTATACAATGGTCTGTGTGATGAATTGACATCATGAACACCATCTCCAAATTTTTCTGCAATGAATGTGATACAGTAGTATCCGATTGTACTCTGTAAACCACCAATTTCATGATACGGTACATGAATCACATCAGAGCTGTGACCGATATTTTAAATCATCCACACTGTGACGCGTCAGGCGCGACGTACGATGCGATTTCCCCGACATGATCTTTGTGCTCTGTCATGGCCCGTCGAGGAGGTAGCCACGTGAGGAGTAGTCAGCATGAACTTGTTGTAATATGGCATCGTTTTATTGAGCAAGAGAGAGAAGAGGGCACAAGGGAAAGTAACAGATGGAAGAGGTACAGTAATAAGGAAAAAAGGGGAAGGACATCCGCGAAGCGGGTGTGACATCCGCGAAGCGGGTGTCCTTTTACTGAGTTTTTAAATTAAGGGAATATTCTAATATGAAGCCTGCGGCAAGGCGCGTCTATGATATTTGGATGTTTCGATCTGGAATGGTCCATCGTGTCTTGGCGATTGTACAGTAGATGGGCATTTTGTATGGATCATGATTGGCGTTTTGACCTTATGGAGCGTGCAAGATGGAACGTGGGCGTTTGGAAAGGTGGGCGTTTAGAAAGGTCTATGGAAGCGCGAGGAGCGCCATCTAGATCAGAGATGGCGCAGCAGCGAGCGCGTAAGAAAAGAAAAATAAAATAGAGTGATCTGCAATCTGTGCTGCGGATCTGGGGGCCTAACATGCTCTAAATTTTTAATAAAATTGCAACCAATCGAAAAGAGACTATTCCAGATCTTCAAATTAAATAATGTCACGGTGGTTTCAAACCAACAAAATGGTTAAATTTACGTATTAGAGATGAAAATCGCTATTCCAGACGCACGTGACGCGTGACGCGTCACAGTGTGGATTTAAAATATCGGTCACAGCTCTGATGTGATTCATGTACCGTATCTATCACATTTGGCCATCCATCGATGGAACTGGTCTCATTGGATAGAGATTCAACATACAGGTGCGTTCGACATGTTACAGTAAAAGTACAGTGTGCCGTCCTATTATTATGATATTGATTGTTGAGAACATCGAGGCTGAAATTTTTTGAAATGTTTGAATGGCTTTCACAAGCATACAAAGTCGCTCGTTACGCATCGAGCAAGCAAACACTCTCCAGAAATGGCATCCGAGCCTATCTTCTGATTCGAACAATGCATACGGTATTTCAATGCGATCGAAGCAGAATTTGACCAAGAAACTATTGTAATAATGGTGAAAATGTCGCCATTTTGAAATTATCTGCACAACGACTCAACAGACCTCTGGTTTTCATCGCCATACAGTATCATATTGAAAGAGATGCGACGAAATGGGTTTATGATATCATACGTAAAGCAAAGGGTTCTGAAGGCGAACCAGCCAAGCTTTTGCAGTGTTAAAATTAGATTTGGCATTTTACATTACGTAAAATACAGAAGGACAGGCCCTGTCGAGGCTTTTTTTTTTTTTTATAGATTGCGTTTTATTGGTTTCAAAATACAAGCGTGCAGATTAACAAAGCGGGAGATTGGGTGTAAACAGGTAAGCGGATGAAAAAGCGTAGAGATACAGGCAAAAAAGAGATGTAAGGTGTACGAGGCAATAGGAAGGAGATAATAAATACAACGGGGCGGGATAAAATGGAACTCAAGAGGGGGAGGAGGGGGGAGGGAAAAGGGTTGAAATGCATGAGTTAAGGTCAGTAAAAAAAAAAAAAAGGGGATGTCTATGTGTGCTTTTTGGCGAACGGGTAGAGATGGTCCATCATGTATTGATAGACATGGCGGCCGTAGGGCGAGTGCCAAAAGTGGAGTCCTAGCAGCCATGCCATGAGGCCATTTGACAAAAAGTAGAGCGAGTGGGTGTATTTTACACCAAAAAGGCACGCGTACACGATGACGGCGGCAAAAAAGGCGTAGGTCACCCAGTGCCACACCCTAGATGTCAGTCTTGGCACGATGGCATGCTCATTGGTGAGCAATTCGATATAGATGAGGAAGGGGGCAATGGCAATCACGCTGTGGTCCGACGAAAAAGGCACGAACCAGTGGACCGAGAGGTTGCGGATCCAGATGATGAGGATGGGCGCATTGAAGGGCAGCAGCGCGACGAACAACAGCAGGATGGACACGAGGAAGTGGTGGCGGTTGACGCGCTTGTGATCGTGGGGCGTCAGGGGTAATGAGCGCACGCAGCTGACAAGATGAACGAGGAGCGCAACAAGGAAGACAAACTGATAGGGTATACATGTTGCGACCAGGCTAAACAAGATCAGCGTGACAATGATGCGTCGCTCGAGTCTTTGGCGCTCGCCATCATGATGTGCTCCCTCCAAAAGCGGCAAAAAGCAAAACGAGGATGCAGAAGAGGACGATGAGACACCAGTTGCCGTGGCTGTGGCCAAGGCCGGTGCGGAGACGGATGAAGAGGAGGATGAGGACGAGTTGTGCGCCTCGACATAAGACGTGGCCGAGCCATGCAAAGAAAAGGAAGGCGACGTGACGCTGACGGTTCTTGGGATGACCCACGAGAGGACCATGGCGAGAACACGGAGCACGACACTGATCAATGCCCACAACAGGGTCATGATGCCTAGCGCGACAATGATGCCGAGCGCGGGCAGCCACCAGAAAAAGAGGTCAGTGCGGCCAGTCAATACGTCGTGCTTTTGAACGGCTGGCAGATAGTATTGCCATGCTTCGGGGACGGTCCAATCGTGGGGTGTGGTCTGCGACACGGTGGCAATGGACAAGACGACGAGTAAAACGGGGAATGCGCCCCGCAAGCCATACACCATTGCCTGAATAAAGCTTGGATACATGCCGGTCTTGAAATAGCACCTCAATTGCAGCGCCCAGAGCACCAAAACGACGATGTAGCACGAGGTTGGCAAGAGAATGCCATTGCGCACGCCAATGCGGCCAGCAGAGCCGTACCAATCGATGGAAATGTCGACGGTTACGGGCTGAGCACATGTGGGATCGACCCATAATTGCAATTGAATCCCATTGACAAAGTCGTCGGCTGTGTACCCGAGCTGTTGTTGTTGTTGCTGCTGGTATGGCGACATGGGTGCGAGAGCCATGGCATTGCTATTCATTAACTGTCGTTTCCGGCTCTGGTGTGCGGGCAAGGCGCCGAAAAAGGGGCTGGTGCCATGACGTGACATTTCGATCGGCGTCGACGGTTGCACATTGGTATAAAATTTCGACTCGTGCATGCTGGAGATGGATTGGCGCAGCAATGGGGTGAAATGCAACTGTGGGCAGCTGGGCCGATGGACGCGCACGTGATACGCGAGCATCGCACTCTCAATGGCCGGCAAATGCACCGTCGAGTACAAGGCCGGGTTCATCTGCAGATGGATGCCATCCATCGCAATGCTCCAAATGGACTGATCGATGTTGCGGGTATTGGCGTCAAAATCGTATGGTTCCGCAAGGAAAAAATAATCATGCGGCCAAGGAGCCATGTGCCGGTCAATCAGCGCGAGAAATTCGTATGGGCGCATTTCCTCGAACGTGATGGTCGCAAATGAATAAGGAATGGCCGACGACACCGATGATGACGGCAATGCTACGCGAAGCGCGTCGCCCACAGCGCGACAGCCCATGCGCACCGTGCCTTTGACGCGCGTCTCGCGCTTGTTGCACAGAACAAGCTCCAGCGGATGATGCGCGCCAAACGCGTGATTCGAAAGCACGGAAAACGCGTCAGCGCCCTCGTAAACAGGCAAAAATGTCATTGTCGGCGCTTCCAGTCGTGTGTCCTGGCTGAGCATCAGTCGCTGGCCAGGCAACAACACTTGGCTTTGATTCGGCTTGATGTCATAGTACGTGAGATCGCCTTTTTTTGTAAGTAGTTCAAAGATGGAAAAAAGAAAAAAAAACGCGTCAGTGACCTATTTTTAAGAAAAAAAAGCAATAAATTACCTAGTTCCAGATCCGATCCATCGCCAATGCGTGGTTCCAGACCCGAAAGGAACGCATCCTGCATGATCCGTATCCGTTCGTCAAGCGCCTTGGTCTGGGAACCGCGGCGTGCGTCCACAGTATTGAGAAGCGTCTTTGCAAGGACGCGGACGAATTGGTTGCATGACAAGATTTGAATGTGATCGGTGCCAGACCAGACATAGGGCATGCTGTACAAAGAAAAAAGGAGGAGGAGAAAGAAAAATAGGAGGGAATTGCATGAATGACCCTTGAAAAAAAGCATGCATGACGCGCATCGGGTATATTTTTTTTTTTTTTACCTTGTTGTAAACACGGTGAACCCGTGAGTGGGTGGCAAAAAGGGGGCGACGTTCGTGCTATCTGACGAGACGGTACTATCGAGATTGCCGCCGGCAATGGAGATGAGCGAGACATCTTTTAAAATGTCTGATGGCGTGGGATGCGTGGTTGGCAAGAGCGAGCTAATGTCGTGGGATGCCGGATCGAATGCTGATTTCCAAAATTGCAAAATGTCATCGTACACCTGTGAGAGCTTCCAGTCGAATGGCGCTGGCGGCAGCAAATGAGGTGTTGAGAGCGTGATGACGGTGTTTATGGTGCCTGGTTGATAATTGTGCATGGTGAACATGGCACGCGCGACGGTGCCGCCCATGGAGTGAGCGACAATGATGACGGAGGTCGGATCCGGCAGCGGGTGGTGCTGTTCCTGGCCCCAGCGGCGCGAAAACGGATACAATTTCAAAATATAATCGATCGCGTCATTGAGGTATTCCGCCTGCTCCAAGAGTGATTGTCCGTGTAACGCCGAAAACTCTTCATTGAAATCAGCTATAAATAACAAGGTGTACGAGGGGGGCTTGTTAGTGAAAAAAAGCATCATAAAGGCCCGTTTTGTTTTACCTGTGAAGAAATCCAGGGGCCGCATCCCTTGATCCCAGTGCTCGGTGTGGCGCGCATAGTGTTGGTAATAGTAATAGGATGTTTCTGCAGCAATGGAACGCACTTGTTTGTAGCTGCCGGCATGGCCAGGAATAAAAAGCACGGGAATGCCAGTGGGCTAGGTGCAAAAACAAAAAAGCGTGAGCATCGGGGGGTTAAAATAAAGTTTTGCGATTTTTTCGTGTAACACCTGTTTATATTACCTGGTCAGAGAGATCGACGCCCTTTTCTCTGTAGAGATGGAGCGAGTATTTGCCTGCAAAGCGCGTCATTTCGCTGTCAAAGCCCTCTTGCTTTATAAAGACGGGCCGCATGTAGCTCTCTTGGCATGTCGATTGATCCTTTTGGTAATGGAAAAACGAGTCGAGCATCACGCCAAGGATAGAGAAAGCGAGCACAATCAGGCCAACCATCAAAATGATCCATGACGTCGAGACCTGATACCATAAAGGGATTGGTCGTCTCGTCACTGGGTAGCTGATGTGTGTGTTATCGTCTGAGGGCTCGTCTTGATCGTCGCGTGTCGTCTTTTCCAAGGAGCCATGATGTGTGTTGTCCATAATTACAAGAAAAAGGACAAAAATGTGGCAATTTGATGGTCGTGGCTCGTTTTTTAAGCAATTGTCGGGGTGGCGGCAGTAACAAAAGTGTAAAAAAAAAAAGAAAGAGCTATCCTTTGGGCGGGGTGCGAGAGAAAAAAAAGATGCGTGTGTGGGTGGAAAAACAGGGGAAAAAAAGGAATAATGAGCAAAAAAAAAGGCGAGAGGCGAGGGGAAAAAGTTGCTGTAAAAGAGACGCCGTGGAGAAGAGGAGAGAGACAGAGAGACAGAGAGCGGGGAGGGGGACCTTTGCCAAGGCAAAGGGCGATAAAACGAGCTGTAAAAGGGTCTAAAAAAGAGAAAAAGCTAAGCCAAGCTGTCAAGGCTTACACAAACACGCACAAATGGCTGTCCGAGAGCTGGAGAGTGAGGGGGGAAAAGGATAGGCGAGATGAAGAGAGAAAGGACAACTAAATAAGCATCCTACAACAGCAATAGGAGAGGCTAACAAGGAAAATGTAAAGAGAAGAAGAAAAAAAAAAAAAAAAAAGCAGGCTACGGCCCGATTTTTTTTTTTTTTTTTTTTTCAAGGCCCAATGCCCGAGGAGGAACAGAATTGAAAGGGGTACACACAGCGCAGAGCGGTGATTGGCTGCCCGGCTGGAAGGAAGGGGGCCCACTGTTTCCAAGGCAAAAAAAGGATGCCATGAGCCAAGCCTGGTCGTACAAGTGGAAACCAAAGAAGATCAACGTGAAAAAAGGAGGCAACAGGGCAGGGGGAGCGAAATCAATGATGCCAAAGATGTCATTGCACACAATCTTGGCCTGGATTGCAAAAAGAAGAAAAAAAAAAAGGCTTGAGATTGGCTGGCAAGATCAATGCAAGGAATGCAGCCCTTTGGACCTTTTTCTTCACGCCAATCGTTTCAAAAAAGGATATTTTTCTTTTTTCATTCCTTGGTGACGACAGATGCCCATGGGAGTGGTGATGCTTGATGCCCCTGGCTCGTATTAGTTGCCTTGACAACGCAATCGCTACTTTTTTTTTTTCCATGCAAAATGCAAAACGCATGAATTTATGGCAAGGCCGGACGGTCACCAATGGCAGTTTGGACGGTGGTGTGACGGTCTTGGTGAGGGCGTGCGGTGATTGGTAAAAATGAAAAACGGGGAAGACGAGGTGGCATGCCTTGACTTGTCGGCTGCTGGTCTTTTGGGAAGGGGGGGATTCAATTTTTTGATTGCCCAGGGCGCCATTTTTTTCCTTTTTGCTTTTCCCTCTTTCTTCCCTGAATTTTATTTTTTATTTATTTATTCGTTCTTCTCATCTATTTGAAATCATGCCTTCGACAACGACAGAACCCGCCCCCGCTGCTGTTGAGCCTGTGCAAGACGTTGTTGCTGTGGAGAGCGAACAAGAGGAGGTGTACAAGGACCGCTACCTGGAAGGAAGCCAACAATTCATTGCCTACGACCTGCTGGAGGCGCGTGGCAAGTCGGGCGAGACAACGGACCCCAGCGTGCAAAAGTATCAGCAGGCCAAGGAGCTGTTCCGCAAGGGCTATGACCTGTGCATGAATATTCCCCGCTCCTTGGACGATGATGTGCTTGCCGAGCATGAGGAGGACATCAAGACCGCCGCGGAGACCATGGTCGATGCCTGGCTGCTGGACGACAAGGCCGCGCCAATGTCCGAGCGCGTCTTGATCTTGGGTCAGCAGTATGAAAAGGTGCTGCTCAAGGACATCCCAGAGGCCGAGAAGGAGGGCTTCTTTGTCAAGTATTCGCTCCTCTTTTCCGCGTGGATCTTGCTCGTTGGCAAGCAATTTGACCACTGGTAACACACAAAACTTTGATTTTGCCCTTTAAAATGCATGAAACTCAACCCCCTCTCTAGTATCACCACCCTTAACTTGGCCATCACCACTTATGATGACATCACCGCTCGTATTTACTTTTTGCGCGCCACTTGCTACTTTTCGACAAACAAGATCGAGTAAGAACCCCCTTCATTTTGCGTCATTTTGCGTGTTTTGGAAGGAATTGCCGAGGCATTGGAAAGAATAGAGAGGAATTGAAGAAGCATGGAGAGGAATTGAGAGCCACGGAAATGAATTAAGAGCCATGGGGAGATGAATTGAATAGCCATGGAGAATGAAATGAGAAAATTCTAAACGTTTTTTTTTTTTTTTTTGGAATTTCCATGCTAGATTGGGCATCAAGGACCTGGAAAAGTGCATTGAGATGGACCGCGAGTTCCACTTGGCCAACAGCATCTTGGGCTCTGTGTACTATTCGCTCAAAAAGGACGACTTGGCTATCAAGCACTTTGGTTCGTTCCTGGAATGGGGCCATCCCGACACGCCTGACTTTGTGAACGCGCTGTACTCGATGGCGCTGCTCAGCAAGAAGAAGAAGAAGGTTGATGAGGGCAAGGCGTACTACAATCGCGCCAAGGAGGCCGAGGTGCGCTTCAAGGCGCTCTATGGCACGCATGTCGGCATGAACAATGTCAAGCGCGACGCGATTTACGCGTTTGAGTCGCCCGAGGAGGCACAGCGCTTGATTTTCACCAACATGAACAAACGTGACAAGCAAATGTACAGCCAAAAGATTGAGCAGCTCATTGAGGCCGGCATCCTCAACACCACCTACCCGGCCAGCCCCAAAAACTGCTCCAATTGCGGCGCTGGACACCTCAAGGACCAGCCCGGCAAGGCCCTGCTCTGCTGCGGCGCCTGCCGCGGCATCTGGTACTGCTCGCGCGAGTGCCAAAAGACGGATTACAAGAAGCATAAGCTTACATGCAAGAAATAAAAAGATTTTGGGTGTGTTTTGATTTTATTATGAACAAAAAAAAAAAACAAAAAAAAAAAAGTGCTCATTCAACAACAGCGGTACAAATGCCAATTTCAATCGGCGCCTCCTTTGCCTTTTCCTCTCTTTTTCGCTTTTTTACTCTCCTTTACGCCCTTGTCGCTTTCCCTGTTCTGCCAACACTCCTTCTTTCCCTTTCGTTTATTGCTTTTTTATTTATTTTATTCTTCATGGCACATGCACAGTCAGTCTTGGGTGGCGGCACAAAGGCGCTTGGTAGCGGCCTTGCCGTTTTAACGCTCGCATATGCGGTTATCAAGGCACGGCAGCGTATTTATTCCCTCGGGCAGCAGACGATCAAGACAACTTCGTCTAGCGCCTCGTCCAGCACCCAACAAAAGCCTCCACGCGTCGGTGTCAATGCTCAATTTGTCGAGCAAATGAAACGTATTCTTCCTATCTGTATCCCAAGTAAGTTTTGCACGCAAGAATATGCGTCGCCCTCATCTCCCCGTGGGCTCCGCTTTGATACTAACCACTCACAATGCCCCTATAGGCCTCTTTTCCAAGGAATCTGGGCTGCTCTGTGTCCTTGCATCCGTCCTCATTGCAAGAACTTGGCTTGATATTTGGTAAAAATCACGAGAAATGACGCTTTATGCCCTGCCATCGATCTGCACGGAAAGCTGATCGGCTCTTGTTCTCTTTGCACTAGGTTCTCCGGCTTCAACGGGTAAGAAAGGGCAAACGCGGTCATCTTGAAGCTGATTTGTATCTTTTTTTTTTCGCATAGAGCCGTCGTCAAGGCGGTTGTCTCACGCAATCGCAAGTCTTTTATTGCCAAAGTGATTTTCCAATTTGGCTTTATGATGGTACGAATGTCAATCATGCATGGAGACTATATGGGGGCGCGTGTCTGACCCGCCTTTTTTTTTTCTTTTATTTTTGTGCAGTGGCCGATGAGCATCGTAAACAACTCGCTCAAGCTGACAATCAGTGCTTTGGCGCTGTGCTTCCGGGAACGATTGACAAAAGTAAAAAAGCAAGATGACAAATGTGCATTGGGGGGATTTTCTAATCACATGTCAATTTCGCTGCAATTGTTCACCCAACTCACCTTTTTTTTTTTTTAGTACGCGCATGACCAATATTTGGATGGCATCACCTTTTATCAGATTTCCAACCTGGACAATCGCCTCCAGAATGCCGATCAGCTCCTGACGCAAGATATTGCCAAGTTTTCCGAAAATCTGTCGCATCTGTACTCGGACATTGCCAAGCCCATTGTCGACATGTTTTTGTTCGCTTACAAACTCGGCGAGGCCATGTAAACTTATCCATGGACGCGTGCTACATGATCAAAAACGCATGCTGACGCATATTTTTCTCTTTTTTTCTTTTCTTCTTTGACGCGTTTTCAGCGGAAATGAAGCACCCTTCTTCATGATTGGCTACTTTATGCTGTCTGGCGTCTTGCTGCGCTCCTTCTCGCCTCCATTTGCGCGCTGTAAATGTCATTTAAAACGTCTGAAATGGCGCACTCACGTGTTTTTATGATTTTACCATTAGATACCGCCATTGAACAGCGTCTGGAAGGCGATTTCCGCTTCACTCATGTAAAGAGGCTGCACAGAATTCAATCATTAAATGTTTCAGAGACGTCATCTCACACTTTTGCTTTTATCATTCATTTTAGTCGCGCATCATCACGCACTCCGAAGAAGTTGCGTTCTACGGTGGAGGTCAACGTGAAAAGGACGTGGTGAACAACAGCTTCCAAAAGGTATGTTATGGAAGAGCTCGTGATGCGCTGATCTCACGCTTCTATTTTTTTATAACAAAAGATTGTCAACCATGAGCGCAAGGTGTATACACTTCGCTTTTTAAATGGTATTCTTGATTCAGTCTTGGTCAAATATTGCGCTACGATGACGGCCTACTAGTAAGATCACGACGCGACACGACGCGTGTCTTGACTTTTTTTATTTTATTTTTAGCCTTCTTGCGCGTCCCGTCTTTGATCCTCGCTATGGTAAGTCTTGTTTCGCTTGCGATTGTGTCGCTTATTTTTGTTTTGTTTAGCCACGCAATACATGGGTGCCGCCGGTGACGACCCCACCAAGCTGATGGAAGATTATTCGCGCAATTGTAAGCTGGCGTCGCTCGTCTTTCTCTTGTGTTTTTGTGCTTACGTTTCTTTTTTTTTGCCGTGCTCAGCGAGCTACCTGATCAATCTGTCGCAGGCTGTCGGTCGCCTTATCTTGGCTGGGCGTGATTTGACGCGCTTTGCAGGCTACACGGTACGAGTTTGACGTGCTTTTTTCTTTTTACGTGCTGATTTTGCTCTTTTTTGTAGTCGCGCGTGGCCGAACTCTTTGATGTGCTGCGCGATGTGCGTGACGGTAAATACACACGCACGCTCGTGAACAATGACGATGCAGTGGCCAGCAGCAGCAGCCAAAACCAAGGTAAAAGAGCGAAATAATATAAAAACACACCGTTTTACTCACTTAGGGTTTTGTTGCAGTGATGGATGCCAGCCGCATGAAGGGCAAATTGATCATACAGGATGGTGTCATCATCTTTGACCGCGTTCCAATTGTCACGCCCAACAATGATGTCCTGGTAAGATACTAAAAAAAAAAAGAGCTGGAGACGTCGCCATGAGATGCTAATGCTCTCTTTTTTCTATTTTAGCTAAAGGAGCTATCGTTCAAGGTGTCGCAAGGAATGAATACGCTGGTGTCTGGTCCCAATGGCTGTGGGTAAGGCCGCGCTTTTGGATGTTAAAAACAGCCCAAGGAACAAAAAAAAGCTTGTGTAACAACTCACCTATTGTCTCATTGCGCACTGTTGCAGCAAGAGCTCGCTGTTCCGCATTCTTGGCAATCTGTGGCCGCTCTTTGGTAAGGTCTAGAACACCCATTGACGGGACAGGGGGATCGACAAACGGGAAAATAGGCCGGGACAGGGGATCGACAAACGGGAAAATAGGCACCTTTTTTTTTTTGATTGACGCTCCATTGATTGCATTTCTATTTTTTTTTTTTCCACAGGTGGCACATTGACTAAGCCTGCGGCTAGCAAGCTGTTTTATGTTCCGCAAAAGCCATACCTGGCACTGGGCTCATTCCGTGACCAGGTGATCTATCCGGACACGGTCCACGAGGCTAGGGCCAAGGGCTTCTCAGATGAAAAGCTGCTTGATCTGATGGCAACAGTGCATCTTGCCTACCTTGTCGAGCGCGAGGGCGGATGGGACGCCGTCCAAGACTGGGCCGACGTGTAAGCGCCGACGATGGGCGATCTCGAGGAACAATGATAGAAAAAATCCTGCTCACTAGGCGCGCCCCTTTTCTTTTTTTTTTTTTTAATAATCCTAGTCTCTCTGGTGGTGAAAAGCAGCGAGTGGCCATGGCCAGATTGTTCTACCATCGCCCTCAATTTGTAAGTTTCATCGCATCACGCGCCACTTTCTTTTTTAATTTTTTTTTGTAGGCTATTTTGGACGAGTGCACAAGCGCAGTCAGCGTGGATGTGGAGGCGATCATGTATGAACACGCACGCAAGCTTGGCATCACGCTCTTCACAGTGTCTCACAGGTTAGGAAAAAAAGGGGCCAAGCCGGCACAGACTCCAAGCTTAACTTAAACATCACCTCCAAATAGAACGTCGCTGGTGTGTCACCATGAATTTTTGCTACGCTTTGATGGCGAAGGGCACTATGAATTCCGCGAGTAAGCACCAGAATTCACGCCTCACATGATGGGATCGCTTGCGCCAATCTCCAGCCCTCATTTTTAATATTTTTTTACGCAGATTGGATCCAGAAGACATTCAAGTGGCCTTTGCTTTTGGCCACGGCAAGTCTCAATCGCCCAACAAACTCGACGAGACGGCGTAAAACGGCGGATTTTGGCTCTAGAATGATAAATTACATGCAAAACGCGATGAAAAAAGAAAATAAAGTGGCTCTTTTGTGTGTCACGCACCGTTCATTTTGGGCCATTCTCTGACTTGACCCCAAAAGGAAATCTTCCATTTTGAAATGGATCAGCAGCTCGCAGCGCGTGTGGGATGTCCAGGCACCGCCTCTTTTTCCTTTTCCCTCGACTTTTTCCTCTTTCCGTCTCTCTTTTTGCTCTTCTTTTATTTCTTTTTTTTTTTCAACCACGCAACGTTATGGAAGAAGTAAGAGACGTTGGCCTGGGAAACGTCAAAAGTGGGCATTTTTTTATGCTTTTTGTTCTTTTTTTTTTTTTGAAAACTCGCTAGGCAAAGGATATCGAGGCTCATTCTGAGTATATCCGCAAGATGCTGAGGTGGACCATCCACGACCTCGAGCGAT
Source organism: Gongronella sp. w5 (assembly GCA_001650995.1). Lineage (NCBI taxonomy): Eukaryota > Fungi > Mucoromycota > Mucoromycetes > Mucorales > Cunninghamellaceae > Gongronella > Gongronella sp. w5. Next base: position 304,787 of record KV441890.1, on the reverse strand, counting down.
TCATTAACCTACTAAAGGCCAGGTGAGGCAAAACACCCTCTTTTTTCGGTTTTCTCGCTCATTTGGGCCAATTCGTGCCATTTTTGCCTCCTTTTGCTAGGGTCCAAGCGGAAGAAGTGTATGTACAACACCTTTCGCGCGTGTCCACCCGGCTTGTGCCCGTGCCGGAACCCGAGCAAATCCAGTACAACAACGCCACGAGCTTCCAACACGCTGTTTTGCAATATGAGGCGTCCATTAGCAAGGTGGCAGAGGAACGCATGGAATATATCAATCTGTTGCGCGATCAGATCCAGGTGTTGATGGACCTTCGAGTAAAAAAAAAAACACACGCACACGCCCACTCGGCGCCACCAAGGCGCTCAATTGCTCACTTTTATCGTTTTTACTATAGGAAAAGCAGCTGACGAAACGCAAGAACCTCAAGACCAAAATGTCAGATGTCAGTGCCGTCTATACCACATACCGCATACGCGATTACCCAAAGGTGAGTCCGAGGAACAAACAAAAAGGGCAAGAAAACATGCATTTTCTGATTTGTTGCTTGAAAAATGACAGGTGAAGAAGAATTATGACATCAAGTGCAGGGAGCTGGTGATGGTGCAGCAAGAGGACGCACCGACGCAAGACGCGCAGCATGTCAATTCGCTACAAGTACCCGCGGACGATGCGCGTCGCTCGCTGGACGGCGATCCCGATACAGACGAAAGCAGCAGCATCTCGTCCGTGCCCGACCACCGCAAAAAGGTCAATGCGTTCATGGCCCAGGTGCGCACACAATTCGCCGCGGCCACCGCCAATATCAATGACGTGTCAAAACAGAATACGCGCATCTCAAAGATCAAAAAAGAGGTCCAAGACGCAGGTAAAATAGAAAAAAAAAAACGCGACACGACCCCCCTTTTCTCGGCAATTGTACTCATTGACCTTCCTCCCTCCCTTTTCTTTTTTGTTGCGTATGTATTAGATGCTGAATATCGCAAGGGTGTGCGGACACTCGAACAATACCGAAAAGATCACAATGAGATTATGGATTTTGCGCGGGAAAAAAAAAAAAAAAAAAAAAAAAACTGCCTGTGACATGTAGCAAAATCGCTCGCTCACACCCGCTTTTGAATCCAGTATCTCAAGGTGATGATCACAGACAAAGCCGAGGCGGCGCGCAGTGTCCTCAGCAATCTGGCCAACAAGGAAATGCAATTATGGAAAGTGGAGAACAATGTAAGTGTTCTAATTGCATTGGCAGCAGCATTTCCCACGACGAGGACTTGACTCACCGCGTCTTCTTTTCTTTTTCAGATCTCCAGGACCAACCTGACGACATGTCTTGCCATTGATTACAACACGGATGTCAAAATCTTCCGCGACGACTATCAACGCCACCAATTCATCCGCCCGGACCAGCTCTTTTATCACAATCAATTGTATACTTGCCGAGGTACAAAAGAAAAGAATGGAGGGCCAGGGCAAAAGACAAAAGAAAGTGCAAAAAAAGCAAGAAATGGATCCATTCAAATCTTTTTTATCATCCAGATGTCTTGTTTGGCTCCTCGCTGGACGAATATGTGCGCGAGCATCATCGTACTGTGCCATTGATTGTAACTCAATGTATTACGGCCGTCGAGGAGATGGGCGGACTGGACAAGGAGGGCATTTATCGCATTTCCGGGCGTCTTGCCAACACTGAAATGCTGAAACTTGAATTTGAAAAGGACGAGGCCGGATTCAAGCCGCAGCAGCAGCACTTCGACGTATTTACAATTGCATCGGTGCTCAAGATTTATTTGCGCGAGCTGGAAACGCCGCTTTTCCCGTTCAATGTGCAAGAGCGCATGATTTACTCGCAGGGCAAGAATCCCGAAACGCGCCAGGTGTTTTTGGAGGAGAATATCAAAAAGCTCAAGCCTGTGAACCGCGACACGCTTGAAGTGGTGATCCGGCATCTTGCGCGTGTGAATGCGCACGCGGCGACAAACAAGATGAATGTGCAAAACCTGTCGTACATGTTCACGCCCGCGATTTTCCACGACCACAATCAAGCGGATTCTGCGCAGGGCGAATGGAAATCGGATCTTGTGTTTGAAGACCTGATTCTATACCACGACAAGGTCTTTTCCAATGTTCGCACGCAACTCAAGCAGCTTGAAATGCAGCGACGTAATTACCAGCAGGCCAAGGTGCAGCGTCAATGGATGGCATCGCCACAGCCCTCTGCAGCGCCAATTGCGCAGCCGCATCCTTTACCACCCCCTCCACCCCACCATCCAATCGCTGCCGATGGGGCACAGCTGCCGTCCCCGCCTCCTACCGCCACCCAGGCTGCTGCGGCTGCCAACGCGGCAGCAAATGCATCGTATCAGCCTGTCGACCTGCATGACGGGCCATTGTCGGCGCCACCACTCACGACGGCACCCGCGCCTCCTGCCCCCACGTCCCCTTCACCGCCAGCACCGCCCGTCTTGCCCAAACACTCGTCCCCGGACCCATCCACACAAGAATCCACGGAATTGCAAAAGACTCACGGCATCATCCGCCGTGCAACCCTCAAAGCGCGCCAGGGCATCCTTCCACGCCAATCTTCTTTGCGTCGTAGAGCTGATACCGCGTCAGCCACCGCCGCACCGCCATCCACAGCCTCAGAGATCCTCGCACGCTCCCCGTCAACCGCGTCCACCGCGTCAAACGCCTCAGGCACGCTCGTCGATGCCCAAAATGCGCCAAATCAGCCATCAAGTGTCTACCTCGCACCTGCCGCGCCCGCACCAACCGCGTCGCCTGCCAGCACAGCTACAACAAGCAGCACGCCATCCCCAGTGAGCTCCCAGGCGGCCGACCAGGCGTCGGCAAAAGAAAGTCTATGATGCGTCTACTTTTTTTTTTTTTTTTTTTTTTTGTCCTTTTTTTTTCAATTCTTCTTCTTCTTCTTGCTGTATGGACCGTCTTCCTGATGAAATTCTTTCTTTTTTTTTTTTTTTTTTTTGTTTCGTCCTTTTTTTCGAAATAAAAAAAATCCCTATGATTCCACCCTCTTTAAAAGTTCCAAATCATATACAGAATCGTGGCGCATCCAAATCGAAAGGCAAAGCAAACGCGACGCGCACTCAATGGCTGAGAAATCATCGGATTCAGGGCGGACTGGGGGCCAAGTAGCGGAAAGAGGCTGATGTCCTCACATCCGACAGACCAAAAGCGGACCCTTGGGCCTGGACTTTTAGATTTGTCGGCACATCATGTTTTTTTGCGTGAAACACGCGTTGTCATTATATCCCTTTGACGCCATGATCACGTTTTTCATCATTTCCTTGGTAACGTTTTAAAGCATGGTTGTATTTTTTTACCCTTTCCTCTCGGTCCTTTCTCAACGCATGAGGCAATGGGGACCCGTTTAAGCTCTGGTCCGAGCCACTGTTGTTGTGAACACAAGGCTTTGAGTGACGACAGGGAGGACAATTCGCCGCTTTTGGGAGTATGTTTTACTCTCCCGGGATTCCGCCTCTCCTGCGCACCAAAAAATAGGGCGGCAAATTAGGGACAGCCCTGTTTTTTTTTCTCTCGTTCTCACTCTTTCTTTTCTTTGTTGTTTCTTTTTGGCTATTTTTTTCCACCGTCTCCACTTCTCCACTTTATGAGCGACTCGTTTATAGGCAGCAGCGAGGGAAAAGAGGGCCTTTACAAGGGCATAGGTGCCGCCCTTGGTATTGGCAGTGGTACGCAAAAAAAAAAAGACAAACGTGTGCACCCGCGGAAAGACCCTGATTTTTTTTCTTTTTTTCCTTGCTAGGCTTTCTTATTGGCACGAGTTTCGTTTTTAAGAAAAAGGGCCTGCTGCAGTCCACCGAAAAAGCAGGTAAAAAAAGGGTGTTGACGTATGCATTCTTGAGCCAGATCATTTATTTTTATCATTCTGCAGGAGCTGTTGCCGGTGAAGGCTATGCCTACCTGAAATCGGTCACTTGGTGGTCTGGGATGATTCTAAGTAAGTTTTTTGATCAATGGGGAAATGCGTGAGCGCAGCTTTCTGGCGTAGATCCCCCCAATGGACGAGGAATCGGCCGCTTTGCCGCTTTTGGTCTGATGCTAAAAATACCCAATTATCGCTTTAGTGATCCTTGGCGAAATATGCAATTTTGTCGCCTATGCATTCGCCCCTGCCATCCTCGTCACGCCCATTGGCGCAACATCCGTCGTGATTAGTGCGATTTTATCATCGATCTTCCTCAATGAGCGACTGACCTTCCACGGCTGGGTCGGGTGCATGCAATGCATCATTGGCGCCGTCATCATTGTGCTGCATGCCCCGGCAACGAGCAGCACGGACGCCAGCGTCGACGGGTTTAAGCATTTGGTTTTGCAAATGGGTAAAATCGAGCTTCAAACGCTCAGCAGCAGCAGCAACTGTTGCCATCGACAGTGTGTGCTTACTTTCTTTCGTTTTTTTATAGGCTTTTTGATTTACGCAGGCGTCATCGTACTGATTTCGCTTGTGCTCATCTTTTACGCGGGGCCAAAGTGGGGGCGCAAAAACATGCTCGTATATATTTTCATCTGCTCGTTGATCGGCTCGATTTCTGTCGTTTTCACCCAAGGTTTTGGCACGGCCATTGTGTATTCGATCACGGTCAGCAACCAGTTTACCAATTGGTTCATCTATGTGATGCTTGGAATCCTTGTCGTCACGCTGATTCTCGAAATTGTGTACCTGAACAAGGCGCTCAACATCTACAACACGGCGCTTGTCACGCCCACCTACTATGTCGTCTTTACCACCTTCACGATCGTCAGCTCGGTTGTCCTATTCCAGGGCTTCAAGGCGTCTGTCACCGACATTGTGTCATGTGTCCTCGGATTCACGTGCATCTGCTCGGGCGTCACCCTGCTGCATCACTCGTCGGCGACACCTGCGAAAAAGGACGAATTGGACGACAACGACATCAAGGACGCCGGCGCCCTGCAAGCCTCTGGCTTCGGCAATGTGTCATCGGTGCAAATGCGCCGCAACAAGAGCATTCTAAGCGTGTTTTCCAAGGTCGAAGTAGAAGACACCGACGACACGGGTGACAATTCGCATGGGCGTCGCCCGGGTGAGGACCTTCCCGGTCCTGGCGAGTTGTTTTCCGCGCCATTTAGCGGCATTGGCCGCTATGCGAGTACAACGCGTTCAAAATCAAGGCGCCAGTCGCAGCGCCGATCGCTCGCCAAACTCACCATGGCCGCACAACCCGACATTTCTGACCCCGATCTCGATGAAAAGGCTTACTGGTCCGGACATTCAGGTACGTGCTCACCAAAATCAAAAAAAAAATGCAACGTTGTTTTTTTTCCTTTTTTTTTTTTTTTTTTTTTTGCAGATCATTCTCTGTCGACGATCAAAGAGGTGGATAAGCCTCTGCTGCCGACACACCGCGGCGACATTGATGAACCTGATCCCTTTACACCGTCGCCCATGCGTGGACGACGTGACCAAGATCAACTGAATCCCATCGAGCAGCTAAGGCTAGGCATTATTGGCAAGCCACCGTCTTCCTCATCTGGAGATGATGATCGCCATACACTCATGGACCATTAGGCCACCTGAAATGCGCGACATTTCATCCTCATCAAAAAAAAATCCTTGCCGCTACGTGAATGCTTGTTCTTCATTTATCCAAGTGGCAACCTTGTAAATAGGCTGTTGTATGATATTAAATTATGTATTGTTTTATACTGTATTTGACGCGCATCATGAAAAAAATATGAAATGCTGTACTGATGATATGATACAACAGTATGTATGATAGTATGTACACAAAGCACGATTTTCGTGATCTTGGGATTTTAATTATTACGGTATGTACACCGCAAATACTGTATGATACAAATGTTGACCTGTGCATTTTTTTATGATACTGTACGTATCATAATCGCAATGGATACGTAGAATCTGACTATAGCGCGCCACACCACCGCATTACTGTAAAATGCACACATTTGCCTTTGAAAAAGTACTGTACGCAAGTCGATTTTTTCAGACTTTGTCACCCTACTATTACAGTACCGCGCAGCTAGCGTGAACAATGTGTGTCAATATGGCGCTTGACACCACCACACTTGTTTTCACTAGCAAACACGAAACTCAAGATCTCTCGACGAGACGGAATGATTCTATTCGCAAAATTAATTAACATTGTAGGTAAATTGAGTTCACCATCAACTGGTCCAAATTTGGGACCAGATGCGCAAGTTTCTGAGGAATCACCAGTTTCATGGGCGTAAACTGGTAAAATCACCAGCATTCGGTCTCGTACCGTGGCAACGGCTGGACGCCCCCTACACGTTAGTCACCTCAAATGAATGAATGACTTAACGGGGTAAAAGCGCTTGTGGTTTGGAGCGATCGCGTCGAGTTGTCAGCGAGTTAGCCTTTAAGGGTCATTTAGATACTGTTTTGGCCCTGAATTCATGCAAAATGCATTTTCTCAGGACTGAGTGATTCGATCTCTGGAAAAACTTGGAATCATTCAAATTATAAATCGAGTATCCATATCCAGTATCCACTGGTCTGAATTTGAAGTCATTTGGTCAAGCTCATCGGGAGGAACATGTAAAATATTTATTTTGGCGCTGGTTTTCACCAGCAAACACAAATCTCAATATTTCTCGAGACTGAGTGATCCGATTTGCGAACAAAATTAATAGCATTGGAGAATTAAGTCTACCATTAACTGGTCCATATTTGGGACCAGATGCGCAAATTTCTGAGGAAGCGCCAGTTTCATAGGCGTACAGAGGGTGAAATCACGACTATTTGGTCTCATATCGCGTCAATGGCCACGCGCCCCGACGCATGAGCCCCCTCAAATGAATCAGCGGGAAAACGCGGTAAAAGCGCTTGTGGTTTAAAGACATCGCGTCGAGTTTTGGGTAAGTTAGCCTTCAGGGGTCGTTTCGATTCCGTTTTGGCCCTGAGTTTATGAAAAATGCATTTTCTTATGATTGGGCGATCCGATCTCTGGAAAAACTTGGAACCATGGAAGTTTTAGCCGGATATTTACTGGTATAAATTTGGAGCCAGATTGTCAGGCTCACTGGGAGAAACTCGTAAAATATTATTTAGCACGGCTTTTTCACCAGCAAACACGAATATCGAGGTTTCTCGGGACTGAGTGATTCGCTACGCGAAAAAAGTTAACACCGTTGGAAAACTGGGTATACTATCAACTTATCCAAATTTGGGGCCAGCTGCGCAAGTTTCTTAGGTAGCACCAGTTTCATAGGCGTTAAGGAGGTAAAATTACCTCCATTTGATCTTGTACGTCGGCAACGGCTGAGCGCCTTGACGCGCGAAGCAGTGGGCAAACGCGGTCAAAGCGCTTTGGTTTGGGGACATCGCGTCAAGTTCTCGACGAGTTAGCCTTCACGGAGTCGATTCGGCTCTGATTCGTGCAAAACGCATTTTCTCAGGACTGAGTGATCTGATCTCTGAAAAAAATTGACTTCGTGGGAGCTTTGTGTTCAGCATCCTCTAGCTAAAGTATAGGACCTAATGAACAAGAACCGGGGGACGCGCCCTGCAAAAAGAGGGTGAGGTTTCGTCTATTTTGGTGGCGTACTCAACAACATCCCAATGTATCGACGTGCGAGTCATCGCAAATGAATCAGCGGCCAAACGCGGTAAAAGCGCTAGGTTTTGGAGACATGTGGTGAAGCGCATCAAACTGAGAAAATCGCAATTTGAACAGTTTTATTGTATTTTGGCCATTTGTCCGTGAGATAGCATTTTATTACAAAAACGGCTATACAAACCAGTAAAGCCATGTATTGTGGTTCATATGAGCCTACCCTTGCTCCACTGCGATCGCTAGATGGTACACAGCGACGATTTTCGAAAATGAGTAAAAAGCACGGATTTTTCAAGGTGTACAACTGTGGATTTGAAAATGGCAAATTTACGCCACACCGTTTAACCGTATGACATGCGCACCGCATTAACTATCGAAAATCAAATTAAAACCAAGTGTCCATTACCTGGTTTGGGCATAAAATGATTTTAGGGCTTTATTTTCGACTCAAGGTAATCTCAACGGAAAGTGCTTGCATTTCGATGAAACATGCATCATCAGAAAGAGCATGTCTCGCTGCGTATGTGGACATTGTTGATCAATGAATAACGTGAGTGCTGGCATTTTTGACATGGTTTCAAATCCGTATATATTTTTTGTCGCGTGATTAACCGCGTCAAACGCGAAGTTACACGCGCCTTTCGTAATCAAATACAATTAGCTAGCGCATCTATTGCTTGCAAATGCATTGGTGCCGTTGGATGATTGTGCTTTTTCTCGTGCAATTTGTCGTTGAAATTAAATCTAAAAACACAAAATGCTCGCCGACCAACAGATCGATCCCACTCTTTTTTGGCATTTTTTGTGGTTTCGCCTTACCCTTTGTCTTTTGAGAGAGTTTGATGCAATTGTGGAGACCCATTTTTTCAATTTTGGTCTGGGAGTTTGGTCATGGCTAAATTTTGATTTGCGCGTGTCGCTCTACTGACAGCTGCAACTTGATGCAGCGTGACCCCAGTGAGGCTTAGAGCTTGCCATTTCACGCTAGAACGCGTCTCGGGTTTTGCAGCGTGTGATTTGCCTATTTTAACCTTGTTGTGTTGCTAAAAAATCATTTTATGATCAAGGCAAGATGAATACATAAGCATAGATGTCTCAAAACGTGAGGCAAGCGATTGCTGAGTCTATAAATTGATTCTTGGACGCTCGAGGTCGTGGTGAACAGGGCGATTTCCGGCAGATTGGGCATATGGCAAAGAAAGGCAACCTTTGCAAGTATGTTCTAAATTGCGCTGCACCTGTGATAGCAACTTTTTGCTCTCATCAAATTTATGCGTGTGGAGCCCAACTCGCTGGTGAAATGCCTCGCGGCAGCTTTGTGCCGTGTCATTTCATTTTAAAACCCGCGATTTTCGCGCGATTCGCGTCTCACACCTATTTCTTGCGATCCAGGCACCGCAGAGCCTTGGCAAAGAGTTCATTTGAACCGGGTGCGCAGACGGCATTTTTTTTTTGATGGCTGGAATGCATTTTAAAATACTATGTTGGACCCATATTTACAAAAAAATGCATTTAATGCAAGAAACAAGCCCAACAGTGGGCTTTGGGCTTTTTTTGCTTCCTAGTCGAGTTGAAACCTTCTCAATGCGACTATCTCATGAGTTAATGAGCAATAGGATAAATACAAATGCTCAATCAAGGCGCTTGATGCCATGTAACAATGATCCGACTGCGTTCATGGGTTGCATTGTTCTTACGCCACTTTGTTGCTGTGATGCGCAGATTATGCAATCGTGCATGGATGATGCGCATCAAGCAAAACAAAAGCCTGGCATCCGTGTATGGGGGTTCAAAGCGCCATTGTGTCACTCTATTCTTCTTTTTTTCTCCCTTATTTTTCATGGTTTTTGCATAATCCACTGTTTCGCAAGCCGGGCGTTGCCAAGCTGTTCACATGGGAAAGGGGGCGCGGTTGCCGTCCAAATTTGACACGCGTGTTTGAGAACAATTGGCAATGACGGCGCATAAAAGTCGGCGTTACACTATTTTGGGTTGGTGTCCGCGGCGATCGTTTGATTCTGGAAGGTGGCCAGGTGCCGCAAGATCGCTGGGTCGAGTTGGCCTGATCGCGCAAACACCATTGCTAACCTACGTGGAGTACGAGGAGGTCGATTTCTCCCCTGTCAGGAGTCATTTAGAATGCATTGGGGGATGATTTCGTCTCGATTTCCCCTTTGTTTACCCCAAACACGAATCGCGTGGTGCGATCTGCCATGTGGGCGCCTGAAACAAGGAGGCACAGGAAAACGGGCCATTCCAGTGCTCAGAAAAAAAAAAGTTGCCTTTTGGGGCGATGTCTCCTTTTTTTCGCCCATTCCCCTTGTGCCTCGAACATTGAGAACGACCACGTTGCAAAGTCTGTTCGTTCATGCACAAGGAGGCCCTGGGATGATGCAATTGGGAATCGTAAGAGAGCAGTGGACAAGGGGCAAAGGGGGAAAAAGGGGGGTAGGAGGAAAGAAACAAGGCAAGCCCGCGGAGAGGGAGAGCAAAAAATGCCATTGAGGAAAAAAAAAAAAAAAAACCTTGGCCAAGAAAGCGTGTCTCCCTAGGGCGGGTTTTCCGGGGGGGCAACCGGGTTATCGCGCGGTAAGGCGTTTGGCTGGACGCGTTCAAAGCCATCTTGGCCCCGCTTTCCGTCCATCTGCCGTTCGGCCTTCGCGCGCGAAGAATTCATGGTCAATGACAGTCTTTGGCAAAGCGACGTGACACGAATGACGAGGCCTTCTAAGACACAAGGGCGATCGTTTCCTTTTTTTGGACGATCCCGGGCGTCCAATGCGTCGAACAAGGTGCAACAGAAACAATGAAGCCCTTCAATTGCTAAAAATTCATGTCGATTCCTTGTCCACTTTTTTAATTTGATGGGGCAATTTTGCTCATTCTTGGTCTTATGAGCAATAACATGCAAAGAAATCAAGCCCCCCTCTTTTTTTTTTTCTCGACCGAGCACGTGTGCTCCTTTCTTTTTTTTTTTTTCTCATCTGTTGTTTCATATTGACGTGTAAGGTGACAATGCGGTTGCTGCAATGGCATTGGTAAGCATAATGTAGTCTTTTTGCACATGGCCGTCATTAAGCTTTTCAAGAACAAGGAAAAAAAGGAGGGGCCAAGCGGATTTTACGGTTTGAGGCCTTGTACTACTATGCGTACGCCGTCTTTGACCCCTTTTTCGCGCGCACAAGGGTGTGGTGGAACGTGCTAAAGAGGCAACTTGCCCTGCCCTGTCTCTGGTTTCTCCTTTTCCGCCACGAATTCGATTTTTTTTTCTATAAAAGCAGCCATGGAGACGACGGGGTCCCATCCAATTTTTTTTTTCTCTTCTTTCTTCTCATCCTCACTTTGTCATTTGTGCATACCCCCTTACGGCTCTCTCGCCCTCATTCATTCCTTCCTTTTTACCTTTTTTTTTTTCCTCCCCCATTTTTTTTTATATATCATGCTGCGCTCGACACTATTAATGAAGGGCTGGCTTTGGCAAAAGAAGCAGCACGCAAGCCTAAAAAAGAAGACGCGTCGATACTTCACCTTGGATACGCAGCAGATACTCTATTGCTTCAAGCAACCCATGCCTGCATCGTCATCTCTTTATGATCGCGCGGATCAGGCATCGCACGCCATTGCTTCGTACGACATGCGTCTGTATCGACTACAGGTGCAGTCTGACAAGCCATTGACGTTTCATTTGGTGCACGAGAAGAACAATGCGCTGACATTGTGTCTAGAAGCGTCATGCAAGCAAGAATGGACGCAATGGATCGATACACTGGAACAATGCGTCGGAAGCGCGCCCAGCTATTATCTTGGCCCGCAGACCGACGTCCTTGACAAGTGGCTCGAGCGTTTTGATCTGATGGTGCCTCTGCCTGATCGATTGACGCCGTCCACGGTCTCTCTCGCGCCATCGTCACTGGTCATCAGCTCTGCAGACGATCAGAGCGACAGCTACGTCGATATTCGGTCACGGCACGCGTTTGATCAGCACGACGGCATGGTGGACGACGATGGAGACGACGATGATGACGACGGATTGACCACACCAACACCCATCTCGTCTTGCTCGCTTAAAACCATCTCCAGCAGCAAATCTACACCAAATCAAACGCCAAATAGCAAATGGTACACGTTTTTGCGCGTGCGGCCCAATCCAAAGCCTAGCGCGACGACCAAGAAATCGCCCTCCTTGTTTTTTCATTAGATTGACGCGTTTGAAACGTGTCTCTTTTGCCCCCCTTGCCATTCCTTGTTTTATACGCTCTCTCCCCTTGCATTTCGCGCTTTTATTTCCCTTGTTTTATCCCCTCTCGGCCTTTTTGTGTGTGTGCCTTTTTCTTTATGTATGCCCAAATCCCTGCGTCTTGTCTCATCTTTTACCGTTTTCACTCTCCTCGTCTCCCCCTTTGCTCGTCCCTAACCTATCTAATCATTATTTGTATTCCCCTCTCTCCTTTAGACACATATACCTCTTTTTCTCTTTTAAAAAAAGATACACTATAATAAACCGGTCAGCATTTATCAAGCTGACCTCCCCGACCCTTTTTTTCAATTTTTACGCATCACATGTCAATGTGGTGAGCCACTTGGCGCGTTTCTTCTTGCACACGATGAAAGTTTAGGTCGAAAAAACCCCACAATGGTTTAGCCTAAAGCCAACTGAGCAAGCGATGATACACATTGGACCAAACATGTTGTCCCCCCCCTCTTTTCTCCTCTCTCTCTCTCTCTCTCTTTTTTTTTTTTTTTTTTTTTTTGGTTA
>KV441890.1:230223-292336 GCA_001650995.1 Gongronella sp. w5 | reverse complement strand
TTTTTTTTTTTTTTTTTTTTTTTTGGGTCAAAGATTTCGCAGCAAGCGTCTCTCATGCTTTTTTCGGAATGGACAAAGTCAGCCGCCTTCATTTCCTTGTTCTTTTCCGTTTTTTTTCAATTCTGGGTGCCTGTTCTCTATTTGTGCTGTTCATTTGCTTTTTTCCCTTTATTCTCTTTCTTTTTACACGACTTCCCCCTGCTATCACCAACTTTATGTCAAGTCCTTTTGACTCGAACCCGCTTTTTGCGTACACGTCGCAGGGTTTGCTTCGTGCACCAATTTTAGCGTACCACGGCCATTCGGCCGTGCGAGGCCACCGCCGCGGACGAGCAAGCAACACCATCAACAACCTGACGGCCGGCAGTGGCACCGGCTCGGGCGCAAAGGACGACACACACGCCTTTAGTCTACGCGACTGCTATGCGCGTGGCCCGCCGAAGTGTCCTTCCTATTTGCAGTCGTCTATCTATGCTCTGCTCGTCGACGAGCAATACCGCCTCTATTGCGCCAAGCACGACAAGCCGCGCACGTCGCCCTCGGGTCGCGAAAGTCTGCAACAAATCACGCTCGATGCCTACAGCGCGCTTTCTTCCGATTCGCCGTGGACAGAGCGCCTCGAACAACAGGATTTGCGCCTGCCCAGTGCTTGGAGCGCAGCCAACCGAGGTGCCGGTCTGGTGCTCCAAGAAGATCATCTCGGGGTCGAGTTTCAAGGTATATAAAATGGATGGAATGGATGAAAAATCGAGAAAATCGAGAATATGGCCTCTCATCTCGACCAACTGGACTGTTTATTCGCGTACCATAGGCAATGATCATGACGAGGACAGCCCTACGGCTGCGGCCATCCGTTCAAATCATTCCATCAAGCCGCAATGTGGCCTGTTTTATTATGAAGTCGAGGTTTTGTCCGATGGCATGAGCGATGGCCACATTGGTGTTGGCTTTTGTTGGAACATCAGTCGCACTGATCGTTTGCCAGGTACGGGAAAGAAAAAAATTGGGAAAAAAAGAAGGGGGAAGAGGAAAATATGCATTTCGCCTAAACTTTTTCTTTTTTTACGATTTTCTTCTTTTTTTGTTCCAGGAGTGGACGGTTATTCTTGGGGCTATCATGGCGAAAACGGGCACATTTATTCGTCGTCATTGAGTCAGGGTGGACAAATGTTTGGTCGGCCCACGAGCAGCAACAACAATAATAGTGGTGCAAGTGGCAGAAGCGGTGTTGGTGCGTCTCAGCGCGACTCTGGGTCTCTTCCTGGACGTAGTCTGAGCTCGAGCAGCAGCTCCAGCAGTTCGAGCAGCAATACGAGCAATAACAGCAACAACAATGCGCGTCCCACAAGCAGTGGCGGGCGTGGCGGCGGCCGAGGCGTCGATTGGGCCGCATCGGAGCGCAGTTTATTGTACGACGACAGCTTGCACGTGTACAATGGCAGCAGCAGCCATCTGTACTTTGCCGTGGGACCCAGCCAGCATCGCGCGTACGGCCCAACCTTTGGCACTGGCGATATTGTGGGCTGCGGCTTGGATTTCCGCAACAACAGCATCTTTTTCACACGCAATGGCGTTGCTCTGGGCACCGCGTTTTGTCAAATTCGCGGCCGCCGCTTTCACCCCATGGTTGGTTTCAAGCACCCGGGTGATGGCATCACGACCAATTTCGGCCAAAAGCCATTTGTCTTCAACATTGAACAATACCGCAAAGACGAGATGAATCGTACCCTGCAACACATCCTGTTGAACGACAGCAAGCACGACGACACGGATTATACCTACGATCAACCAAATGCTGGCCATCGCAACGATCATCACCGCCTTTTCCGCCGCCCGCGCCAAAACACGCAAAAACAACGCAAAAACCCGCCCATTGAATCGCCTGCCCAACAAGAAAAGGCCGTCCTCGACGACCTCGTCTTGAATTATCTGCATCATGCCGGCTACACCGGCACGTATCTCGCTCTGAAGAAACAAACAGTCGATTTGGGCGCAAATGCCGCAAACAACCACACCACGGATGACGTCAAGGAGTCTTTGGATTACGCGCTGCTACGCCACGGTATGCAGAACAGAAAAAGGAGGAGAGGGGAGGAACGCCAAAAAAATTGTGGGAATTAAGTGGAAAAAGTGAAAATAACGATGAATTGGCGCCTTTTGTAGAAATCTGCCAAGATGTGCGCAATGGCCTCATTGACCAAGTGTTCCAAAAGTGTGAGCAGCACTATTCAGGGATGTTGGATCGGCACGCGCGTCTTTGTTTCCGCTTGCGTTGTCAAAAATTCATCACATGCGTGCAACAGATGGATTCCCGCAAAAACAAGCAAGCGGAAGGTCGCCAATTGCACCAGCCACAGCCGCAAGACGCTATGGTTGCATCCATGGCCATCGTGTCGCCCGTATCTTCTGCGACACCTTCGGTTTCGCCCATGTCCATTGATGCTTCATCATCATCCACTACAGCCACCAGCACCAAGCGCAAACGAGATGGCGCAGCATTCGAATCTGACGACGACGACGACAATGCACGCGTCACACAACGACCGAGACGCGCTGCGCTGCCATCCGCAACTGAGAAATCCACAGACAATAACAAGGAGCGAGACGCGACGCGTGCCGAGCATGAATTCAACGACGTGTCCTCGGTCATGGAGCTCGAGGCCGTGATGGAATATGGCCAATTCTTGCAAGAGACCTATGGGCCAAAGACAGCGCTCGTCACCGAGAAATTGACGGACATTGACGTCAAGGACGAATTGACAGCCTCATTTTCCATCCTGGCCTACACAAACGCCAGCGACAATCCCAATTTATACCTCACCGAGGCTGCATGGAGGCAGGTCATTGCCAATGATCTCAACGATGCCATTCTTTGTAAGTCTTGATTTTTTTTTCTACAAAAAAAGGCACCCAAGGCTGATCATTTTTTTTATTTTTTATTTTTTGTCGATCAGGCGAGCAAGGTGAGCCCGGCACATCTTCAATTGAACGCCTCTATCAGCAGACGTCCGTGGCAACACGCGAGCTTGTGATGCTTGGCGACGGCGAGGCCTCCATGATACCAAAATTGGAGCATATCCTTTGAGTTGCGCCAAAAAAAAAAAAAAATAACATTGTATTCCCCCCCTTTCCCCTGCGCATTTCTTGCTTTTACAACATCCCATTTACTTTTTTTTTCTTTCTTTTTATTCTCACCCTTGTATCGTGTAAATTTGTTTATATATGAAAAAAGAGCATGTTTTATCCCTCTGTAAACAAATATGGCTTCACATGTCAATCGAGAGGCAAGTTCATGATATGGTGGCCCCACGGCATGATCCGTGTCACCATGTTGCCCGTGATTTCATGCGTCCACTGGGCGTTTTTCTTTTTTTTTTATGTGCCCAAAAGTAACAAAAAAAAAGCATGTGTGCAGTGCGTGTGATGGCGTTTGGGAATTGGATCATGGGCTACTCTTTGCCAAGGACAAAGGTCAGGAGATGGAGGTCGGGTCGATGCCCAGGGAGAGCAGCTGGCACGTCGTCGTCGTCGTCCAGCGTGGTGGACACTGATAAAATTGAGATGGCTGACGGACGTCGTTGCTATATACGAAAAAAAAAAGAAAACGAGTGAGCCTATCCGAGAAGCCATTGAATATGCTGGCGATCATTTTTACTTGTCGTGGCGTCACAGCATCATCCTGACTAGGTCTTCGATTGGCGTAGGCCATGCTTGCGGCTGCACTGAGCATGGCGCCCCACGAAATCACGGTTGGAGAGTGGACGGGCAGAGCCATTATTATTAAAATAAAACAAGGACGACGAAAAAGAAAAAAAAAGACACAAAGAAAAAGAAAATGATGCAAATGGAAGCATCCCCTTTATTTCCCCTTTATTTCCCTTTTTGATTTTTTTTCCCATAATTTTTGTCGGAGGATCACGCAGCCTATTTCACTGTCGGGGTGGGCGCACCAGTTGGCCATCTTGCATGCGCTCTGCAGGCAAAAGCTTCTTCTCGACCAAGGCTGCCAGGTCGTCACCAATGCAATGCTCAACCCACGCGCCGGGCGCGCTCATGTAGGCCTTGGTCATCACTTTCAATGCGCGTACTTGCATATTGGTGTGGAACAATTCAAGCATGATTCGGCAGTCTGGATGCAGCGGCTTCTTCATGAGGTGATTGTAGGCGGGGCTGTTGGTATCGCGCCATGCATTGACGACAGCCCGCGCGTATTTGGTGTAATGCACATTTTTTGCCTTTTTTAGGCGCAACAATGCCTCCCCAGTGTTGTCCAACCTCAGGGCAAGCATCATCGCGTCCAACGCGATATATTTCCAATTCGTGACCTATGAAAAAAAGGTGAATCATCAAAAAGTGCTCTCTTTTTTTTTTGCCAAAATGCTACCTTGGCGAGTTTGTAGAGTTCGTCCACCAAAATGCGCTGGCAGGTCCAAAGAGCATCCACGTCTCGTGCACGCAGCGCCACAAATGCGGCCGCTTCATACACTAAAAACAGCGCGACGGCGTAAGAAACTCATTTTTACTGGTCATTTCACTCTTTTTACCCTGCACAGCAAACATATAATCACCGTTGCTCCAGTTTGTCGCGCGCACACCCTCGCGCAGCTTGCGGAAAGGGTCGAGCAAGCTTTGGAATGGGGCAGGTTGTTCTATAAACTGCGTCGTGCGCAGCTGGGACATAAAAAAAAAAGAATTTAGTACGCGCTCTGCGACTCAGCATTCATGCCGATGACCGGCGTGTGTCTGATGGTCGTACCTCGTCCCGCAGGTCAATCCAAAGTTCTTGCTGCAAAGGAAGGTCGCGAAGACTGATCATAAAAATGCAATTTAATGCCAAATTTGCTGATTTTTCGTATTTTTTTTTTACCTTGGGCCCTGCGAGTCGCCCGAACGGCTGACCAAGGGCAAGTCCCTCAGGTTTATCTTTGTTGGGCGGCTCTGCAAGTCTCTGGTATTGCGCCTTATATCCTGAGGAGCCATGGACGCAGCAGATAGGCGGTTTGAATTGCGATGGCGACCTGAGTTTAGGGTATTTGGTACTGCGCTTGTTCGTGAGTTGTGAGAAAAGGAACTTGTGGTCGAATTGTTTCTCCAGGAGCCGCGTGACGACGAAGATTGTGGCGGGCACATGGTAACAAAGTGTCAAACGATGCAAAACCGTAGTAACAGAACACGCAAACAACAGAAAATATGGGGGAAAATAAAGGTGCCCGGAACAAGAGAAAGAAAAGAGGGGGGTGCAAAGAAACACAAAGGGTGTACAGCAAAGAAAATAGAAATAAAACGCACAAAGAACAAAGGAAACCACCCGCGACGAGTTGCGCTTTTGTCTTGCCGCTGCCCCCGCTTCTGATTGGCGGAGAATGAAAGCTGCTGGTGTCCAAAGACGGGGTCCGCAGCAACTTTTTTATTTTTTGTTTGACCGCGCGCGTCTCCATTTTCGACGCCATCATGCAATGTGCACCTCAAGCGGCACCTTCCATTGGCATAAAAAATTGCTTCTTTTCCTTTGGGCTTGATGTGAACGGAAATTGACGCGTCTGCTGAAACACAATGGGCCAACCAGTCAAAAGAGGTGGAATGGCCTCATTTTGTTGTCAAAACACTGTCTGTTTTTCCACCCATCTCCCCCCCCCCAAAAAAAAGAGGGATCAAGGCGCGGAATCAGGAGTGTCTGTGTACAATGGACCACAAAAGAAAAAAGGAATGCTACCTTGATTCTCACTCTTTTTCACCATATCTTTTTCTTGTTTTTCTTTTTCATGTTCGCGTTACCTCTCAGCCACGCTCTTCTTCCGTACAAGCCTGCTGTGGTCTTCAATTCCATCTATGCTATGATACCATCGAGATGGTGGACCGTTGCCATTTGTGCAGTGACAGCACTGGTGATCCTTTGGATCATTTTTCCGGTGTTGTCGCGATTGTTTGGCATCATCGACGCGCCCGCGACGGGCTCGACGGCCGTGTCCAACGCGAGGCCTGGAGACGGCGTGCCGGAACTGTTTGCAGATGACCAAGCCATACTCACGATGGCACACTCGGCCAATCAAAGAATTCAGCAATTTTTCATTATCATATGCGGTGCCATTGTGGAAAATTCAGTTCACCATGCAAGGGACGGCAAGGATGGCCGCGTTCGTGTCATCCCCGCTGCCATTGTCTCGATTGGAAAAGCATTCTGCAAGGCAACTCCCAAGTCAATCGCGAACATTGTCACCTACATGGCCCTGCTTGTCATCTGCGCGCTTTTTTCCATTGTGCGGCACGTCGCGCATTACGTGTTCGACACGATCATCAACATATGCAAGACCATTGGTTGGTATTACAGCGAGATGCAATTGGAGCAAGATGCGCATTTTGGTGGATTGCTCAAGCTTTTACGCGGTATGGCCACCATCATTCTTCTTGCTGTGCTTGTCTTGTTTGCTCAAGTGCTTCCATTGTTTGATCTTGGATGCCGTGCCGTTGAATTTGCTCGAAAAAGCACGGTAATGAAAAAATCATGCCAAAAAATGTCGCGTCTCGCTTAATTTTTTTTTTTCCACCAGCACCAAACCTTGTATTCCGATCCAATGCAATTCAAACCCAAGATTATTCACGACAACACGCTTCCCAATGTCCATCCAGCTCCTCAGGGCATAGACGTGGGAGGGCAAACAGATTCATCTTGGAAAAAAGTGCCGGCGAGGGTCTCTCCGACAGTCGCTGCACAAGGCGTGCATGGCAAGATCGTGACTCAAGCAGCTGTTGGTCCGGCTACAAGATTTGAATTCCTTGACACGCTAATTGTGCCTATTGGAATTGATGCAGCAACGTCGCCACGCGCGTCAATCTCGGTCGATGCTGCCAACTCGCCACGCGGTTCAGCAATGATTGGCGCTTCGAGCTCGCCACGCGCGTCTTTCTCGCTGGACAGCCTTTCTTTGCTATCCTCGCCAATCAGTTTGACCAGCCCTGTATCATCACTGCCAAATTCTTCTGGCGTGGACACACAAGATGTTGCCATTGATGCGTCTCTAGACGTCCGTGCGCCTATTTTACCTGAAGCTTGGAATGCTTCGACGGGAGACGACGCGTCAATTTTAGAGTCTGAACGCGAGACGGCTTTGCCTGTGGATCATGAGGAGCCCGATTCGCCCCAGGAGAACCCAGAGTCACACTCTGAAATCCTAAATTCGCCAGAAATTGCCATGGACTACCCGACCATGGCGAATCGTTCAAGACAAGCGCTCACTGGCAACAATCCAGCAGAAGGAGTGCGTGAAGAAATTCACTCATCCATGGATTCCGCGGCTCAATTGGTGCACGAGGCTCCCATGACGGCGCTGGCCACCACGCCCGCCATTGGACACAGACCGTTGCAAGCCACGATTGATTCGTTCGCGCAACTTTACAGGCAACAAGCGGTCCCTGACACGCTACAGTCCAATTTACAGCCAATTCAAACGAACTCCGTGCAGCCAATGGGCATGGACATCAATTCACAGCTTCCACCACTGAATGAAATTCATTGGCAATGGGCATCAATGTTCAATCGGCAGCATTCAATGCAAGCAGGTGCTGTGCAACAGCCATCAATGCCGATAGAATTGAATTCCACGTTGCAATTCAATTTTTTCAATTCTCAGTGCAACTCGCTATTCCCGAATGAGCCGATGCCTGTGGTGCCCAGCCAGCCACTGCCAATGGAAGCCACTCCTTGGATCTCGGCAACGCCTGTTCAACAAATGTCCATGATGGAGGGCATCCCGTCCTTTTTTACGACAATTCAACAAGCAATGCCCATTATTCCTGACACGCCATTGCCTCTGGCGCCGCCACCAGCAGCAGAGTCTATCATGTTGCCAATGGCCACCACCATGGGAACTGAAATACCTATAGTGGAGGCTCCCCAATCATTGTTTATGGGGAACGCACAGATCAACGTTATGAATGTGCCTCAACAAGTTCCGACGAGCCACACTTCGCAGTATCCAGAGGCAATCGTCGCGATGGAGACACAAAGCACGCCTTTGAACGGTGCAAATCAAGATGAAAAGGCGTCTGTGCTCAAAAAGCGGCATAGCGACCTCTCAAATGGCAGCAATTGCGACGAGGCAACCTCCAACAGATGCAAAGCAGAGTCTAGTGCTATTGAATTAAGCTTGGTTGAAACAAAAACGGAAGAGTTGCGGCCGACACAAGCTGCAAGTTCCGCGCCAACTTCAAATGATGAACATGTTGCGCCCGTTTTGACCAACAACGAGAAATCAGCAACATTGGCCGAGCGTTCACGCCCTCTGCGACGCCCATTTTTGCTCAACGACCGATTGAGTGCAATCTCGCCTGCTTTTTCTGCTTCGCTTGAGAAAGTGCAACGTGAAAGCGCCATCCCGCCAAGCACCAGTCCGCTGATGGAAGCGCATCCATTCTTTGAAGACATCTCAAGCATGGCAGCGGCCAGCAGCCCATCGCAAGCATCGACACCAACTCCTCAGCAAGTGGCATCAGCAAATCAACCTCACCAATTTGTGGTGGACCGGCGGCCCGTGATTGACCCTGAGCTCAGAATGCTATTTGAAGAGCCTGAAAGCGATGCACCACCACCAGCGTCCCAGCCTGTGGTGGCTTCCGCGTCATCAGAAAGCACGCACGTGCCAATTTCATTTTTTGCGCCTCTTGCAGACGCATCTGTTGCTCCCCGCGCCTCTGCCTCGACATCATCCACTCTTTCGTCGCTGTCAGTGCAGGAAGATGACGGTTGCCACAGTCTCAAGAGAAAGAATCGCATTGCACCCGGGCACCAGCCTCTGTTTGCGCCAATTGATGCGTTGGTGCCTCCATCGTCCCAGGGGTTCTTCCCCCCTTCGTCGCAATCATCGGCGTCCAAAGAAAAAAAGCTTGTCAGAAACAACAGGCCGAGCATTGGCCCTGCCTCTGGACATCCGTCTTTGCGATCAATCAATCAAGAATTGCCAACAGCGGCCCCACGATCGTCGGAAGCTTCGACCATGACGCACGATCCCATTGAACGCCCGCTTTACAACAAGGCACTTGCTGCCTCAGCCGCTGCTGCCTCCATCGCTGCCTCAGCCGTCGCTCAGGGGGTCATGAGCGATCCATTTGCAAACCCGTATGTAGCATCAACCTCTGAATCGTCGTCGTCCTCGTCGCCAGCCACGAAATTTCATGGTACCAAACGTCACGTTCCGCAAGAATTTCCCCCTGATCCCACTTTGCAAGCCGGCAAAGGCAAGAAACGGCCATCTGAAGTGCAATTCCATTGGGATTCGTCCGCTGGAGATCTGCTCCCACCGCCGACGGACACTCGACCCGAAGACTCCGGGCAATCGTGGCAAGAACATGTGGAAAACATCGATCAGCGCATCTATGAAAGCAACGACCCGTACGCTGACATTGGTCGCCGTCCAATTAAAAAGAAAGGCCCGCCAAAACACAACAAGCTGCGCAGAGAACTTGGCCTAGCGCCAAAAAAGTATAAATGAATTCCATCTTTACCATCTTTATCTTCATCGGACAGTAAATACAATCTTCTGATCGTAATAAAATTGCTTAGCATCATCGAGAAAATGCGCGAAAACTTCGTTATTTTTGTCTTTTCTCCCATGAGGAAACGCACGGCGCACTTTTCATGATTTTTTTGGGGGGCTTACGTGCCAATTTATTTACTGTATCGTATTTTGCGTCCGTTTTTTAATATCGGTACCACGGCCCAGCTCGTGTAGCAGCTTTTAGATGACTCAACCATGATGATTTGTGGCGTTTGATTCTGTATTTGTAAAAATGTCGAGATTTTGAATTAATCTGCACAACGATCCAGTGAATCTCTGTTTTCAATGTCTTGTTGAAAAAGGCGCGGCGAAATAGTAAAAAGAGTAAAGGTTGGGATGCAATCGAATCATGATTTGTGTTGGTTATCATTGGATTTGTGACAATTCTGACAATTCTTGAATGAAAAAGGTGCATGCCACGAAAATGGCCCGATCAACCTCTGGTTTTTTAATTCTTCCTTCAAAGAGACACGCTGAAATAGCCAGGTGGTAAAGTTTGGCGATGATCGAAGCACGATTTCACCGCGAAATGATTTTTACTAAAACGCGCTACAGCCAAATTTTCAGCAATGTCGTGCTTCCCGACAAACCACATGATTGACCATAAGTTTTTTATTTTTTTCTGAAAAGAGAGCGACAACATCCACTACATGTAAAAGTTTTGTGGCGCCGCGATGAGTGAGTCCTCGGTGACGAATTTTTTTTCAAATTTAGAAAAAAAAAAAAAAGGTGGGTCAGGTCAAAATGCATCTGGAGGGTCTCCCGCTTTGAGAGGTTCAGGTCTCTCAAATCCGTTTGGCAACCTACACATTGGAGATCTGAGAAGCCGGTCATTACATGCGTTGACCTCATCTTTTTAAGCAAGTCTGCAATAAAAATCAGGGGTCGATCGAGCCGTTTTCGAGGAACGAGTGATCAAAGCCAAAATTTAGAAAATGGAATTTCTTCGTCCGAGCATTGGCCCTGCCTCTGGACATCCGTCTTTGCGATCAATCAATCAAGAATTGCCAACAGCGGCCCCACGATCGTCGGAAGCTTCGACCATGACGCACGATCCCATTGAACGCCCGCTTTACAACAAGGCACTTGCTGCCTCAGCCGCTGCTGCCTCCATCGCTGCCTCAGCCGTCGCTCAGGGGGTCATGAGCGATCCATTTGCAAACCCGTATGTAGCATCAACCTCTGAATCGTCGTCGTCCTCGTCGCCAGCCACGAAATTTCATGGTACCAAACGTCACGTTCCGCAAGAATTTCCCCCTGATCCCACTTTGCAAGCCGGCAAAGGCAAGAAACGGCCATCTGAAGTGCAATTCCATTGGGATTCGTCCGCTGGAGATCTGCTCCCACCGCCGACGGACACTCGACCCGAAGACTCCGGGCAATCGTGGCAAGAACATGTGGAAAACATCGATCAGCGCATCTATGAAAGCAACGACCCGTACGCTGACATTGGTCGCCGTCCAATTAAAAAGAAAGGCCCGCCAAAACACAACAAGCTGCGCAGAGAACTTGGCCTAGCGCCAAAAAAGTATAAATGAATTCCATCTTTACCATCTTTATCTTCATCGGACAGTAAATACAATCTTCTGATCGTAATAAAATTGCTTAGCATCATCGAGAAAATGCGCGAAAACTTCGTTATTTTTGTCTTTTCTCCCATGAGGAAACGCACGGCGCACTTTTCATGATTTTTTTGGGGGGCTTACGTGCCAATTTATTTACTGTATCGTATTTTGCGTCCGTTTTTTAATATCGGTACCACGGCCCAGCTCGTGTAGCAGCTTTTAGATGACTCAACCATGATGATTTGTGGCGTTTGATTCTGTATTTGTAAAAATGTCGAGATTTTGAATTAATCTGCACAACGATCCAGTGAATCTCTGTTTTCAATGTCTTGTTGAAAAAGGCGCGGCGAAATAGTAAAAAGAGTAAAGGTTGGGATGCAATCGAATCATGATTTGTGTTGGTTATCATTGGATTTGTGACAATTCTTGAAAAAGGTGCATGCCACGAAAATGGCCCGATCAACCTCTGGTTTTTTAATTCTTCCTTCAAAGAGACACGCTGAAATAGCCAGGTGGTAAAGTTTGGCGATGATCGAAGCACGATTTCACCGCGAAATGATTTTTACTAAAACGCGCTACAGCCAAATTTTCAGCAATGTCGTGCTTCCCGACAAACCACATGATTGACCATAAGTTTTTTATTTTTTTCTGAAAAGAGAGCGACAACATCCACTACATGTAAAAGTTTTGTGGCGCCGCGATGAGTGAGTCCTCGGTATATTTTTTTCACATTTTGGAAAAAAAGTTGTGGGTCAGGTCAAAATGCATCTGGAGGGTCTCCCGCTTTGAGAGGTTCAGGTCTCTCAAATCCGTTTGGCAACCTACACATTGGAGATCTGAGAAGCCGGTCATTACATGCGTTGACCTCATCTTTTTAAGCAAGTCTGCAATAAAAATCAGGGGTCGATCGAGCCGTTTTCGAGGAACGAGTGATCAAAGCCAAAATTTAGAAAATGGAATTTCTTCGTCAGTTTTGGTCGTGCACTGATGAAACTGGGTTCATCCAATAGAGAATCGAATTCTGCATCTATGGTCACAGCAGCATGCCACCCTTTGTCTCGTCCATTGCCGAGAAAAATGAAGCGGAAATGTTTGATTGGGCGTTGCAAGTGTACAAATGTTGCGCGTCAGTGTTGCCGGGCAGGCACAAAATGACACCCTTGTACGTCTCTTGCGACTTGCAGGTTTTGAGCATGATCGAACAACAACATGACGCGCTAGTGACAAAATTGTGAATTTATAGGAAAATGTCGCTTTTCTCGTCAACGGACAGATTGACCCCCGGTTTTTTTCTTTTTTTATGAAAAGAGAAAGGGCAAAATGCCGACATGTCAAAGTTTTGTGAAGTTGAGAGCACTCGACGGCGCCCCATGTCGAATTGCAAAAAGCACGATTTTCCACCGATTTTCCAAGGGGTAGAATCATGGATTTTAAAAGGATGAAAATGAGGTCCTCCGGTCGCCGCGCCATTCAACCCTATGGTAGAATGCATCCATTTACGGATAAAAATGCCATGAAACCCAGGGCTTTCATTGACTGGTATTCGCGTAAAGTGCAATCAGCTTTGTATTTTGTCACAAGACTATCTCGAGGAAGACTGGCCGCATAACCTTGAAACGCGGCTCACAAGAATGAGCACGATCTGTTGCGTACGTGGCCATCAATGATCACTTCAAAAAGCGAGTTCCAGAAAGAATTGATGTGAACAGTTCGTTTGCGGGGCAACTTGAACGCGTGAAAAAACGCGTCAGACTTTAATTTAAGGGCGCCAGTTTCAAGCCAAACCCATGCACTTGGTACTTCCTTTGCTAATGGACGCGTCGGCGCGGCTCCAAAGACGCGCTTCCGCGCGCCATTCGCTGTCAAAGCTTATCTTAAAATAAAGAATTGCTTGCCAACCAGCAGGTCGATCGCCCTCTTTTTTGGCATGTTTCACGGTTTCTCACTGCGCTGCCTATTGTGTGCAAGTTTGGAGGAATTCTGGAGACTCATTTTTCCCAATTTTTATTTTGGCCACGAACCCACGCATGCGCGACCCTAGACCACGGTGTTGAGCTAGTGCCTTGAGAGTGGTGTATTTATCATATTGGTTTCATGTTTGTCAAGTAAACTTGAATAAAAACCGCGGGTCGGCTAGACCATTGTCGAGAAAGGCTTCAAATTTGAACTGATTTGTCAAAATGTCATCATTGGGATGCACTTTTTTATTGCAATGTCACTCAGAATAGGTGTCACGGCGAGGCACACAACACATGTCTGATCCTGCGTCCGTGACACGACAGAGTGCTACGCAAAAAGTACAATGGCGCGCATAAAATAAAAGAGCATGGCTCTTGTTACTTTTTTAAGTGCGTGTTCCACATTAAAGAATGAGGCACGGGTCACTTTTTATGGATGCATTACAAATGAAGATTGAGAGGAAGTGAGAGTGAGGTATACACAAATATGGGAGATGGGGGGGGGGAGGGAAGAGGAGAAGAAGCGGAAAATTGATGCAGCCGGCGGGGGGCATCTTGCAAATGAGCAGCGTAAACGGCACACAAGAAGCTCATGGCTGCCATTGGAGTGTCTTGTCGTTGTCGAGGATGGTCTTGCGATCGAGAATTTCTTGTACTTTTTCCTTGACGCCGAGTTTGTTGCGATGGCCCTTTTCAAACCAGGAGATGACATCTTCAGGGATGGACAGGCGACCCTCAATGCCGAATTCAGCCCCCTCACCAGTGACGGCGAGGCGCACATCTTCCTCGGTGGGCAGCGCAAAGCGGGAATACGGCAACTTGTGGATGTCGACGACGCCTGGCAGTGCAAGCGCATTGGGGGCTGGGCGATTAAAGTACACCTCGTCAATATCGGCATCCGAGACGTCATGCAGGCTAGCTGGCTGCCACGTCGGTTTCCGCCTTGGCTTTTGCACAAGCATGGCGTCCACGCCCTCGTAAAAATCCTTGGTCACCTAAAAAAAAAAAAAAGGTGGCACGAAGCGTGTTCAGTTCCCCATTGTCCTTGGCACGTGGATGGTCGACAAAATACAATGGATTCCCGAGTTGGGATGGATGGGATGGGGGGAGGGCGGAGCGAAGAAGCCAAGGGCGGGGAGAAAGAGGAGGTAGTGCAAAAATGAGAATTGGGGGAAGTGGCCCTTACCAAGAATTTTTGCATGAGGTCGAATTCCATTTTCAAACATTCATCCAGCGACATGGACCTGCCCTTGCGCAGAGCCTTTAGTGTGACGCGCAGACTGGTGGGTGACATGGATAAGAGTTTGTGTTTTGTTTCGCGCGTCCATGGTGTCTGCTTTTCATCATCCAGGGCTTTTAGGATTTCTTCGAGTGTGTCGTGCTGGAAACAGCGATCCATGGCCAGCCGGATGCCTGGTCCAAACCCGATCCGCTTTGCTGGCACCGGTTCCACAAATTTTTCCAGCACACGCTGGATGATGTCATGCTCCGACGTTTCCAGATCAATCAGCTTCTCTTCTAGTGCCTGCAAGCGTGACGAGGGCACATAATGTGTCGTGATACCAGTGTAACTAGCCCAGTGTAACTAGAAAAAAAAAAAAAAAAAATGAGACCACGTCCATCTATCGTTCGCTCGCCCGCTCCCCCCTTTTTTTTTGAGTTCACGACCAAATGCCATACGCACAAGGCGCGTGGCGCGCGCACCCGCGGCGCCACGCTATATCCCTAAGCTTACAAAGTGTCCAGGCCCTCGACCCGGCTCCCTGTCAGGGCCAGGTAGGTACCAATGGCACCGTCCAAACGTGGCAGGAAAAAGCTAGCGCCAGCATTGAAGATGACGCCCAGCGTCGGCTCCGGCATAGCGAAAATTGTCTTTTCCGTGGCAACACGGAATGGTGCGTGGCCAAACAGCCCCAGGGCTCCACCCACTATAAGAATTCGGGTCAATGGACGAGTCTGGCGCGCTTTTTACGTGTCGCGATCGACGTGTCGCGTGGCCACTTACGTGCATAGCCATCCAAAATGGAGACATAGGGTGTGGCCAGTGTCGAGATCATCTGGATCAGCACGGATTTCTCCTGAAAGTAGTAGAGTGCGTCGGGATCTTTGTTTTTGACCTTCTGCACGAGGTCTAAACAATGGCGTAATAAAATCATGCGGTCAACAACGGCGCATTTTGCCTCATTTCTTTTTTTTTTCGTTTTTTTTTTTTTTTTTGCTTCCAATGACTTTACCCAAGACATCATCGCCGACGCTGAGCCGCCCCTCGCCCATGCCTTTCATGATGATCACCTTGGACAGCTTTGACACGTCCCATGCCTGCGCAAAAGAAGAAATAAATGGAGAAAATGAGTAATTGCCACGCTTTGTCTATGCGCTTTTTTTATCTCACCTTGAGCTGAGGCATAATATTGCGTATCATGCTGATAGTCAGGGCATTGAGCTTCTCAGGGCGGTTGAGGATAAACATACGAGCACCTGACAGCTTCTGATGGAGGACTTGCGTCTGAAAAAAACGGGTCGTGAGTCCCTTTTTTTGTCGAATTTTGCGCTGGTTTCTTGTTTTTACCTTTGGCACTTCCGTGTCCTCCGGCTCATTCAGTGCCGTGGTGAACTACACAAAAGGGTGGCAGCAGGCAAAAGAAAAAACAGGGGCCAGGGTGAACAAAAAGAAGCAGGGAGGGTCGCAAAGAGGTTATCTCAAGGTTTTTTTTTTACCGGTGTCGTGTGGATAGGACGGACAAACGAGCGAGTGGCAGCAACATTGGCGAGCGGGAAAAGGCGGACGAGGTGTTTCATGCGTGTGGAGAGAAAGCCGCTCGAGAGGTATCGTCAAAATGGCCCTTTCGTTGTATGTCAAGTGTTGTAAAAACGAGAGAGACGGTGGAAAAGGGCGGGCTGAGATTTTTTTTTGGTGCCTGCTTTTTTGGGGGTCACGCGACGCGTGCCGGTCCGGCTCGGAAATCAAATGAAAAAAAAGGTCATAAACTTTTTTTTTTTTTGTTACTGTATCCATTTTGCTGTTGCTGTCTTTTGTTTTCTTTCTCAGTCGTGTGACACGAGAATGATTTAGACAGTCCACTACGTCATGTTGAACCTTGTTCGCCTAATTTCCTTATTTTGGCATGACGGCCCAGTCAACTCATGAATTCAGCGTGGTGACCTGAACACCAAGCAACCCTTTTTTCCTCGTCACGTGTACATGGCTGGTGAATAAAGAGTAAAAGGGCTGTGTGTGTCCCGTTCTCACCACCAAATAAAAAAAAAGGCGGGGGCGAGACCATGCCAAGCGACGTGCATTGGCATCGAGCGTGTGATTTTTTTTATGAGCTGCACGCATGATCGGCCCGCCCTGTCATTATTAATCAACGTGCGACGCGCCTTGCATTGACTTGCATGCAACCACGCGCGCTCAGTTGGCGAGAAGTGTGCACATGTTGTCTCTTTTTTCTTTTTTTTTCTTCGTTTCTTCGATTTTCTTTTCGTGATCATCCACAACCCAGAAAATCTGACGCGAGGCACATGCCCTCCCGGTTGTGTTAAAGCTTGTGCAACATTTTCCAGTTGGAATTGGGGGGAGGGGGCGTGCTTTTGCTTGGCCTGCGCGCCGGAGCTTGGATTTCGGAAAGAAGGTTCATGCAAACCGATCGTTCGGAGCTATGCCAAACGAACGTCAATTAGGCACAAGAAAAGCACATGCCAGCGCTTTGGGCCCGTGTCGATGAATATAACAATAGGACACGATCCAGGTGATGGTCCTCTCCCCCAAAAAAAAATTAGAATCCAAGTTAGAAAAAAAAGAGAGAAATGTTTGGGTGGTGATGGGTCCTCTTTCCCTTCATGCATCCCCTTTTAGCCATTGTCAGAGGCTGAGCTGCACGCGCCTCGCGTGAAAATAAGTTTGTCATCCAGAGAAAAGGACAAGCAAATCATGCCAAAAAAAAAAAAAAAAAAAAAAGTGGGGAATTGGTGAAAAGGGATGGGCGGCAACCTTATTGCCCGGGTGAGAACCTCTACTCTGCAAATAAAGTTCAACAACAGCGTTGACGTGCGTAAACGTGGTGGTGCAACCATGTCCATCACTGGGCATCTTGCACTCACTAATATGAAAAAAGATCATAGCGGCTCTTCATTTTGCTTTTTTTATTGATTGAGGGCCGCGCCTCATTGTCAACCTTGGACGCACGACGCGCGTGGCATCCCGATTTTGAACAAGTTTAAAAAGTGTGCTCGTTCGCGCGTGAAACACGCGTTTTTTTTGTCAGGGCAAGACTGCACGCGCAATGACCCCCCTTGTTCCTTAAATAAGGTCGTTTCCTTGGCTCAACTCGCCATAATGAACGTGAGATGATAGAAAAAAGAACATCTGGGCGCAATGTGGTACAAAATAAAGAATAAAATAGGGCCACGTTTTTTTTTTTTTTTTCACGTCACGGTAAGTTGCTGGCTTTTCTCATGGCTCGTGCTCTGATAGGTGTAATGATGGGCCGGCCATTGTAAAAGTTGCCATTTTTATGTCAGTCTCCCAAGTAAACGAGCCGTAGATCGTGACACACGCGTTTTTTGATTGCTTGGGACAGCCATGTCTCGGACTCCCCCAACACCTGTGTGTCATTGTCAGTGCGCTTGCAGCTCTCAACTCTAAAAAGCGACGCTTTTTTCCTCCTATTATTTATTTATTTTTTATTTTATTTTTTGCACTGAGCATCCAATCACGCATGATGACACCGCAGTAATGCCTCGTAAAGAAAAAAAAAATCAAAGATCAGCAACACGAACAAGAATCATCACGCCTTGTTTTCCCCGTTTGCTTGACTCCCTAAATGTCTTTTTTTCAAGGGAGAGGGTGAATGAGACGCAAAATGGGGAGAACGACGGAATGCATGGAGGGGGGGTTATGCCGATCTCCTTTCTTTATTCCCTCAATGTCGAAGCTTTTTACTCCACAAGCCCAGGTCATGCAGCCCGATGCTGCACGGCCCCTTGGACGCGCTGATTTAAATCAAAGCAATTGGATTTTTTTTTTGTTATTTTGGGCCTAATCCCCTCTTTGATCACATCTTATGCACAGACTGGGGTTGGAATTCGACTGGATTCCCAGCTGCACGAAAAGAGGAGCAAGGTTTTGGCGGAGGTGAATTTGCGCTGCCTATTTCATGCACGGAAAAGGCAATGATAAAAAGAGCGACATTATTATTGCGCGTGTCACAAGGCGACAAGTGCAATATGTTGGCATGCAACTCTCGCTTTTTAAACTTAGGGGAAAATCAAATGAGAGAAGCGAGGGCAGAGGCGAGAGCAAACGTGTATAGGTTCTACAGTGCAAGCCGCGTCCGTCAAAAAAAAAAAAAACCGGGGAGAGAACGTTGATGAACCCGATTTTATTCTTTGTAACTCACATTCACGATCGAGAAGGCAAGGGGAAAAAGAAAAAAAAAAGGGTGGGGGATACCTCGGGGAGACAGGACCACAGATTTAGGAAACGAATGGGCACGAGTGTTGGCTAAAAAAGAGCAAACAGAAAGGAATTGGGGGGAGAAACAGCGTGTGCGAGCCGGTAACAAGGCAAGGCAACGCGCATCGCGTGCACGCGCTCTCATGGTTTCACATTTTCAAGCCATTGTCTTGCTTGTCGCCATTTTTTTTCTGATCGGGGCAATAAAAATGAACAAGACCCAAATGTTTATCCGCACGATGAGCGCACCGCAGTGCAAGGTTGGCCCTACGTGAGCGTCTCCCCATTTGCATTTCCCCCTGAGAGAAAATGAGGAGCAAGGGGGAACGCGTCAAGGAGGAACGGAGACGGAGGAAGCGAAAACGAACGCGGATAGTTGAGCCGACGCGACTTTTTCTTTTAACATTTACAACAAATCCGTGCATCTAGGGAGTGAGCATCGGTGTTTTTTTGTGGTGTGGACGAAGCGAGGTTGCTGTAGGCCTGCTCCCCCCATCCACTGAGATTGAAACAAACGATATGCAAAAGCTGTGGCACTTTTTTTTTACCCCCCATGACAGTGCCTTCATCTGGTTACGTGCACTCTCTTTCAAGCTCCACCCCCCCTTTTCTTATTTCTGTCGCCATTGTCGCTGCTCCCCCCTTTTTTGATTGATTTACTGAGTATAAAAGCAAGAGACAATGAGAACCCATCAGCTTTCTTTTTACTTTTTTCTCCACTTTTTTTTATTTTATATTCAATTTTTTCCACTTTTTTTTTTCCTTTTCTTCTTTTAATTGATTTATTTTTACCTTTTGACGACGCGACGCCACCATGGATATCAAAAGCTTGTTGAATAATGACCGCACCCACGCACACCAAGACACTGCATCGCTTGACGAACGACCTTTTGAGTGCACCTGGATCGGTTGTGGTAAATGCTTCTCCCGTCGCTCGGACCTGTCTCGCCATCGTCGCATCCACACGGGCGAGCGTCCTTACCGATGCGAGTGGATGGGCTGCGGCAAGCAATTCATCCAACGATCGGCTCTGACTGTCCATTATCGAACACACACTGGCGAACGTCCCCACATTTGCGAGCATGAGGCCTGCGGCAAGTCCTTTAGCGATGTAAGCAACCAAACAGATCCCCCCAAAAAATGGGCACGATGGGCTCATCTTTTTTTTTTATTAATAGTCGTCGTCTCTCGCAAGACATCGCCGCACGCACACGGGCAAGCGACCTTATGTCTGCCAATATGTCGATTGTGGAAAGTCCTTTACGCGCAAGACCACGCTCTCGCGCCATCAGCGATGCCATGATCCCAACTTTAGCTACAAGTAAGCTTGTGTTGTCTGCAATTGACAACGAATTTCGTGGAATTGACACGTTTTTTCTTTTCCGTGTTTCTAGAAAGAAGCCGTATCAGCCATTGTCGCCCACGAGTGACTCGGAGATGGACTCGCCCACGAGCCCTCCCATGACACCGTCGGATCAGATCCAATTCCGCTCTTCTGCGCCTCTTGTCGCACCTGTCGTGCACCGTTTCCAGCCATATGTGAAGCCAATAGAGCCAACGTGGTTCTTGCACGCCCCGCCTGCACCCTACGGCCATATCCGCCCATGAATCCCCTCTTATTGCTAATCGCTCGTCGTAATTCTGTTCTGGTGTCCTTTTTTTACACGCGTTTCAACTTCAATTGATCGCGTCCCTGGCTCTTTTTTTCCCTGTCTTCTCGCTCGCTCAATCTCAATTCTTGCTCCACCATCATTCAATGGATATACCTTGGCCTCACTGTATATACACTCTTCGGATGCATCTCTTTTCATCTTACGCAACCCTCCACCCAAAAAAAAAAACTCCCAAAATCCCCCTTTTTTTATGCCTTTTTTTTTTTTGTTTCTCTGTGGCCGTTCACTGCCTCTTTTTTTTCTTTGCTCCTACATCCCTTTTTCTCCTGATCGGCTCGCAACCCTGTATGCTATTCCTATTTTATTATCATAGCTCATTTTTTTCATCTATGATTTCTTTGGCTCCTCCACCTTTATTACGCTCTTGTTTATGCACCCTTTGTCTGATACCCTATCTCATTAGTGATCGATCTGAAAAGCACGCCTTATTGACCACTTTGTACTCTATAGCCCAATAAATCGCTTCCATTTTTTTATTTAAAACATCAATTCATTATCTGAACTCATCCACATGGGGGCAGACGTGCCCCAGTCCACAAAAGCCAACTTGTCATTGACAAGGGGGGAGTGATTTTGCTTTTTTGTTTTTTTCAAGGGGTCCATTTGGACCTGGACCGAGCAAATGTTGTTTCCTTTTTGCCAGGTTCCAATGCGTTGGGTGCCTTTTTGTTCTACTTTTTTTTTCCCTTGACCTTGTTTGGCTGCCCTGGATGTGGTAAGACATTGAGGAGGCAGGCAACGAGCTTATTTCGCTTGGCAGGAGGCAACGAGCTTATTTCGCTTGGCTTTTTTTTTTTCCCCCAAAATTTAGGAGAAAACATTATGTGGGGAGGGCTTGGGGGAATGAGGGTGCATCTGTGGAATTTACAAGTACCAATGGCCATAACGAGGCTCTTAAATGGGATCAATTTACTTCTGACCATATCCTTGTACTCGGGGTGTCAATCTAAAAAGCAAGATGGTCCATGCCTTTACAATCAAACTTTCTTTTTCTTCCTTCTTAGATCATCAAACAAACTCGCGCGCAGCTGTCGTGGCTTGCTTTTGCTGCGTGTGGAATTAATAATTGCTTGATTTTAGAGCCGTGCCCGTGTCACATAGCGTATGTTCCTTGTTTTTTTGACTCTGTTGCCCTTTCCCCTCTTTTTTTTTTCGGGCAGCCCGTCGTCCCAATTGCCTCCCACGGACTTGCATACGCTCTGTTAACACTTGAAAATAGAAGGAAAAGAAGGATGCCAACTTGAGGAGGGGAAAAGCGGAAACGAGGAGTGCAACGAGGGACAGTGACGACGGCTGGGTCCGCACTGCAAGTTTAAAGTGTCGTAAAAAAAAAAAAAAAAGATAGGAACACGCACCATGCACATGGGTAGCCGCCCTCATCTCTCTTTTTTTTTTTAATCGTGGATGCAAATGGGTGTATGCACGCCAATCCAGCTCCAAGGACCTCCTAATCGGCCAATGGGCTAAGTTTCTCGCACTGAACCTGGGCGACATGGAACGCACAAGGTTGGATTTTTTTTTTTTTTCAAGGGATCGCCGGAATTTCAGGGCGAACTGCCATGGCTTTGGCTTCTCAATGAGGGGAAGATGCGCTCCGTCGCACCCCCCTTTGATCCCTTGCTCATCTTTTTCCAAATTTTGCTTCCCCTTTGTTTGCAAATGGACCCCCCACCTTTTCTCTGCTTTCACCTTTACAATTGTCGTCGGATGCACCTCCTTTAATGATGATCAATGTCTGTGACCTGTCAGGCTCCGAATCGGGCTATGGAGTCGTGAAAAAGAAAGATTTCAGGAGGGGCCTCGTCCATTGCATCGCCCAATTTGGCCATCAACAAGTTTCTTTTTTTATAATTCATAGGAGCGCGTGCCGTATGCTCGGAGGAAAAAAGAGAGAGGGGGGGACGAGGCTCATGTTGAGAGATGGATGCGAGCAAAAAGAACAGACGCCGCAAAAGGAGAAGATCTTACCAATGGGTTATTCATCGACAAATGCTCGGTGCGAACTGACGCGTGTCCCCTTATCCAATTTTAAAAAAAAAAAAAAAAAATCAAGGGAGCAAGCACGCACGCCATGTCAATGACGGGGTTTGCCTCGATACGATAACGCTTTTTTTTTTTTTCCATCGAGATTTGCGACCTGGGCGTTCTGTGACGACAAACGAGTCCATCGACGCGCCATTTTGTGGGACCGTGCTCACGCACCGGGTTTCCATTATTTCCCCATTTCAATGAATGGCTGATGTAATCTACAAAACGTGGCCATCCAAACAATTACATTTGTAAAAAGCTAGAAACTCTCTTTGCTCATTTGGGTAGGTGCTCAGCAATACCCCAATTTCTCCTCTCCCCAATTGCTCCTCCATTTTTCTTCACATTCACCTCGCCAAAGTGCAGCGAGACAAAATGGAGCCCGTAAAAAAGTACCCCATAAACACGCACCCCCAACTCAAATTTTGATGAAATGTGCAGTACGATCAAAAGTAAAACGCCATCCCCCAGCCTTGACGGCATTGAGTCCTCCCATGGCCTCCTTTTTTTTTTTTTTTTTTTTTTTTTTTTTGGGCTGTCCAGAACAGCTCAGAGCCACTCCTTCGCGTAAAAAAAGCCAATTTAAGCTTGAGTCACCCCCCCTTTTTGCCCCTCAAAAGTGGTGTGTGACATCCTCTCCCCACTTGCCATGCACTGCCTACATTTGGCAATTCCCGTTCAAATAAGGTTGCCCGTTGCTGCAGGTCAGCCAAGGCACTTTCAAAAAAAAACTTGATCATCCACCTTGGGGTCCATGTCTTTGTCTCCCCCCAACGTATCATCATCTGTGCATCCTGGCACATTGCGTCTTGTGGATGGTACCCCGCGCTAGGATATCCCATGTCGTCAACCAATAGCGCGTTTCTTTGCGTCCAATGCACGGCTTTTGAACATTTTTGGTTTTTTTTTTTTTGCGCCAACCACGCGTCTAATGGCACGAGGTCGCTGTCTTTATGAAAAATCACGGCTCGGCATGGTCGCCAATGGGTGCGGCTAGGACCGACGCACGGAACGGGAGAAAAAAAAAAAAAAGAACAAAATAGGGGACAAATGCGCGCGAAACACATTATCGGCTGTTCACCAAATGCTATGGTCAAATGACCGCAGTGCCACGAAGCTAAACGTCTCGCTCGCGCCACCAGCAACCCTGAAAAAGAGCAACATGCAGCATTGACGACACAAGGTCCACTAGTGACTCGCCATTTTCTCTGTGTCGCAAAGTTGTGACCTTGTCCAACACAGCCTAGCCACGACATTGGATGACAAACATGGTATCGATCAAGAGCCAAGAATCCGAAGCACACATAAGGGGCCCATGGCCCCAAATCGTTTCGAGATGCGATATTGAGAACGAGGTGTTGTCGTCTTTTTATTGAGTTTTCTTTTTACCCCGCGCGCACTATTATACAAAGCCGACGGCCGAAAACACTTGGAATCGTTGGATTTCCGCCCCGTTCATCACCAATTTAACTTTGGAGTCGTTAGGACAAGTTTCAATTGAGAAGTTTTATATGCAATCGTTTTTTGGGGGGTGAATCAATTGCAGCTTCTCAAAAAGACACAGTGAATCCCCTACACGCAGGATTGCATGAACATGCTCTCCAGAAAATTGACTGGGACAAGTCTAACAAGCCGTCGCAGGTCCTTGGGGTGCACCACACGCAAATCAAAAAATGAGCCATTCGGAGCGCCCGAGAAAAAAATCGAAAAATTAGGTCTCCAGAATTCCGCCAAACTTGCACACAAGATGAAGCGCATGGAGAAGCCACGAAACACGTCAAAAAACATCGTGATCCATCTGCTCGTTGGCGAGCAATTGACGATTTTGGATTTAACTTTACACGCCAATTTCACTCGAAAAACGCGTTGAAAAGGCCACTTCGACGCGTCCACTAGCAAGAGAGACTCCAGGAGAATGAATTGGATTAGGAACAGGCGCGTGTAACTCGACGCGTGACGCATTTTTTCACGCGTCCAAAATTGCTTATAATTTTGAAAGTGTGCCAAAGATACCAAAAATTTATTTTTTTCTTTGATCACGGATGTCCACGTACGCAGCGAGCCATGCTCTTTCTGATGAAATGACTCCCAAGACGCTACAGCAAGTCCTCGTTGAGTTTACCTTGGTTCGAAAATTTACAGTTATTTTCGATTTACGCGGAAACCTATCAATGAACCTTTGATTTTTATGGCATTTCTGTCGGTCATCGAGGTGACAGTATCATGTGGTTGAATGGCGTGGCTACCCAAGGACCTAAATTTTAGGATTTTCAAATCCTCGACTGTTCCCCTTAGAAAATTCGTGGTTTTGAACATCGTGATTTGCCTGCGACCCAGTGGGCGCAATGTCTCTTGAAAGGACTCATTCAAACGAGAAAGCGTGGAATCATCGGCCCCAAGCGGCAGATCTCCTTGTACATTGTAAAAGAATAGTCAAACAACCAAAATACGACAAAACAGCTGCAATTGTGAGTTTCTCGATTCTATATGTGCGTCTCGCTCTCGGTATGCACTTGATATTCACCATAGCAGAGCAGAAAAACATACTTTTCAAGTTCAGGTGACCCGATACTGTCTGGAGCAACAAGTCATTGGCGTAATAATATAATTTTTCACTTTTTTTTTTTTGTGTTTTCTTTCCGTTTAAGTCGTTTAAGATCGATTAGCACCCGTATCCAATTATAGCATCCCGCTATACTTTAAAGTAGCTGCTTGGGTTGATATTTTCAGAGTGTCTCGAGCACGGCGGGCCCGGATGGGTAATAAAATGGGAAGAAATCAGTTAATTCGTTGACCTTGAGCCCAGCCAGAGACTTGGAAGCTGCCCAGCAGTACTGAGACGCCTGAAATGAACCATTAAGATGCCTATTGATACAGACATTTGGCGAAGTAAATGTGTGTTCTTGTTTTTTTCTCATTTTCTCGAACGTTGACCACAATGGCACCGCGCCAGTCTAGTGGAGCGCCGCTAAAATCAGGGGAACGTCAAAAAACGACGGACTTTCCGAAAGCAGCCAGCTCAATTGCATGAGAAACGAGCGGGTTTGTTCTTGTCCCTGTTCTTTTTTCTCTGTCTCCATGGATACGCACTACTCTGTGCTTAATGTTGCTCAGTCAGCAAGCACGGACCAGATCAAGCAGCGCTTTCAGCAGCTGATCATGCAGGTAAAAACACTCGAAACACTCGAGTTGTACTTTTGCATGCCCATGCCAAAAAAAGCTAATTTCCTTTATTTTGGCCGTAGCACCACCCTGACAAGCAAGGATCCAGGGACAATGACGAGTACGCGCAAAAGATCTTACAAGCGTGGGACGTGCTGCGTGACGTAGAGAAGCGCAAGGCCTATGACATTGAATTGCAGCGTAAGCAAGCGCCAATTGGGCCCATTTGTTTGAAAACACGCAAGCAGCTTACAACGTTCGTCCTTTTGTTTTATTTGATTGCAGTGCGAGAGCACAAGACCAAAGTGGTGATCAACGAAGAGGTGGACCTGGACGAGATGGATTACGACGAGGAAAAGCGCGAATTTCAGCTGCTTTGTCGATGTTCCGGCACGTACACGATCACCGAGGACGAATTAGAGGACGGGATCGACACTGTCACGTGTAACAATTGCTCGCTGCGGATTCGCGTGCTCTATGAAGAAGTCCAAGACGACGACGACGCCAATTGACATGGCCAAATCACCAAAATATATCCTATTCCCCTTGCATTTCATAAAAATTAATACTTTAGATTAGAATTGAAGGGCCCAGAGAGCGGGAAAAGAAGCTCTGGCGTCATTTATTAAGCAGTACGCGCAGCGTCAAGGGGTGTTTTTTTTTTTTTTTTTTTTGTATATGAGCGGGGGATGTAAATGGGTGAAAAAGAAAATAAATGGAGAATGCATAATGAGAGAAATAAAGGCGACGGAACGGCAAAGCAGGGTGGTGCGTGAAACTAATCCTCAATCAATTCGTCGATGTTCAAGGAGTTCCATGCACTGTTGAACTTTTCTTTCTTTTTGTCCTTTGCGTCTTTGACAATGACAATGACAGTGTCTTCGGGGGTGTCAGGACGATGGGCAAGCATCTAAACAGCAGCGATAGAAAAAAAAAAAAGAGGGGTGAGATGAGCATCATTGATCTCGACTCGCGTCCTTTAGCCTTACCTTTGCGCCATGGGCCTTGGTGAGCTGCGCTGCGACAACGTGTGTCAACTTTTCCATCGCTTTTTCCGTGAAATAGAAGCTCTTGCCCCGGTGAGGGTGCTCGGTCACCAGCGGCACCGTACGATATGGCAATTCATCTGGGGGGAAAAAAAAGAAGCAAAAATACATGAGAAATGGTAGGCATGATGGCAAAGCGCACGTCGTTTTCTTACCGGGGAAGCCTTGGATTTTGGCCGCGTGGTCCAGCCAAGCCGTGCCGACGATTTCCTTGCCGCTGATGCGCGCACAAATAGCGCTTGGCGTGCGGACAAATTCGTCGACAATGAAATGGGTGCAGAGATCCCAGGAATCGACAACGGTGGCACCTTTGCTTCTCGCCAACGCCTGGTACTAGAATAATAAAAAGAATGCCACGACGTCAGATTGCCAGATGCCGCGTCGATTGGGGCGCACAATGCTTGTCTTTTCTTTTTTTCTTTTCTTTTTTTCTTTTTTTTTCTTTTCTTTTTCTTTTTTTTTCTTTTCTTTTTCTTTTTTTTTTTTTTTTTTTTTTTTTTTTTTTTTTTTTTTTTTTTTTTTTTTTTTTTACCTTGCGATGCGCCATGGCGTCCATGCCGGATGCAAATTGAATGCGGGGAAGAGCGCTGCGGTCGGCATTGCGGCGGCGGCGAGTGCTGGGAACGGGCGACGCGTCGAGTTTGGCGCGTTCTGCTTTGGAGACGCGTTTTTTAGGCGCTTTTTTACCCGTGGATGACATTTTGCTGGCTGTTTCCTTCGTTTGTGCGGCCTGCTTGGGCGACTCTGGCTGTTCCGACGGTGTGGGCGTACCCTGACGCGAATTGGTGGCGATTTGGGGCTCTGGCGACCGGGGTTGGACTTGTGGGGCCGGTGACGATGGCGGGGATGGCGTGGCGTGGTTTTCTGTGTCGTCATCAAAGGTGGCAGGCACAATTGGGCCATTGTCGTTGGGTTGTTGGGGTTGAGGCGATGCGGTGGGCTCGCTGTCAGCGTCTTGAATTGGGGAGAGCGTGGGCTGGTACGAGAGCGGCAATGACTCATTGGGGTATGTGCTCTCAACGATCTTGTTCGAGTCCTCGGACGCGGTTGACGACTCCTGAGAGGCTTGACTCGGCTGCGAGCCTTGGCCGGTAATGCTGCCATTGCTAAGGCTTGCAAAGCTAGGATGTGATGAGTCGTCTTTAAGGCTCGAGGGCAACGAGGTATCCGATGAAGGCTGCAGTAATGCTAATAGAAAAAAAAAAGAAGAAAAAAAAAGTGAATTAAAACCAATTTGCTCCATTTTTCCCGGGGGAAGGGCCCAATTTCGCCCTCTCTTACTTTGTTTGTCGATCCCATGAATCAAATACTGGCGGGATCGTGCATCCACTTGCCCTTTCAGCGGCACCATGTCTGTAAACGGGTCACGCAGGGGCAACGACGAGGTCATGTTGACAATGTCGCTCGTGCCGCGCTTGAAATTGTGCTGAGTGACCACGGCCTCCGAGTTGTAGCGCGGGAACTTGACCAAACCCTCCTTGTCGTCCACACGGTGCACAGTGCCCAAGTGATCAGCACCCATGTAGTCAGACCGGTGCCGGAACAGCCGCTGTTGTCCGTCCTCAGACGCCACAGGTGCAATCTGGTGTAGAGAAGGCGTGCTGTCCTGTCCACCCGACGAATTCGACAATTTCTGCGTCGTCGTCACGACCACCTCGCTCTCTTGAGACCACTCGTTAACATCATAAGGGAGAGTCGCCTCCATGTCGCGCACATCGTTGTCAGAAGACATGGCAATACAAAGGGAGGACGAAAAGAAAAAAAAAACCAGGGAACAAAGAAAAAGGAAGAGAAACGGGAGGCGCGGGTGGAACACGCGCCTTTTTAAATTTATTTCGGCCATTTCCATGAGAGACGGATATTTGAAATGCCGATTCTTGCGGGTGTACCTCATTGGGCTTTTTGTCGTTTTTGTGCACGCCCATCACCCTCTCTGCCAAGTCAGCACTGCAGGACAGCACGGCAGCTTCGCGCCTTTCTTGCTGTTAAAGTAATGGATTCTTATGGCGTGGACATATGGCATCTTTTTCTACAGATTTATCCAATTTTCTTCTTTTTTTTTTTTTTTACTCTCAGCACACCACACGATCCATTGAACTGCGCCATCGTCCACAACTTGTGCTCCTTTAACTTTCGAGCTCTCTATTGAGACCATAAACTCGAGTCTAGGTCATTTAGGTCGCGAGCAAACACAAAAATGACACAAAAGAAGGGGATTTTTAGAAAATCAAAAATAACTGCTGCAAGGACGCCCCAAAACTTGGAGACAAGCAGGAACACAAGGCTCTCGTCCATCCTTATTATTGAAGCGACGCGCTTTGTCACGCAGATTGGGATGAAAATTGACAAAACAGCTCCTTAAAACACCTCGCTTTGAATTTGGCAACGGGACAACTTAGCGTCCCGAAACGAGAATATCTCGCGCACCTTGGCCGTACACGCTCGTGGACATCCGTGATCCATGAAAAAACGCGGCTGCGAATGAATGACACCGCGTCAGGCGTAGCCCCAGGGATTTGGCGCGTCGAAGCACGTGATTGTACACCATCAAACTAGCCAAAACGACTGCGTGCTTGCTGCCGAGAAATCATCGATTTTCTGACCCTAGTACTCATTCACGTCTAGCAGCAATGCGCGTTTCGAAACAAAGGTCGATCAATGTATTAAAATCCTATTTTACATTTAATTGTTCTCCAATTTTTTTTTGTACAGCACAAGAGCACTAGAAGCCCTGAGTCTGTGCAGAAAGTTTTAAAGCGCGTCATCTCTGGTAGAATTTGGGTAAACGTCTCAAAAATTACCAAAGCGCGCCTATTTTGAGATTTGCTGGCGTTACTAGCAGCCGGTCTTTGTCAAGTTGGATTGATTGAGCGCGTGATCATGTAGAAGGTTTGGTTGGATGATATGTGGCTGTCTCGGATGGTGAGCTTGCCGAAAATGACTTCGAACCTTGGCCAAATGCTTCGCACGCGCTGTTGGCACGCGTGTTTTCGTGACAGTGAGGCTTGCTGTCGATGGCGGCAGATGGACGTTGCTACGTGGCGCGCGATTTATCATATTCAGGGTGCTCATTGATGTTTTGGGCTACATCGCCTGTAGAATCTTCAAAAAAAAAAAGCAAAGAGATAGCACAGAAATGCAGCATCGTCCAACGCGCGAGTTCTTTGCTGGAAGCACCGCATAGGGGCCTCCAGGCCTGCATTGAAAACGGAAAATGGAAGCTCCGACCTTCCAAACGCGTATGCCCAAATCTATTCCAAACTTTAAAAAAACGCAAAAAATGGAGACCCATGTGCCATTGACCTGTAGTGCCGTGCTGTACGCCTGCCAGCGCCGCATATTCTCATCTTGTGCTTACTTCTGTGCTATCAAATTCCCATGGCGTTGCTTCATGGCATCATTTTTAAGGCATTTACTTTTTTATTTTTGGTGATTTGCTACACAAAAGTCGCGGAATTGCGCTCAGTCATGAAGGATGAGAGACGGAGACTCCGATCTCATGTCAATGCATTTGCGATGAGATAAGCCAGATCGTCAAAAATGCGGGGAACCCACATGCCCCTTTTGTGTGTCTCTCTTTTCTTTTTTCCTCACGCCTCCCCTCCTCTTTTTTTTTTTTATTCCTACACTAACTATGCCTGAACTCAAGTCTTTTACGCGCGATGAGGTTGCGCGCCACGCGTCCGAGAGCGACCTTTGGATTGTTATTGACGGCGGTGTGTACGACGTGTCCAAGTTTGCTGA
This sequence comes from Gongronella sp. w5, assembly GCA_001650995.1. NCBI lineage: Eukaryota > Fungi > Mucoromycota > Mucoromycetes > Mucorales > Cunninghamellaceae > Gongronella > Gongronella sp. w5. The sequence goes on along the minus strand of KV441890.1, from coordinate 262,154 downwards.
TTTGCACCCTGGCGGTGTCTTTCCCCTGCTGGAACTCGCTGGCAAGGACGCCACGGAAGCCTTTTATGGCCTTCACCGCCAGGATGTTCTGGCCAAGTATCAACGCCTCAAAATTGGTGTGATTGCAGGCGAACAAGAGCAATTCGCGCTCCCCGAGGCCGGCGCGTTGTCCAAGGTGCCCTATGCTGAGCCCAGCTACTTCATGGGTTACAAGTCGCCCTACATGAAGTAAGAAAAAGGAGAGAAAATACACCGTTGGCTGCCATTGACACGCGTTTTATGTAGTGAATCCCACAAACAATTCCGCATTGGCATCCGCAAGATTTTCCAAGAGATTGAAGAAGAGGCGCGCTTGTCGGAGGATGCGAACAAGGTGCCGACGGCTGAATTGTACGCCAAATTGGGCGACGCTGGTGTTCTCATGACGCAAATCGGCCCCGGTCCCTGGATGAAGGGCAGAACTTTGCCCGGTGGTGTCAAAGGCGAGGACTTTGACTATTTCCACGAGCTGATTGCTCACCAGGAAAACGCTCGCATCGGCGCGCCTGGTTTCTCGGATGGCATCTCCAGGTACAAAATGAAAAAAAAAAATGAAAAAAGACCGCTAATTCACCATTTTCCGTGATTTTAGTGGCTACATCATCGGTCTGCCTCCCGTCCTTCATGGCGGCTCGCCCGCCCTGCAAAAGCGCATCGTCCCCGAGGTTCTGTCCGGTCGCAAGCGCATCTGTCTCGCCATCACCGAGCCTTACACTGTAAAATCACGAAAAAAGACGCGTCGTGCGTTTCTGAATTTTTTTTTTTTTTTTTTTTTTGTTCTCCAGGGCTCCGACGTGCAGAGCATCCGCACGACGGCCAAGTTGACGCCCGACGGCAAGCACTTTATCGTCAATGGCGTCAAAAAGTGGATCACCAATGGTGTATTTGCCGACTACTTTAGCGTTGCCGTCAAGACCGAAAAGGGCATCACCATGCTCTTGGTCGAGCGCGACGACAATGTCGAGACCAAGCCCATCAAGACCACCTACTCGGGCGCCGCCGGCACTGGTCCGTCTTTTTGCTCAATTTGCTTCAATTTAATCGACTCACGCCCTTTCTATTATGCTTTTTCTTCTCTCCTTTTTTACAGCTTACGTGACCTTCTCGGACGTCAAGGTGCCTGTCGAAAACATCCTTGGCAAGGAAGGAGGTAAGCCGTGGGTTGCCAATTGTCGAATACACATGGGCAAAAGGACGATTGACGCATTTTTTATCGATTTTTAGCTGGGTTCTTGGTGATTATGGCCAATTTCTGCAAGGAGCGTTGGTATATCTGTGGTGCCATCAATGCTGCGTCGCGCAGTATCATTGAGGACTGCTTCAAGTGGGCCAACCAGCGCAAGGTCTTTGGCAAGCGCCTCATTGACCAGCCTGTCATCCGCAACAAGTTGGCATCCATGGTAATTCACGAGCAAAAACGCTTGGAGGGCGTGAAGAACGCGAATGACGCAAAAAAAAAAATGCATCGAGAGGGACACGTTCACGCTAATTCACACTTTTTTTCGTTTTTTCCTCCCTTTTTTTTATGCGCCCAGATCTCTGAATTGGAGGCTGTGGAGAACTGGCAAGAGAACATCACGTACCAGATGAACCACATGAGCTTCTTTGACGCTGCCACCAAGCTGTTGGGTCCCGTCGCGCTGCTCAAGTTCCGCTGCACGCGTGTCGCACACAACATTGCTGACGAGGCTGCTCAGATCTTTGGTGGACGCTCCATCACCAAGACCGGCATGGGCCGCAATGTCGAGGCGTTCCTTCGCTCAAACAAGTTTGCGGTGAGTACCTTTTTGTGATTTTTGCACCCCACTGCCAGCATGGCCGAGTCAGTTGCTTATATTTTTTTCACTTTGTTTTTTTTATCTTTAGGCCATCCTTGGTGGTTCTGAAGAGATCATGGCCGATTTAGGTAAGTTGGCCTATATCGAGATACGATGACGTCAAGAACCCTCAGCAATTTTAACCCTTTTTTCTTTCGTTTGTCACAGGTTTGCGCCAGGCGATGCGCTCGTTCCCCAAGGACGCCAGACTGTAGGCTGATTCGACCGATGTTATAGCCTTGGGAGAAAATGAATTGAATAAAATGATGCTTTTTATTGTCTAAATTGAAGATGATGATACAAAAAGAGGCGCGCTACTCTGGGCGGCCCGTGTTTTTGAGAATGGTATCGTACAAATGCAAGATTTCCGGGGTGATGGATGCAGGGATGGTTGCTAGGGCTTCCTCGAAATCTTGCATTGTCTAAAAAAAAAAAAAAAAAAAAAAAAAAAAGGGAAAAATGTCAGCTGAGCATTTCACTTGGCCTGGGTCATTGTTTACCACTTGTTGTGCATTGTGATCGCGGCGCAATGCCATCATGGCTGCTTCACGACAAACGTTTTGCAGGTCCGCGCCTGTGTACATCTCCGTCTGAGCGAGGCGTAAAAAAAAGGAAAGAAAATTGAGCCTCGTAGCGCTCAATTGTCTCTCAGACTCTGTTTTTTTTTAGCGCCACCCTCCTCTTTCTTACCATGAGTGCCAGGACTTGCAGGTCGACGTGGCTGTCGACAGGCATCTTTCGGCAATGAATTTGCAAAATGTCCAGTCGCGCATCAACATCGGGAGGCGGTACATAAATCAGCCGATCAAACCGCCCTGGCCGCAGCAACGCTGCATCCAGCATGTCTGGTCTATTTGTAGCTCCCTGCCCAGGACAAAAAAAAAAGCACGTCAAGAAAATTCATGCATTTCTGCGATTTCTTACAATCACAAGCACGTTTTCTGCCGTTTCGACGCCATCCATTTCATTAAGGAGCGTCGAGAGCACGCGCTCCTGCACACTGTCTCCACTGGACGCCGCACCGCCGTCGCCGAGGTTGCGCTTGCCGACAATAGCCTCGGTCTCGTCAAGAAAGATGATGGCCGGCGCAGCGGCACGTGCTCGCTGGAATGTGGCACGGATCATCTTTTCCGAATCGCCCACGTATGGTGAGTATAGTTGCGCGCCATTGATCGATAGGAAACTCGCGCCAGATACAGACGCAATCACTTTGACAAGCGTTGTCTTGCTGCACCCCGGCGGACCATACATCAGGATGCCCCGTGGAGGTTTCAATCCAAGCCGCGAAAACGTCGACTTGTATACCAATGGCCATTCGACCGCTTGCTTCAATTGCTACAAAGTCAAAAAATAAAAATAAGAAAATACGAGGGAAAACGCGTATCAGTGTCATATTGTCGCGCACAATGGGCCAAATTTTGGCTCGCTATAGCTAGCGTCTGGCTCATTTTCACGTGGTATTCAACGCGTCGCGTAGCAATTACCTTTTTCACTTGATCCAGTCCACCGACATCATCCCAACTTGTGTTTTCCACATTGATCTGGTAGCCACGCTGCATGGATGGCCCCACATTGGCCATGGCCGTGCGGAAATCATCCATTGTCACCATGAGTGACCTTTTTTTTAAAAAAAAAAAATAGAGACGCGTCAATTCGACGTGAAATCACGTCTTTGCTTCCATTTTTACCCGTCATGGCGCATCTGGCGCTGAATTGCATGGTAAGCAGCCTCGCGGCACACAGCAGACAGATCAGCAGCCACATAGCCATTCGTGCTCGCAGCAAGATCCTCTACAAATGAAAAAGATGGAAAAAATGAGCGATGCGCGCATCGTTGATTCATTTTGCGATTTTACCGAGTTTCAGGGCGGGATCCACGGGCATGGAGCGCATCTGCGATGAAAGCAATCTTTGTCGCGTCAAGGCGTCCGGCGCGTCAATGTGGATCTCGCGGTCAAATCTGGAAATAGCGCGAAAAAAAGCAATAAAAGCAAAAACGCACATCAGATTGGTTCAATTCCGTATATATTCTTTACCTTCCCGGTCGTCTCAGAGCGGGGTCAATGGCATTGGGACGGTTCGTGGCGCCGACGACGATGAGTTTACCTCGCTGCGTCACACCATCCATCAAAGTCAAGAGTTGCGCGACCATGCGGTTTTCGTGTGATTGTGCATCTTCACGGCGCGGTGTCAGGGCATCCTAGAGTTGCAAATGACGATGAGCCGCAATCTTTTTTTTCCTTTTTTTTTCGTGGCCCTACAATTTCGTCAATAAAGAGAATAACAGGCTGTTTTTCCTCGTTTGCGACATCTTGTGCCTGTTTGAACCGAATGCGCAATTGTTCCTCGCTCTCTCCCACGTACGGGCCATAGAGCTCGGGTCCATTTATGACGAGGAGACGCGCACCATAGCGTGTTGCAACAGACGACACGAGAAACGTCTTTCCGACGCCAGGCGGCCCGTACAGCAAAATCCCCTTGGGCGACTCGACACCCAGCTTGTCCATCCACACCTGGTATGCAAAGGGGTAGCTGACCATCTCGATCAGCGCGTCGTATGCGCGCTCAAGGCCATACGGCTTGTCATCTGAGGTGAAATTGGCGGAATTGGCTGAACCGACACCATCGTCCTCCATTCTCAATGCGCCCATCGATGCCTCGAGCTGCGCCACTGACGACCGTGCCGTCTTGGCATCGGTGTTGCTGCTAGAAGCTTGCTCAATGCGCGTGCCACTTGAAACCATCACTGCGGCATCTTTTGGATGTGTCTCCAAGATCTGCAAAAAAAAAAAAATGAGTGTGATTTTCGCGTCATGACGCGTGTTTCATGCGCGTCGTACCTTGATACTTAGTGGGCAAGGTCCAGATGGCATTGACGGGCGAACAGTTGTGCCTTTTTTCACCACCATGCCATCTAGAATATGTCGCACCGTCTATAGAAAAAAAAATCTGGGTGTCAATGCCACGCGCAAGGGTCTTTTTCTGGGCATCGTGCGCATAAATTTACATCGCACTGTTGCCGCGTCGAGCCCTGCTCATACACAAAGCCGTAAAAATTCAATTGTTCTTCGTGTGATCCGGGTTGCACGTCGACACGTATATTGACTTGCACGGCCGTCGAAGTCGTGAGCGCGCAAATGGACACGTCTATAATAAAAAAAAAAACGCCAATTAGCCATTGCAACCCAAATGCACGGGACGATTTTGCTCAATTTCACCTTGATTTTCGTCAATTTCGCCGTTTTGTCGCTCCATTGTCAAACAGGCGTCCACAATGATGCGCCCAGGACTCACTGGCGCGGGCCAGAGGCGGCAAAAGTAGATCTAGAAAGACGCGATCAACCAAGGTGTCGTTGTTTATCTGTTGTGCACTTACCAAAGACGACGTTTTGACCTCACACCAAGCTCCTACCGCCAACTTCCGCTGCTGGAGCTCCTCAAAGTCAACTTGCGCTGATCCTGCAACGAGATCCGTGCCAACGACAATATCCATTCAACGTGAGGGTGGGCGGAAACGGAAGAAATAAAAGAAAAAGGCGTCAGGGCCGGGCAGACAGGAATTGATTTCGTTTTGAATGCCGATCTCATTGAGCGTCCGATCATGCAAAAGCGCCATTGCCCCATTTGGCTTTGCCTCGACAACGCGAGGCTCTACTTTTTCCCCCTTTTTGACCGCGCTTCCCCTATTTAACGCTAGCGCGAGCAATTGGCATGCCCATGAATCATAAAATACAACACATTTTAATTAGATTTAAAAACAAAGGAATATAAAGAGAGGATGGAGAGAGGGATCTATGGCTAGGACGCGTGGTTGGTACTGTTTTCGCTCGACGCGTCGTGCGAGTCGCTGTCGCCAGATAAAGAGTCCAAGTCAATGTCAATGTCAGAGAGGTCGTCATCATCGTCGTCGTCATCATCTTCATCGTCGCTGATCGCCTCGTCCACCTCGCGATCGGCATCGTCCCAATCGACATCGTCGAGCGCGAGATCCATCTCCTTTTCAAACTCGTCATCGAAATCCAGGTCTGTGGACTCGGGATTGGCGACATCAATGTCCATGATAGACTTGTTGTCGTCGTCCTTGCTGTCGTCCAAGCGCGCCTGATCTTGCGCCGTCCCTTTGGACACGCAAAAATGAATCCAGCCGGGGTGCACCACGCGTACGTGCGGGTATTGCTTTTTGGCTTCAAATGCCTCTACCGATTCCACCTAATAAAAACGACGAGGACGTGCATCAGCCTGTGCTGTGGCTTTTTTTCTCTTTTCCTTTTTTTTTTTTCCTTTTTTCTTTTTTTTTACGTTTGGTGTAATAAAGTGGGTGGTTTCTGGGGTGAGTCGCATCTCGCACTTTGCACCAAAGTAGTTTGCAATGTTCCATTCCGGGTAATGGCGCGGGCTCAGGTTGCGATTGAAGCCTGAAAAGGTCATGACCATGTCGGCAAAGAGGCGCGTGCGGAATGGGTGAATGTAATTGACAATGTTGGGTATCTTGATGGCGCCGCGGTTCGACGTGGCCTTTTGCGCCTGCAATTGGTCGTAGCTTTCAAAGTAGCCCGCGTGCACCTGCTGCAGCACGTACAACTTGTCGTACAGCTCGCGATCGTCGTCCACCGTGAACGGCTTGCCACTTTCACGCTCCTCTTCAAGCGCCTTTTCCTTCTCCATCTCTAGCTCCAGCTCCAGCTCCATTTCAAGCTCCTTTTCCTTTTCATCGGCCTTCTTTTTTTCAAAAAAAAAAAAAAAAAAAAAAAAAAAAGGAGAAAAATGAGCGTCACGCGCTTTTTTTTCAGTCTGACGCGCATGTACTGCGCCTCTTGACTCACCCTCTTGCGTCTCGGCCTTTGAATTGGCAGCTGGCGTCGCCTGACGCGCGGCTAAATGTTGCTAATCATGAAAAAAGCGTGAATTGCGCGTTTTCGTCATCAACCGGCAGCCATTGCGCGTCCATTTCATACCTTGGCTAGGTGGAAGGGCGAATTGATATCGCCGACGCCCTTGTAAAAGACGTAGGGTCGCACGTGGACGAGATTTGGCGAGTATTCCCACACGTCCAAGCGATCATCCACCACGGTGACCATGGATTTGTTGCTTGTGAGCAGACGGTCCAACGACTTTATGTAAGCACCTGGCCAAACAAACAAAATTTCGTGAGAAAAAAAAAGGTCTTTGTTTTTAGTTGGTGACAACAAGGCTTACTCGAGCTACGCGCATTGGCCAACATTTCGTTGTCTTCGCGTGCCATGATGCGATCACGGAACAACTCGCCCGTGGGATCCAATTCCTTGACAACCGCCTTGGCGTAGTCGCGCGTGCCCATGGTGTACACGTGCAATTCGTACAAACTTGACAGGCTCGAGAGAAACTCGGCGACACCAGGTCTAGATCCCCCCCCAAAAAAAAAAAGAAAAAGAAAAAAAAAAGGAATTGAGCCATAATTGCATGCCAATGCGCATTTGGCGGCGTGTACCTGAGCTTGAGGTGGTACACGGTCGGCGCGTTGGGCAAGACAAACTGACGGATATCCTTGAAAATCTCCTGGTCCGCGATATCCTTGTCGTTGAGCCAATTGCTCGTCTCCAGCGACGACGACGTATGAATTAGCGTCTGATCCAAGTCCAACACAAGAATCAGTTTGCGCTCATTCAGCAGTCGTGTGATGTTCTCCTGCTCCATTCGCCCGGCTCGCTACAAAAATAAAAAAGTGGAAACAGACGCGTCAGTGCCTTTTTTTTGGCTCCCTTTACGCTCTGTTTTTCGTACCGAGCGCGACGCCGTCAGTTTAGGTTGATCCACATTGATATTCACCTGGCGCAATTGCTGCTCAGAGCTAAACAGAGTGGTGTGTGAGTGTTCGTTTGCGCCTTTTACCCCCTTTTTTCCACTTTTTTCTAATTTTGTCGCTTTCGCTTACAATTCCATGTTCAGCCCGCATTGAGAACACAGGCCACCAAACAGAATTTCGTGCGTGCACTCGTCGAAACTCATGACGCTTGTACGATCTTGCCGCAGACAGGAAAAAAGGAAGAAAGAAAGGAGAAAATGTGCAACGACGGCAAAAGAACAGAACAAAAAAAAAAACCTCTTTTGGAGCTCCGCTTGCGTGCTTTTTTTGCAGTGATGTTGCACACATCACAACCAAAAAAATGCCTTGCTTTTGGTGTCGCGTCTCGTTTTCGTTCCTGTCAAACGCCAATTGTTCCCCGCATCGCTTGGATGGGCGTACATTCAGCGCAAAAATAGAAAAAAAGTGAAAAGGCACGCTGCTTTGTCATCACCCCTTGTTTTTTTTTTTTTGTTGCCAGGGAGCCAAGTCCGGTAAGCAATTCCGTTCGCTGCGGCATCATCGTCATGTCATGTGCACATTTTCCAGGAACACTCGTGAAAAACAAGACCTGTCCACCTTTCCTTGTCGTTTGCTGATGATGTGGACCAAAAAAAAAAAAAAAAAAAAATCAGGATCGCGGCAGACTTGACGGCAATCGGCTCAAGCGCAATGACGACAAGGAACGACACCCTTTTTTCATGCAGCTATTTTTAGAGTGACATGGTCTTCCTGAACTATTTCTTTTTTTCATGCGATCAGACGATGACACAAATAAAGCAGCAGACGAAGCGCGCAAAAAGGGAGAGGGGGGACTCCTTGAGCCGACGACCATATGATCGTTTTGAATCCCTATAAAGGACCACATGGATTGGGCGCTTTCCTTGCCATTTTCTTCTTTTTCTTCTCGCACCCTTTATAATTTTTTTTATCTTTTTCATCTTTTTCTCATGTCCATTCTAATTACGAGTGCAGATCAATTCATCGGCTATGCTGTCACGAGCCATTTGGCACGGTATGCGCGTGTGCGACCGCACTTGCGCGTCCTGTGTCAAGACGAGAAGCCGTGCGGCCACCTGCGCGCACACGGCGTAGACGTTCGTGTCTCAGACTATGCTCACCCGCATCATTTGTCGCTGGCGATGCGAAATTTGGCGCACCTGGTCCTCGTTGTCGGTGACCACCCTAATCGTGTTGACCACGCGCGACGGATCCTGCGGGTGGCTGCGCGCTCGTGTGTGCAGTCCATCATCCTCGTGTCGCATGTTGGCGCGCTCTGTGGAAGCTTCTATTCGTCCTTGCGCGATTATGCCCTCATTGAAGAAGAATTGTGCGCTATGGACTGCCCTTGGACCATCCTCAGGTAAAAAAAAAAAAAAAAAAAAAAAAAAAAAAAAAAAAAAAAAAAATTGCTGGGGATGATGAGACGCTCAAATCGCCATTTTATGACCCTTAGACTGGACTGGCTGCAGCAATCGTTCCATTTATGGGCGGCGTTTGTGGAGAAGCAGCGTGTTTTCCCGTTGCCAATAGCCCCTTCCGTGGAATTCTGCCCCGTTGACATCCAGGACGTGTGCGAGTGCATTGATGCGCTTGTGTTGACAACGGGGCATGGTGCTGACGACACCGTGGTGGACCAGGGCCGCGGTGTGGCTATGGAGCTGCACGACCAGCACAATGGACAGGTTTACACCTTGACAGGTCCGCGCATGGTTGATGGCAAGCAGCTTGTGCAAATGATGGGCACTGCCACCGGGTACCCGCGCTTCCGATATCAGATGATCCGGCCCATGGACCTTCAGTACTACCTGCGCTACCTACAAAAAGACATCCATTTTGACGCCCGCCTCAAAAAGGACAAGACCCGACTGCATCAGGCGAGCCCCATGGGTGCTGATGCCACCGCCTATCGCGCCATTATCTTTGGCTTGCCCTCTGGTAAATAAGACAACAAACATCACGCGGTCTTTCACGGCAACAATCGCGTCACTGACCTGTTTTCTTTTTTTCTTTTTTTTTTTTTACAAAAAGAGCGCCAAATTCAAGGCATCCTTGATTATTTTGACTGGATCGGAAGCACATCTAGCAGCATCTGTGTGCCACACGTGCATTTGCTGACCGGGAAGCCGCCACGTTCCATGGATGCCTTTTTTAATGAACATGCCAACTCATTCAAGCCCTTGGTGTGAGACGACCGCCTTTTACTATGCCTTTTTTTTGCCGTTGCAGCTTGCTTCCATGTCTCAAATTATCCCCATCAGGCTTGCTACAGTATTGTAATTTTGCCTCGTTGTTGTGCACCCCAATGTATCTGATTTCTCAATAAAATATGCAAACCTGTGTGTATATGATATGTATCTGGAAGGAAAAGATCGATCACAGCGGCAAGACAGCATTTTACGCTTTGCTTGATCGCTGCTTGCGTGTGCATGGACGCGTTAATAAGCGCGTTAAAGCCGTGCTTGCGCTTTTTTCAAAGACTGACCAAGCAAATGATCGATTTTTCTTATTAAATCAAGCTCTGTATGATAAGACTGTGTGATAACGCAGCCAAATACAGTACGTACAAGGTATAATACTGTAATGTAAAACGACAAAGGTTGGCTGGCGGCGATCCAACAATGATTTTTTGTGCACACATTGCATTGGTGGCGAAATTGGTGAAAAATTGCTTGTTTCGATAAAGAGTTCCTTGAATTATTGCAGCTGAAATGAACGTATGAACCCTACAAAAGCATCCATAAGATCGGACAAGCATCTGATGCCTGAATTTTTTACGCCCTCGTCCATTTTTCATCACGAAAAGGGAAAAGTCATGTGGTCGATTTGATCAAGAAGATGCCAAAGTAAATGTGGCCCGTTTCAACCCGCTGTTTACGTGCGCGCTCTTTTTATCTTTTTTTTTTTTTTTTTTTTTTTGTGCAAGAGATGGCAAAAAGAGAAGGAAGCGGGATTGTCATAGCAGTCTTGCTGGAACAAGCTGAAGTCTACCATAAGAGGCAATGCCGCGCAATTGTCACGCTTGGGTGTGGATTTTTAGTGCGAGCTATGATGGCGACGACGCGTGGCTTGCCTGAAGCATCCCTATTTGCGGGTAAATTGACGGCCATAGCTAGCGTTTGAGGTCAAGCTTACGTGTTGAGCGTCACAAAGGGGCCATTTGCGGATTTTCACATGGCTGCCGCAAAGCAACACCAACCGGCATGAATGCGGAGTCAACTTAAAAACAAGGACCCGCACCCCGACGCGCAACTCATTTTTCTTTTTCTTTCGTCTTTTTTTTTCCTTCCCCTTTTTGCGCTGAGCAACTGCATCCCATGGCGAATCACTGGCTCTTTGTTGGTCTTATCGCAGTGCTTGCGTATCCTATTTGTAAGCTGCTTGTGCCTTGGGGTCTGTTTTGCACACGTTTGGCAAGTGGGACAGACGTTTGCGGTGAACCTTGCTTTTTCCTGTTACTGACGCCTGGCTTTCTCGCGCTTGGTTGCGTCGCTTAGACTATAATTACCACCTGTCTGGACTGGGACGAGAAATTGTCCCTCTTGGCACCGATCGATGTGTGAAAATCACTGGTAAAACCTTGCATAGGCTGGAAAAAGGACAAAATCATGACTGACGCGTGTCAATGACCACGTTAGAGCCCAGCCTTGGCTTCTGCGAAGATGTCATCGACGTCAGTGACGGCGTTGCTTACGCGGGGTGCGATCCTGCCCGCGACAAAAAGAACAAAGTGGTGGGTTACGACTATTTCGAGCCTGGCGAGGCAGTGCCATCCGGCCAACTTTGGCGAATTGACTACAACAAGTAAAAAAAAAAAAAAGGCGGGCTGAGGCGCGGCAAAGCGGAGAACAATGACTGTTGCCACTAGAAAAAAAAAAAAGGGGGGGGATGATGGGGCTCATTTTTTTTTTTTATTTGGATGATCACGCAGGAGCCCGTGCAGGCCAAACCCATTGCGATGCAAGGCGCCCCTGAGGATTTCCATCCTCTTGGCTTCCGTGTGGATGCGATTGGAGGCTTTGTGCTTGCGATCAATTTGCGCTTGGCACCCGGTGCGGGCAACACGATCGAGGTGTTTACGCTAAAGGAAGAAGCCGGTGAGACGGTGCTTGTGTACAAGCGCACCATTGAGCATGCCAATATTTACAACCCCAACAGCCTGAATCTGGTGCAGAGCACCGCTTATCGCGCGGCGGACGGCATGCCATCGTTCTTTGTGTCAAATGACCACTATAGCGTCAACCGCCATTTGAAGCTTTTCGAGAACTTTTTGATGCTGCCTATTGCGAACGTGGTGTTTTACGACGCACGTCACAGCACGGCGTCACGCGTGGTGCAAGGGCTGTCGTTTGCCAATGGTCTTGCTGGCGATGACTCTGTTTTGTTTGTGGCTGAGACGAACAAGCTGCAAGTCAAGCAGTACACGGTGGATTTGTCAGGCGGCGACGTGCCCAAGCTCACGCTGGTGCAAACGGTGTTCGTGGACATGGCCGTGGACAATGCGCATTGGGACGAAAAGACGCAAACAGTGATTGCCGCGGGCCATCCCAAGGGCCTTGACTTTATCGCGTATTCGATGGCCAAAAACCGGTCAGACCCTGCCGTCCCGCGCGCATCGTCACTTGTCGTGTCATGGAATATCAATGACAAGGTTGTCAAACCACTCTTTGCCGACAATGGCCATTTTTATGGCGCATCGTCCGCCGCATTTGAGCACGGCGGTAAACTCCTGGTGTCGTCGCTCTATGATGAGGGCGTCTTGGTGTGCAAAGCACAATAAATACTGTAGCTCTTTTTGTTTTTAGTGGGTCCATTTGAGAGAGAGAGGAAAAGGGGTAGGGGGTACAACAAGTCTAAAATTTCAAAAACAATTCAACAGCACAGAGAAAGAGAAAGAGAAAAAAGGGGGAATATATCATGTTCACATGTGGACATCGAGCAAGACATTATCAATGAGGCGTGTCTTGCCAACAAAGACGGCCGTGCTCACGATGGCGCCGTCGCGGATGTCGCCATCAATGGGCGCCAGGTCAGTGGGCGCATTGATACAAAAGTAGTCGAGCTTGAGTTCCCAGTCGCAATTGGCGGCCTGCACCTTGGCGGTCTCCTGCTGAATGAGGTCTGTGGCGCTCTTGATAAGGCGCGACGCGTCGCGCTCACCGTCGCGGTATTGCTGCGCCACCAAATTCAGCGCCTTGGACAGCACAAGCGCGTGCTGGCGCTGCTCGGCCGAAAGATACGTATTGCGCGACGACATGGCCAGCCCGTCCTGCTCACGCACCGTTGGGCAAATATTCATCTTGACGGGGAAATGCAAATCGCGGATCATGGCGCTGATCACCGCGCATTGCTGGGCTAAATAAAAGGCGTGAGCTTCTCAACTCTTTTTTTTTTCCCTCGTCGCAATGATCATATCTTACCATCCTTTTGACCAAAAAACACTTGCTCTGGGAACCAAAAAAAAAAAAAAAAAAAAAAAAGGGTAAAAAAAGATAAAAATGCGAAAAAAGACAAACGAGAATGAATTGGGCTTGTCATCTGCACCAATGCACCGACTTACAATGTTCAGGAACTTGCTGACGACGGTGGCCACGCCTCGGAAAAAGTGAGGGCGCGTGACGCCTTCCAATTGATGCGACAGGCCCTTGACCTCGACGAATGTGCCCGTTTGCTTGCTGACATCCAGCTCAATGCCACTGGGATAGATCTCCTGGACAGATGGGACAAGCACCGCAGACGCAACACCCGAGCCGAGGGCCGCCAGCTTTTCGAGGTCATCCTGCAGTGTGCGTGGGTACGTCGACAGGTCCTCAGTCGGCGCGAATTGCGCAGGATTCACAAAGATCGTCAGTGCCACGTGGTCGCACTTTTGACGGGGGCTTCTTGCACTGTCAATGTGGGGGATGTCAATGTGGGGGAAAAAAAAAAGAGGGTGAATCGCATGATTTCGCATTGAATGCCTTGTTTTCACGCCCAATTGGCCCATTTTTTCTTTTTTTTTCTTTTTTTTCTTTTTTTATTGCTGTTTGTTCATACCGAGAAGAAGGTGGCCTTGGTGCAAGGCGCCCATAGTAGGCACATAGCCGAGCGTCTTGCGGTCAAGCAACAATTGGCGGCGCCATTCGCGGAATTCAGCGATCCTATTGAACAAGCGGATACCAGGAGGCACTCGGACTGAAAATAAAGGTGAATCACGGCTGCTCATGCTCCACTTTTACTCTGTTCTTTTTCACGCACTACTCATGACGACACAGGGGAGGGAGGGGGAGACGGCAAAAGGCAACAAAGAAGAGAAAAAAAAGAGCGGACAATGCCGTTTTGAGCGAAATGCGCCCTTTTTGGGTTGAGCCGGCGGACTTTGAAACAGTTCTTGATGCCCTGGCCGCTGTCCTCCTGGTTATTCTGGCTTTTCTTCGCCCTTTTCTTTGTCTCTTTGGTCTTTTTAGCCGTTTCGTCGTCATGTCCTTATTCAACGGCTCGATCCGCACACTGGGCGCCTCCACACGCACCATTTCATCGAATCTGACGCATCGCTCTGTGGTTTTGGCGGCCTATCCGCGGCGATCTCTTTCGACAGGCACCGACAACAGTGAAAAGACGATCTACACGGGCCCCTTGTCCAATGTGGCCAAGAAACTCAAGCTGTTCTCGGTGACGTCGCTTGGCCTTGGCTGCGGCATCTCGCCCTTTGTGTTTATCATCGATGTGCCTGTGCCCATGATTGCCAAGGCCGCCCTCGTTGGCGCTGGTAAGCCCCCCGATTGTCGAATTTGGCGAACATCCATGCGCTAACTCCTTATTCTTTCTTTTGCAAAGCCGTGGCAACGAGTGCAGCGTCGACGGGCCTGATCCAATGGGTCATGTCGCCGTACGTGACCAAGATCACGGCAAATGATGTGCAAAACCCGACGGAATTGAACATTCACACGCTGTCGTTCCTGGCAAAGGACCACGTGACCAAGGTGCCAGTCCAGGCCCTCATTCCGTCCACGCGCATCTTCACGAGCCTCATGGTCGCCGATCCTGCGGGCGTCCAGGGCGCCATTCAGGGCAAATCCGTCAAACCCAAGGAAATGTTCTATGTGCATCCCGAGCTGTGCGAGGACGAAGACTCGCCCATTAAAAAGGTCATTGATCAGACCGGCATTGGCAAGGGTTTCTAAAGGGAAATGGAGGTCCACGGATCAAAGTGTGTATATTTGTAGATTTTTTTGTTAGAAAAAAATAAAACATAGATATCTTTTTTTTTCTAGAAATAGTCTTTTGAGATTATCAAATCTTTCAACAACTGATACCAATGCCCACGAGGGACAGTTGGTTCGAATTTGACAGAGTTCAGATCACTGTATTGCCAGCCAATCGTGCACTTTTTGTTATTTTGGAACATTTATGTGTTTTGTCCAGTACAAATACTTGAGGTATTGCGTATCAAGATGACTGTATTTAGTTTAAGGCTTACCTAGAGTTTGTGGGAAATATTAATCGAGGACTCGTTGACATGTGGCTATCGAGGAAATCGTGAAATTGCATTAATTGTTGATTTTATGGCCATTTTTGCCAAAATCCCGGATTTCAAGGACGTATGCTGGCTGAATCTATAAATTAAAGTCTAGTCATTCGAACGATCCCACTCTTAGAGCGATACAACCACTGGATGGCGCACAATGACAATTTTCAAAATTGACCATTTTTCCAAGGGGCAGTATCGAGGACTTGAATTCGATGAAATTTAGGTCCCCAGATCACCTCGCCATTCAACCGCATGGTAACCCAGTCACGTTAAACGACAAACGCACATTAAAAACCCAGCGGTCTATTGACCAACTTTGGTGTAAAACACGAGAAACTGCGAATTTTCATTCCAAGGAAAAGTCAACGAGGATTGGCCGCAGCGCCTTGAAAGTCATCTCATCAGAAAGAGCTTGGCTTGATGCGCACGTGGACATCAATGATCAATGAAAAGGCTGATTTTTTTTTGGCAGAATTGACGCGGTATCAAATCCTATATATTTTTCGACGCGTGGAAAAGCGCGTCAGACGTCGAGTTACGCGCGACTATTCCTAGTCCAATTTATGCACCTGGTGTCACTCTTGCTAGTAGACGCGTCGGCGGAGCTTTAGGAGCGCGTTTTTCCCTTGCTATTCGCGGTTGAAATTAAATCTAAAATCGCATTTTGCTCGTTGACCAGCAGGTCGATCCCATTCTTTTATGGTATTTTTCGTGGTTCCGCCTCGCATTACACATTATGTGCAAGTTTAGCGGAATTTACGAGACCTGTTTTTTCACTTTTTGATTTGAAGCTCGAACACGACAAAAAAATTGATTTGACCATGACACACCTCGACGCCTTTTGAGAGGTTAAAAACTGAATGCCACGCGCGTTATCCAGCTTGACGCTTCACATTGTGACGTGTTTCAAAGTGCTGCCGTGTCTCGTTGGCTACTTGCAATATGGCATTCCGCTAAAATGACATTTTTGTAATATTTTATTGCGGGTGTACAGGGTCTGATGCTCCCAAATTTGAACCACATAAAGTTCTTTCCTCGCTGATTCCTTTGATATTACTTGCGCCATTATTGGTTGTATAGTTATCAAGAAAAGAGCATAAATGGTGATCATTTAACCCGCTTCTGCTTTGATCGACCTGACCAGCGGGTTCAAATGGGCCCAAACTTTAAACAAATAATGACCAACGCTTGCACGCAGCGCATCCAGGATTTTGCAGCCATCAACTAGTCGTCACGATAACGCTTTGCGTAAAAAACGGAACCCAATTTTATCGCATATGATACATTTGACACTCAATCACAGAGATTTCATCTCGGAAAAGTTACCACTATTACCGCCTCTTTGCACTCAATTATTTGACGCGCAACATGCTCGGATTGATTTTGTTCTTGTCGAGCAATGACCAGCAAACATGAATTTCTGCTTTTTTGGCCATTTGGAACGCATATTTTCAAAAGTTGTTCAGAGGCGCGTGAAACGACGCGTCGTGCGCGTAGTTTATGCGTGATTTTGATAAGCGCGGCCCTGCGATTTTGTTTGTTTGCGTCATCGACACCAGATGCATTAACAATGGGCTTTTTTTTTTCTTTTCTCTTTGTCTTACCCGAGCAGGGCGTGAAAGGCATAGTCGGGGACTGTGCAAGGAAAAAAAAGGGGGATGGGCCAATCTTGCACATCGGCGATTTTTTTTTCAAAAAAGATGATGCATCGTGGCGTCGCGTCTCTGTTCGTTGGTCGACCTCTTGAAATCTAACAAACGTCAGTTGACTTTGCAACTGCCGCTTCAATATTTTATTCACATTCCTTGTGAGAAGATAAGAAGAGAGGGATGATGCCAGGGAAGGGAAAGAAAGACGGGAGTGAACGCGTGCCCAAAGACGCGTATGTGTTGCATGGAGGAAGATGGAGAGCACGCGCATTGGTGATAAACAGGGATCGTGGCGGTTAAATGAGGAAGAAAGAAAAAAAATAAACATGAAATGGGGATGCTTTGTGGGGTGGGTCGGCGGTGCCCCCATGGACAAAAAAGAAGAGGGTAACGCAAAAAAAAAAAAAAATATGGCACAGATCTGTTGGATCCATGGGGGTTGGACGAATTGCCCACTCACTGGGTTGTTTTTTTTTTAGAGCAGAGCATAGGCAGCTGCACCGACGGCGGCAATCAACATGGTACCAGCCACCTTGACATTGGAAGAGCCGCTGGCATTGGATCCATTGGCGGCCGAGGCGGGTGCGGGCTTGCCAGGTGCGTACGAGCTGGAGGGCTTGACGGGTCCCGGCGCGGTAGTGACGCGTGCCGACGACGTCGACGAGAACATGGCGCCGCTGATGGCACCATCACCCATTGGCTTCTTGCCCATACCAAACTTCTTGCCCTTGGCCTTCTTCCACTTGCTCTTTTCCTTTTCCTCCTCCTCTTCCTCCTCCTCCTCTTCGTCATCGTCCCAGCCGTTCCACTTGCCCTAATTTGCATAAAAACACAAGAAAAAAAACAAGAAAAAAAACAAGAAAAAAAACAACGAAATCAGCATTCAATTCAATACCATTGGGGGAGCCTCGGAGCGAGGCATTTCATCGTTTCTTTACAAAGTCGAGGTGGGTCTTGGTGGCAGTGACGGTTGTGGTGACAACGACAGGTGGCAGCGACTGGTATTCGACGCCAGAGATGGAAAGGAGAGGTCTGTCCGAGTCGTCATCATCATCATCATCATGGTTTTTGTATTTCTTGTCCTTCTTGGCTATGATTTAATAATAAAAAAAAATACGCGACATGTTCAGCAAAAGCGCGGCGCAAAAAAAGGGAAAATCATGGTCCAATTGCGCGCCATGGCGGCCAATTGACATTACCCGAGACAACCGAGGCAAGAGCAAGCGCAGCAAAGATGGGCAGCGTCTTCATTATGTATGGAAAAAAGATAAAATGGGGGGCGTGGAGCACACAAAAAAAAATACTAGGAAAAAAAAAAAGAAAAAAGAAAAAAAAAAAAGAAACAGATCTTGCGACGGCTTGCGTCGCGCAAAGGCTTTTAAACGAATTGGCACTCGCGCTTGTTGGACGGCATTATCTGTATGCGCTGTGGGCTCTGTCTTCTTTTCTCTCTCTCTCTCTCTCTGGTAACAAACGAGGGTGTATATTCCCGAGCCTGGAAAATATGTCCTTTTGGCCTAAATTGAAAGATCCTTGAGTTCGTGGACGAGGGGAGGGGCTGGCCGCGCGCGCCGTGTGCCGAGTGTGAGACACAATTCATGCGTGCTTCCATCCCAAGGTTCGCGCGTACATTTACCTTTTTACTGAAAAAGACGCTCAGACACGATTTTCCTTGGACGTGTCGAGCTATTGGCGTGTCAGGAGTGCCCAAGGGGGATACCGCGTTGTTTTTAGAGTGCGAGAAGCTGGTTGTGCTCCCGCTTTTCTCGCCGTACGCATAAAATTTCCGGGATGGCGAGTCAAATCCATGATTTTGTGGGGCTTGTCCCGGATGTTCGATTCTGTCCGCATGCTGTGGAGAGGTTCAATTAAGACGAATTGAAGCCCATGGATCGTGGGCCAAGCCAAGCAGAGGAAAAAAAAAAAAATTGGGGGCACATGAAACAGGGTTTTGGTAGGCCCGCTCGCATGAATCTTGGTTTTTTTTTTTTTTTGGTGGGCGGCGGAGAGTGGGCGAGGTGTACGTAAACCTTTTTTTTTTTTCGTCTGCTTCTTTTTTGTTCTTTATAACGCACACGCGTTTGTTGCTGTGTCCTTTTTTTCTTGTTTAAGCGTGTTTTCCTTCTTATTTTTTTATCGATTATTATGCCTGTTTCTGACCACCCTGAGCTGGACCGATACCGCGAAGAGGCCCGGCGACTGATGAACCAGCAAGACCAGCTCATGAGGCAGCTGCAAGGTATGGAGACGGAGCTGCAGACGCACGGCGTGGGCATGGACGAGCCATTGCTTGATCGCGAAGGGTACCCGCGCTCGGACATTGATGTGGCGGCGGTGCGCACGCTGCGACACCGTATCATCTGCCTGCGCAACGACCACAAGCAGGTCATGCAAGAGATTGAGGCTGTTTTGCATCATATTCACCAGCAGGCGCAGTCCGCGTCTTCTCGAGCACAGCAGCAGCCATTGGCGTCGACCAGCGCCTCTAATGACACTACCACAACCACCACCACGACCTCCACCACACCGAGCGAGCCCATGGACACCGAGGATGCGCCTTTGCAAGTGCCTTTTGCCAAGGTGAATGCGGTGTCGCCGGATTCACCCGCGAGCGCGGCCGGGCTTGCGCGCAACGACCTGATTGTGCAATTTGGCTCGCTGCGTGCTGATCAAATGCGGCCATTGAGCTCACTGACCACGATTGTGCAGGCTTCCATGGACCAGCCGCTGCCCGTGGTTGTACTACGCAACAATGAACCCTTGCATTTGACCTTGATACCCTCTACGAATTGGGGCGGCCGCGGCGCTTTAGGTTGTCACATTGTCCCCCTCTAAAACTCAATAAAAATTTAAAAAAAAGGACAAAAAAAACCCTCATTTTTTTCCATTGCTCACGATTGCCTCGTTTTCATCCCTCAATTGGCCCCATCCATGCTGTCGAGGGAGATCGATCCTTTTTGTCCCAAAAATGAACAACGTGCACTGCGTACAATTTTGTCTTTTTTGCCCACCGAGAAACCCCACTAGCCAAATTTAGCGGCAAATGTGGACCTAGGACCTGTTTGTAGGTTTTTCGTCAGCATAGGTTTTTCGTCAGCACCCTGCATCTTTTTTTTTTTCGATGCCCATGCTGACGTGCCCAACCCTTCATTGACATCATATGTGTGGAGGCTTGGCACCCCTTCCATCCATTCAACAAAATAGAGCGAAAAATAGCTTCAGCCCGCTCTCAGCAACCCCTTTTTTTCAAATATTCCATGCGGGGTCTGAGAGCGCGCACCGGCCAAGGGACCTGGAATCAAGTGAAATTTGGGAATTTGTTGTGCAAATCGCGCGCAGATGAGCTTATTTGCGCATTTGACGGGAGAAAAAAAAAAGTGGGCTAGAATAATATCCCTGCTCAAAGGCAAACAAGAAGGGCTGCGCCCGCGTGAGTGTAATTTTTGCCAGTGACCCGAAGCACAAAACACCTGAAAAAGGAAAAGCAACAGGGTTTTGGAAAAAGATGCGCTTTTTTTTTTTTATTTGCCACTCCATCCCTTCTTTTCCTCTTTTTCTTTCTGTTTGCATTTAAACGTCCGTGACCCTCCCTTTTTTTCGCAACCCTTGCAACACACACGCCAAGCGTTCAAAAAGACTCGCGACGCCCCTCTTGTTTCATCCTCCATTCGCTTGTCGCGCCCCCTTTTTTTCGCCTCTTTTCCATACTTTTGTCTTTTTTCTCATTGTCACCCCCCTTCTCGGTGTAAATGGATGACACCAAGGTAGGCAAGCAAAATGGCGCCAATGGCAAATGGCATGAGCTCATTTTTTTAAAAAAAAATAAAAAAAAAGATCCAGCGTGACATGAGCCCCTTTGATTGCACGACGGCGCTGCTTTCTCATCTTGGCGACAGTTTCAGCGACGCCATCGCGTACGCGCACGTCACTCAGCAAGAGGCGCTGGATGTGATTGCGTTTATTTTATCATGCCACCCTCCGGACGTCCACCGGCAGCTTTTAAACGCCTTTCTTCGTGAAGGGCTCGTGGAGCTTGTCCCCAACACCGACTATTATCGCATCACCACCTGGCCGCACGTCAATGGCGTCTTCACCCCGGTCGCCGCTTGCTATTCGTCCACTTGTACGCGGCACGCGCCCTCATGCTATTCACCCATTTGCCCTAATCGCCAGAAATTACCCTCGACTGCGCAGGTAAAGCCCCAGGAGCCCAGCCCATTTTCAAAAAAGAAAGAAAAAACGGCGGAGCCCTAAAAAGGCGATCCGCGTCGGCGTGCCCCCAAAAAGCAACTGACGCTCGATCCCGGTTTTTTTTTTTTTTTTTTTGCTCCTATTTTTTATTTTATTTTATGGTGTTTCTTTTTTTTTTTTTTTTTTTTTTTTGGTCACTCAGCCCACGCATCTTTGGTTGCAGCGCATGCCACGCCACATTTTACAAAAGACGCACCGACATGAATTGATGCGTCAGGCGGCGATTTCGGACCTTGTGTCGATGGAGGAGCGGTACGTGTCTGACCTCAAGGTGCTGGAGAGTGTGTACGAGCAGGCGCTTGTGAATGCGCCCATTGTGTCGCCGAGCTATCGCGACCAATTCTTTCAATTGCTCTTTGGCAATTATGGGGAGATTGCGGCGCTTCACAGACAATTTGCAGCGGAATTACAACATCAGCGGCGCGACCACAACCAGCTATTGTACGAGCACGTGGGCGAGGCGATTCACCAGCACATTGTGCGTGTGTTTGATGCGTACGTGGCGTACACGGCGAATCACATCAAATCGTCGTATGCGCTAAGAATGGAACGCGCGCGCAATGTGGCGTTTGCCAATGTGCTCGACACGCTGGACGGGTCGCTTTCTGCACGTCGGCTCGATTTATCGCATTTTCTGACGGCACCGACGCTTTGGATCGGCAAGTTTCGCATGCTTGTGGACGCCATTGTCAAGCGGACACCGACGAAATCGCTGGATCACGCGGCATTGGTCGATTGTCTTGGTTTACTGCACGAATTGCTCACTTGCATGAACGATGCGGCCACGCAGGCCACGGTCGCGACGCGTCGCGCACACGTCATTGCCACACTGTCGACGGCGCTTGCGCAATCGCCTTGGTCCGTATCGAGCGACGCGCAAGAAAGCGTGTTTCCACGAAATGCGTCGCTTGTCCATGAGGGCCAGGCCAAATTTTTGCGCCATGCCGGTGCTGGAGCTGGCATCATACCGGCGTCAGTAGCCATGCACGGTGCGACGCCCACATCCACATTGTCGCCCGGATCGGCTTGCCACGTTTTTTTATTTGATCATATGGTGTTTATTGCTCAGCCCAAAACAACCTCTGCCATCACCGGCGCCTCGTCTGCTTCGTCCTCTCGGTCGCCTTCCGCCACGCTTGTCATGGGCCCTCAAACAAGCTCAGCCCATGCCAAGCGCGCCTCGTCTTTTATTTCGCCCTCATCATCACCTCTGCTTTCCGCCACGCTCCCGCAAAGCACACAAAGCACACAAAATACGTCGTCGCCTTTTGCTCAGCCCTCGGCCATGGACCCCGGTGACACAACAACAACAACAACAACAACAACAACAACAACAACTCTATCGGGTCATGTCACGCCAAAGACCGGCATGAATCCACTGCCACCCGTCGCCCTGGAAAAGGCAAATGCCACGCTCTCCTTTTCATCACCACCACCACCACCACCCGTCCAGTCGGCCAAATCGCGCATTGCCGCCTTGAACGATGATTACGTCCTCGTGACAAAGCCCATCCCGCTCGCCGCTTTTCTCTTTTTGGACGATTTGGCGCCCAATTGCTCCCCGCTCTTCCCGCGTGCCCATCACCCGCCATCGGCCGCATTATCCACGCACAACACTGCAGACACGCGTCTCAATCGATTGTCAAAACACGTGTCGACGCGTCTGTCATCGTCCAAATTATGGTCTTCACTTCGCAAACAGCCATCCTTTGGTACTGGTGGTGGCGGGCCAATGCCTGTGGCGAGCACAAGCACACCCATTTTTCGTTCATCGACGACGACGACCACGTCACAAAAGCGCCCATCCGTGTTGTTTAACCCGAAAACAAAACAATATTTGGGCGACACACTGGAATCCGCCGATTCGTCAGATCAGCAAAAGACGAAGATGATGACCTCAGCAACAGCCGCGACTCCGACCATGCACCATTCTTCATTACCGCCCCTCGTTTTGGAAAGCACAGCCTCAACGCCACTTGGATCCCAGAAAAAAACAAAACCTCTGCGACTCCATAAACGATTGCGAGCCAGCATGCGATGGTCGTCGGCACACGTGTACGCGCAGCCGCCATTGACGTCGTCTGTCTTTCTCGAGTCGCTCAATGCCACACCGGCCCCTCGTCGCCGCCAATCGGTCCCTGAATTGTCAAAATACGCGACCGCGCCCACGTCTGCCAATGGCAGCTCCGCAAGCGACTCGGCAAGCGACGCGTCCAACAAGAACCAAGAAGTGCACACCGACAAGGAGATGAAAACGTCGCCAATGCAGCCATTGCAGCCGCAGCCATCTCAAAACCAGGGATTGCGCCATCCAATGGATAAAATGCGTCCTGTTTCTGCATTCTTGTCGCCGTCCATGGCGCTGCATGAGGATGACGACGATGATGCTGATGCTGATGACGATCACACACCATCATCGCGTACACCCACACCACCGCCATCACGCCGCCGCCCGACAAGTGGAGGAAATCGCATTTCCTTTGCATCGTCGTCATGCAGCACGCCCGGATCCGTGTCGGCGTCTGTTTCGCGCGCATCCTCGACGTTTGATTTGCCGCGCGACACGACGGCTACATTGCGCGCCGCCGCGGACCACCTGTCGGTTCATTCGTCACGTGAATTAGCCTTTTGCCACGCGGCATGGACCGACACCACGTATCGCCTGGTCTTTGACGACGCCGACACGTGCCAGGAGTGGTACGAGACCATCCAGCACATGCGCACCATCCATCAGCGCTACCCGTGCACCCTCACACCCATGTGGGAGTCCGCCGCTACGCATGTCTTGGTTGATCCACCACCTCAACACGTGGTTTCTTCACCAACACCGCCCTCATCCTCGTCCAATGACTCGGACAATGCGTACACGACCGCCGACGACAGTGACAACAACGATGCTGGCAAAAATCAACCAAAGACCCCCATCATTGCCAACAGCAAACCATGGGTGCGCGCTGATTTTGGTCTGACACGCTTTTCATCGGCCGTCGTCAACATGACCGATGCGCTCTTCAATGCCCCTCTTTCAAAGCTCAATGTCAAACTCGGAAAGCCATATACCCAGATCCATTGTGCTCTTCCCTTTGGTAAAAAAAAAAAAAAAATGGGAATTTTTGAACAATGGGCTGGGTTTTTCTCACCTTTTTTATTTTTAAAAATGGATAGAAACCAAGCAGGGTGACAAGATGATTGCCCTTGGCGCGCAAGATGGTGTGTGGGTGGGCATGCAGCAAAGCTATGATGCGACGGCCGGCGCGGAACAGCAACAAGGCTTTGTCAAGGTGATGCCTGTCCAGGCGTGTCACCGTCTCGTGCTCATTGACGGCATTCTCATCGCCATGGCATACGACCCGGCCGACAAGTACATGCTTGCCGCGTATCCTATTGAAACAGCCGACGCGTCGGACGCCCAGGTTCCATCGAGTGTGTCGGCCATGGCGTCTACGGCGCTCACGACAAGCGACAGCAGTAGCAACAGCAGCAACAGCAGTAGCAGCAATGGCTACCAGTTGGACGCTCACCATCATCAGCATCATCATCATCAACAACATCATCAACATCATCTCCCTCATCTTCATCACACGCATTTACATCTCGCCAATCCATTGCACCGCCTTCATCATTATCAATCGTCGAAAAAGTGGTACATGGTCAAGAAAAACAGCGTTATTTCCATGGTCGTTGGCAGGCTGCACCAGCAAAATGTGCTCGTCTATCTTGCCAAATATGGCGTCCATGTCATGGTCGTTGTCGCCATTTCCAAGGGCGGACCATCGCCTCACTTTAAAAAAGTCAAGGTACAAAAAGATGAGAAAATGGTCGCGTCCGCGTCGCACCAAACTCTGATCTTTTGCTCTTTTTTAGGAATACATTGTGTGCCTCAAGGACGCGAATCAGGTGTATTTGCACGACAATGCCATTTACGTCCACGCCAACAAATACGGTGTCGTCCGTATGCACCCCAGCCGCCGACGCGAAAAGAATGTCCAATGGGAGCAAATTTACCAGGGCCCGTGCCTGCGCTATATCCCAATGGCCGTCGACTATGGCTTTGTCGTCACTGCCACGTCCGTGCGCCCATTGCATCTCTCGTCCTCCCCCTCATTCACCTCTTCCTCTGGCAAATTCACCACCACGCATACACGCTTCCCATCCATTGCCAGCTCACATTCATCATCGTCATCCTCCGCGTCATCTACACCCGCTGCCACTGCCACGACTGGCACAAAAAAGCCGCATCAACCCTTTGATTTCGAGGCCCGCATCACCAACGTGTCTTTAGTATACCCTTACCTGATCGGCTTTGGCCTCTCTATGGTTGAGATCTGGGACGTTGAAAAGGCAATGCTTGTCCAGGTGATTCACCAGCCAACCTTGCAATGCCTCTGCGACACAACGCTGTGCACCATCAGCGACGCGCCTGCCAACAATAAGAGCCTGATGCACCATCCATCCATCCTTGTTGGCCAGGTCCATGATGAAAAGGCAGCGGAAAATGACGATCGGCTGCCCAAAAAGGCTGCGCCATATAGCATTTATGAACTTCATGTGAATCATACCTCTTCCCCACCCTTTATATTCACGGCCCATTGATACGTTCTATTTTTCAAAAATAAAAAATCATCGTTGTATTTTATCAGAAAATCAGGAAAAAAAAAACTGGCAATGTTCGTGTTTCAATTCAATTCGAAAGCATGTTGGGCATGGGGACCGCCATACCCACGGGCAGCGAGGTATCCGGGTCAAGCAGCGGCCGCTTGGAGAATTGCGGCATAAACACGCGCCGGAAGAGCGCCGATTCATTGCCCAGGCTCTTGTGCCACAGCTGCGATGACAAAAACACAATGCTGCCCGCTGGCAGGCTGATCATCTCGGGCTCCTTGTCGCCCAAATCAGCGTGCAGCTCGCCCTGCATTGTGCCAATCAGCAGCGTTCCATTGTGCTCGTTCACGTCGTCCAGTGCCACCCAGCACGCCACCGTCATTTCTTTTCGCAGCTCAGGATCCTGGTAATATCCGCCATCCTGCCCAAATGCATAATAAAAATGTCACACAACGCGTCAATTCTCTTTTTCTTCTTTCGTCGCTCATACCTTGTGCCATTGAAAAGTGGATAATGACTTGGTCTTGGGTGGTTTGATGATGTATTGCTCATTCAGCTAGAACGATGGTCACACTTTGTAAATGACGGCTCTAATGCTTGATTTTTTTTTTTTTTTTTTTACCAAGTATAGTTTCTGGTGATACGTGAGACTGTGGTGAAGCAGCGCGCCGGCCATGGGGGCAAGTGTTTTGATGATCCAGCTTGCAACATTCTCCGTAATCAAATCGCGTCGCTTGATGTATGCCTCAAGCTCGGTCTTGTGCAAGCGCTCGTCAGCTGGCAGTGGGTCAAGATACCCACATTCAAGAGGCTCTGTCTCCCCAAGCAAAAGGCGAATTCAATGACCATGATATTTGTAATGGTCGCTGCCATTGGCCATTTTCCCCTTCCTCACTCCCTCTTACCCACAATGCCACCCAGATCGTGCAATAGATCGTAGCCCTCGGTCGTAAGGTAGTTGGCAAGCTCATCGGCCTCGTCATGTAGTCGTGTCACTTCTTCCGTAGTCAAGGCTATTTTATAAAAAAACGTTCAAATTCAACAACGTTCGCTCATGGATGGACCTCTTGCCACCCACTTACCTTTCTGTACCACCGTATAGCCTTTCTCATGGAAGGCTTGGAGATGCTCCTTGGTAAGAAGACTCTTGCTCATGGCGCATAAAAAAAAAGGATCGCAAAAAACGTAAAGAGAATAAAACCAACCTCAGCTTCTTGTCTTGCAGGGCTTTTTATGTCTGGATTTCATGCACCGCTCTGCAGAGCGCGTAATAAAAGGCGTGCACTCTGTTTCGGGTGACGCGCTCGTTCGACCTGAAATGCATGCGTTCAAAAATCAAATTTTGCGCTGTAGACATTAAACCACTTGCGTTACAGACATTAAATTTATACCTGCCGTGAGCAACCACGTTCAACACGTCAATTGTGACGGCCACTTGCACCGAATTTCGATGTAAAAAAAAAAAAAAAGTGAGGTGCAAAAACGATTTCCGCTTTGAGACGTTCCGCGACGCAGGTTTCGTGATTCTAAAACTCTCAAATTTTGTGAGGGAACTGCTGCGCCCAGTGTGAAGCATGCCTTGCCTCTACAGTATTTTAATAAAAATCATCAATCAGCCAGCTCCAAAAAATGCAAAATGCGCCACTTTGCGGCTCGTCCAGGTTGTTGTCCAGCGCAAGATCATCCTCAAAGTGGTCATTCACATTGGGCGCTTGGTCCGTGGCGTCGTCATACACCAATTAGCTGGAATATTGCACGCAAATGTGTTGCTTGGTTCGTTCATTTTGAAGTCAAGTTGACAGATCTCAATGCACACTGTCAATTGGATATCCGTAGACGCGCGCGACACTGTACAAAATCGTACACATTTGCCTTTTGAAAAACGAAAAAGTAAGTTTCCGGGACTTTACCAGCTTGCTGTTCCTCTGGAAATTTTTTTCCAGCTTACTGGTCCGCCGATGAAAGTTGCGTCACGCCACGAACTGGAGCCCTGTGCGCGAGATGAGTCCACCCGATTTTTTTTGCACCCGCAAATTCCAAAATTCCAAGAATTGTTCTACTTCGCATTCATCTATCCATCGGTATGGTCAACCCCGCGCAAAAATAGCTGCAGCGAATTTTGCGCAAATTTTGCAACAAAAAAGCTTAAACCCCCAAAGCGCTACGACCACTTGAAAACTTCAGGGTCACTCAGGGGCCACACATTTCAATCTCAGAAAGTGCCAAATTCGGGATATTTCGAACTCCGAGTGATCAATGCATCTCAAACAGGTGACTCCGACAATTTGCTATTGGCAGACAAAATGTCAAGTCGCCCCAACTAAAGAAAAAAGCCCAAAAAAGAGTGACGCATGAACGCCGATCGACTGAGAAAATTGCCTACTTTGGGCGAGATTTTTGCAGAACTTTAAGGTTTGACACACTTCCAAATTAAGGTACGCACAGTAAATTGCATGGCGAACTTTTTTTTATTTTTGTACTTTTGTATTTTTTTATTTTGCACATTTTTTGTGCGCTGATGATTGATGAGTAGTACTATAGTGTCAGCTACTGTAGGTACAGTACCTGGTGAATGAGTACTGTAGGAATGACCGATGCAAAAAGTCAAAACCCAAGCTACCGGTACGTAGGTGCGCGCCGCAAGTCATCCCATTACTGTGTAGATCCTCGATATAACGTCATTCAGAATTTTTGACTTTGGCCAATGACGTTATAAAAATCACGGCCAAATGACGTTATAAAATTGCTTTTTGGTTTACACACTGCTAAGTGACAGGGTCGATCTGCGACGTTATATCGAGGATGACGTTATATCGAGGGACGTTATAGCGAGGATCTACTGTAGGTGCTTTTTTGCTCCCTTGTTTGTTAGTGAAACTTGAATAAAAAATCAGCCAGGATTTACTGTATTACTGTATTGACCGTTGCTTGCTTGTACATACTGTACAGTACAGTACTGTATTTTGTCGAGCAAATCGTGATTAAAGATTTGATGAAAAAGTGAATTTTCTCTGCGAGTTTTAGCCATCCATCAGTGGAGCTGATCTCATTCGATAGAGTTTTAACAGACGCCTTTGACATGTCAAAAGCAGCGTTGGTTGATTTTCCAGTTGTCGAAAAAAGTGAGTTTGAAAATTGATCCCATGATGTTTTTTGATGTTCCTCGACTTTTTCAAGCGTGCAAAGTTCGTCCATCGAACGCGCAATCAATCAGGAAATGAAACCAGAGTTCGTTTCTTTTGATTGGTCACTTCTTTTTCACCCTTTTTCACTGCGACCGATCCACAAAAAAATTTTGAGAACTCGTGGATTTGTGGAAATGTCAAGAACATTTTTTTGGAATCATCTGCTGCATGCACAATTGCTCGGTCAACTCGTGGTTTGCACTTCTTTTCATCAAAATAGACGCGCGCGTCGATACTGTATGTTGTACAGTATAACCTACTGTGCTAAAGTGCAGCTTTTTTTTGCTTGCTGCGTCCCCTTCATCATGAATACTCAACGCTATTATTACAGTATCCATTCAGTTACGGAACCCAAGCGACCAACTCTCTCCTTGACTTAATGCAACTTGTTGATTTGGCCAGGCCACGCCAAAGACAGCCTACATTGAAGAACCAGCTGCGACGGCCGCCCTTGTCATAGGCGGCAATCTTCTCCCCAGAGAATGAATACAAAATTTGGGAGTTCATCTATCATACTTGAAGAACTTACGCACGTACAGTACTGTACAGTACTGTAGGTGACCGCTCCGGAAAAATAGAATTTGCCGTATGTAATAATGTCTTGAGCTGACTTGGCCGTTTTTTGCGATTTTTATTTGGCCCAATTTTTAACCTGGATCTCAAGTTTGCCAGAAACTTTTGCTTGCTTGGGATGTTGCGATATGGAAGGTGTTTTACAGTATTTATGTAATCAAGGACGCAGAATTGAATGGCAATGTCAAAATTTTATTTTGATTTGATGGATTTCGAGAAAAATTGATGACTTTGCCGCATTTTTTCCGTTTGGTCGTAAGATGGGTCCTTCAAAAATGCTCAAAACGCAAATACTGTACTGTAGGATCCGCGTATCCGTTGCACAATTTGATTCTCTTTCAGCATGCGGAAAACATCAGGACCGGTTTTATTGATACTGTAGGATACCGCGTAAATCGCGTTTTTGTCTCTTCTACTGTAAATCTTCTTGCATTGTTGTTGACTGCGCGATTTTTGATGACCAACGCAAAGTCATCAATTTCTCGAAATCCATCAAATCAAAATACAGTATGATAAAATTTTGACTACAATATTATTTGACATACCATAGCTACAGTAATTCAGCTCAAGACATAGAACTGTACGGCAAATTCTATTTCACCCGAAATCCATGCATGCCCGGATAATCTTGCAGCAACAAAGTCAAAAAAATAAAAATAAGATTACAGTATACTATTATATAATAACACCTACGGTACCGGTAGCTATCATACAGTATAGAGACTCAACAGCTGCTTATCATACGACACGTTAAAAGCACCATCGTGTGTTGTTCGCTTCGTTGTTGTTGAGAACATTGAATTTAAAAAATTGCGTACTGTAATTAAATGATCAGCTTTTTACTGTACATGCGTCGTACGTACAAAAGTCACTCGTCGGGGCAAACAAACACTACGGTATGGAAATGGCACTGTCTTCCTGATGCTTTTGTGGACATTTGGAGCGAGCCAATAATGGGTTAACATACTGTATTGGTTGACGAGATTTGGTTTTTAATAAAAAAAATAGCAATCAAGCATGTTTTTTAATATGATTCCCGCGCTTCGGTACACGTGATGCTGCGGATCGCGCCGATCGACGATTCGCCGCGCTCCCGTACCGCGAAGATGAAGAAGAAGATTCAATTTGTTGTTTTTGTTCCTCCACAGGGTGCTGCTGCTGCCCAGGGGTGATTTTGTCTTGACTGCTGATGGATTGGTGTTGCGGCATTTGCTGGACCATTGCTTGGTGTTGCATTTGCTGCTGAATTATTGCTTGATGTTGCATCATTTGCTGCTGGATCAATGCAATGTTGATTGGACCTTGCTGCAGAGCAATAAGCGCTGCCTGCTCCAGCATATTTTCGTGCATCTTCATCAGCTCTTCATTGGCGTGGCGCGCCCGAGTCTCAAGTCTGTACGAGAGCTGCCGCGTCTCGTATTCCATCTTGCAATCCATCTTGTAGTGCTCGGCGCGCCCCTGGTCAAGATTGGCTTGCTGTTTCATCTGTTCTTTTCTCTTGGCTCCGATAATTCCCTCCAGCTTGTCCACTTCCACTCGCAGGCGATTGTAGCGATCTTCTAGATACTCTGGGCTGCGGTAGCGCTTGTCCCGGGCGGTCTGCCTGGTGTCAAGTCGCGTCGTTTGCTTCTCCATCTGAGATTTGCGCTCCAGCTGGATGTTTGCTATAGTCTTGTTGACGCCCGCTTGCCCCAAGCGAGTCTTGACCACTTTGTCGCACTCGACCTGGAGTGCACACACGTCGTCGTTCAATGCGCCTGTTTGCGTGGCAATCTCTGTTGCAGCCGATTCGTCTTCAGGACCATCGACTTTAGTCGCCACACTGACACCTGGCTCGTGCGCTTGAATTGGTGGGGTCATGTGGTAATCCAGGGGATCCGATATGCCAGTGCGATGCTGCGCAGCGGCAGCGGACTGCAAAAAAAAGGTCGCGACGCGTCAGTCTCTCTTTCATTTCTTTTCTTTTCTTTTTTTTTTTGCTTTTTTTCCACCCACCAATAGGGCGACAGAGACCCATGGTTTCACAATGTGGAATGCAACAATGAGGACGATGAGTCCCAATGTACCCAAGGCAAAGGGCACGACCACGGTCTTGAAAATATACTCGCTGACGTGCTTGAAAACGCACCATAGGTTTTCCGCGGCTTGCACTGACAATTCGCCCATGGCTACGATGACCAATGGGATGATCACTTTGCCATTGGCTACCAGGGTCGTCAAAATGAACATCACATTGACGACAAGGAGCACAATCACGCGTGACAAAATATACACCGCGAACGTAATGAGAGCAATGGTGCCAAGCATTGACAAGTAGAACACAACTTGCATTCGCTCAAGCAATTCCAATACATGGCTCAGCAAATTCGAGCCAAGGCTACGCAATGGACCTGCAATAACAGCCGCGGCGCGCCCACGTGTCTAAAAATGTGGAAAATCAGCACAATGCACTTTTTCTCCTTTTTTTTTTTTTTTTTTTTACAA
>KV441890.1:165942-222619 GCA_001650995.1 Gongronella sp. w5 | reverse complement strand
GTGGGGGGGGGGGAAAGGATGGGAGATGAAAAAAAAAGATGGAATAAATTAGAAAAAATGAGCGAATCAAGCAGTAAAAAGCTGATGCACAAGCTCAGCTTGCGAGTCGGTGGCCAAGAGGCACTCGTCGCCTTGCGCAATCCAATCCATGTCCTGTTGGGCGAGGATGCCGGTGGGCAGCAAATCATCAAAATCCTTTGCGGCGGAGGGAAGGGCAAAAGGTGCGTGAGGATCGTCGTGGTGCATAAGCAACGGGTCGACAAACGCGTCTTCGTGGGCGTGGACGTGAGTGTAGCGATGAGGAGGCGAATTGGCGCCACAGGTGCTGATGCTGAGGTGATCATCCATCAGGTCCGAGGCGGTTGTCAGTGTGCAAGAGAGTGATTGGCGCGGCGACGACGCCATGGCGTCCAGCACCGATTCAAAGCAATCGTCGGCCATCATAGGCGGCAGGGGCAGGGGCAATTGCGCGTCATCCACCACCGCGACGGCAACCTCGGCGGCCGTTTCTTCCGAGACATTGGCGCCGGCGCTAGTTGTCGAGGGCAATGGCTGGATAAGCATCATGTTGGACGTGTCCAACATCGTCGCGGAAGAATTGCAAGGCAAATCCAACATGGATGCGTGGTCGTCGTCGGCAGGTGGCGAGAAACAATCGTGGAAATCGAGCGAATCCGTTGTCCCCGTGTAAATGCTGTCATTGTCGTCATCGACCGGCTTTTTCTTGGGAAACCCAAACGGATCCAATTGCTCGTGCTGCTGCTCATGTGCCGCCAGGGCTTCCATGGTCAATGGCGTCGGTCGCTGCAACGACGAGCGCGACGCAGGACGCGTCGGCATGTCAGGCATGAATTTGCTGCGATAAACGTCCAAAACGCGTTGCAAAAGCACGCGCTTGTTGGCAAGCTGCTTGGAATTGAGCCACGCCTGAAAATAAAAAAAGAACAAAAAATGCGTCAGATAAAAAAAAAAAAAGGGGTTAAGAGCCAAAAAAAAAAAAAAAAAAAAAAAAAAAAAAACTGATTTTTTCTTTTTTTACCAATTTCCACGCGACTTCATTGCAAAGAGCCTCATCCAAGTTGCGTTTTGTCAATGTACTGTTAGTGTCGCAGGACGAGATGTGCATGGCACGAGGATAGACGCAATTGGCGCGCTTGAAATGGAGATCGATGGCAGGAAGATCGACAGTTTCGATATTGATGCGAATTCGGTGCTTATGGCCCTGATGGTCCTCGACGGTGAGAGTCTTCGGCTTGCTGGACTTGTCCTGGCACGGGTATAATTTGGGTATCTTGTGTGCCACTTGGTCTTGGGCGGCCAATTCCTCCTCACTGAGCGGACGGCGCTTGCGCAGCGTGCCCTTGCGCAATTTCTCCTGACGCGCAACACGTCGCGATCGCATGCTCGGATAACGATTGCGATACGAGTCCACGGCGCGCTGGATCAAACCTCGCTTCCCCGCAATCTCGTCCTTGTTCAAAAACGCCAATTTCCATCCAAGACGATTGCATTCGGTCTCGTATGCCCAGCGATTGCCTTGGTACTGTTCACGAGGCAAATGCGCGCGAGGGTAAACCTGAAAAAAAGAGCGAAAAAAGCACGCGTCAGAGGCGCTCCAATTTCTTTTTTTCTTTTTTTTTGGGTGGGATGCCTTACGCAGTTTTCCTTTTTGAATTGCTCGTCCATTGTTTCTGTATCGATAGTGTCGAGGTCCGTACGGATGCAATAGCGGCGCACAATGCGCAAATGCGAGTACACAAAGCTCACCCATTCAACGCCGTCGCGCATCTCCGTGGTGGGTTCCGAGGCAATTGGCTTGATTTTGTCGTCGTCGGCCGGATAAGACGCATGCTGCTCGTGCTGTTGCTGCAAGAGCTGCTGCTGATCACTCGTGGGCTTGACAATGGGCGTTGCAGGCGGCGAAGCAGGCGGGGTAAGGAACGTCGACGTGTTGGCGGGCATGGTTGCGCTAGTGGGAGTCGGTGGCTTAGCGGTGCTGATGGTCGCGGCGGTCGTCGACGCCTTGATAGTGGTCGCTTTGTTCTGCATGGCCTTTTGACAGGTGGTCGTCAATGCCTTGGCCATTTGTTTTGCCATGAGAGACCAATCGTAAGATGGCACTGTGTTACCGGCGCCTATTTGTTGGACAAACAAAAAAAAAAAAAGAATTAGGGGGGCGATGAATGTCAACGGGTTGGCACACAAGCTAAAACCGCTGCTCTTTTGTCCACCACCCAACAAAAAAAAAAAGGCGCGCCGATTTTCACGTTTTTTTTTTTTACCTTGATCCTTTGACAAAAGAGCGTCTCGTTTCGACTTGATCTTTTGCAAGGCAAGCTCGATAATCTTGATCTGCTCCAGAGTCATCGTCGGCTGCAACAAATCGGTCAACGAGAAGGTATTGTCCGCATTGGCTGCTGGCGGCGGTGATGGCAGGCTGTCTTTTGGTTGATTAGGCCGTTCCTGTATAGACATGACGCAAATGCAACAATAAGGAGAGTGATAAAAGACAGTGAAGAAATCAAGAGGGACGCGGAATGGTGCAAGAAGGGAGAAAGAAAAGGGGGGGGGAGTGGAGAGTCCGATTGATGATTAGAAGAAAAGGATCTTTGTCAATAAAAATGGAGCTTGAAAAACGAAAAAAGAGACCAAAAGGAGCGTAGAGGCTTTCCCCTCCCCCCACGTTTTTCCGTCAGCCTAAAAAAAGGGGGGGAGACACCTTAGCAGGTTGGGCACGGAAAAAAAATCTTTTTTCTTTTCCGCCCACCAAAAAAAAAAAAAAAGCACCTCGCTTCAATTGCTCACGGCGCACCGCCCAACACGACAACCCACGTCGCGCAACAATACCCTATTTATGGCCGCGCGAATTCGCAAGGTCACACAAGCAAGGGTAGAAATCAATGACCCTCGTCAAACACCATGATTTTTTTTTATTTTCCTCGTCCATTCACGAGAACACGCGCGCTCACACGAAGCATATCTTTTTTTCCAGACATTGACCGCACAATGGTCCGCTATGGCCTGATTACATGAGATGAAAGGAAGATGGAAGGAATTGGGGGTGCAATGGCGCTCTCCGCGAAAAACTGATTGGCCGTGCTGACAGACGGAAATTTTAAAAAGGCGATGATTTTGCACATGCAAAGCCTGTCGAGTCATCGTCATGGCCCCCCTCCCCGCATCCAAAGAGAACGTGAATATCATCGGACTAGCGGGTCTCTCCAATGCGAAATCAAGTTTTTTTTTTCTTTTTTTTCATGCCTCTCCCTTGTCTTTCTTTTGAGACGCAACGGGCAACGACCTTGTCACTCTGCGCAAGCACACCAGAGGCACTCTTATCGCTATGCAACACGACGCTTGCCCTGGTCGTCCTACCATTCAATTGCAAAATTGCCCCTGCAAAAAAAAAAAAACTTGCTTGTGCGCCCCACATCCTCGAATGGAGCGGAATTGGCCCAAAGCCGATGGCAGTTCCTTTCTTTTCCGATGGAGTTTGAATTGCCTCACCCGGCCCGTGAGCACACGTCAGAACAGATCCGATTTCCAAGCTTGCCTACTCGCTGGCCCTAAACGTTTACCCCTTTCCAAAAGAGACCATGGAAAGGTCTCACCCACTCATTGGCGCTTGCCTTCTCTCAGAGTGGGCACGATAGAAACTAAACCCTTCATGTCCAGCCAATTCGTCTCACGGCGTCCCGAGGCAAAAAGAAAAAAAAAAAAAAGAAAAACGTGGGCTTGATCATCCGAGACCAAACTCTATGACAAAACTTTATTCAATTTCGCTTGGTGGCCCGATGCCCAACAATGTTTGCCTCACAAAAATTGGATCGTCCCATCAATTTTTTCGATTTTTTTGATTTTATGCAAAATGTGCTTCCTTGCGCCCCCGTCCCCCTGATTTGCCGCGACGATGCCACCGCCTTTTGCTTTTGTTTCTCACTTGATTGCATGGCGAATCACGTTGCACAGGCGCGCAACGCCAAACAAAACAACAAAACACAACATGAACAACAACAAAAAGAAAAAAAAAATGGCGCTTGCTTTTTGAAGACGATAACCGATGGCCATTATCCAAAAGTGGCAACCGCAAGAGAATGGGAACGGGGCGCACAAAAATATTTTTTATGGTCTCATTTTTAACGTTGTTCCGGGCTAGGTCTTGGGGGCATTTGACTTTTTTTTTTTTTTTTGCGCGAGGTCTTACAGCTTGGTCATGCATCTTGGCGCAAAAGCTCAGGGCGTGCGACAGTGGCGCCGCCGCGGAAGCACAGGAACGAGGGGTGCAAGGAGAGGGGGTTGGGAGCAAGATGCAGTGCATCTCCGTCTGCAGGTGCGCCTCATCAACAGCAGCGGCGCCATACGCCAAATTCATGCGGGGCAAAGGTGGGCCATGGGAACCAGCGATTTTCAGCCCGCGACGGGTGTGTGCGTGTGTGTCACATGTTCATCAATGCTTCCCGTTGTGCCAAACTTGGAGCAATAGCGTGCCCGCACGGTGGCACGCCTTCTTGTTTTTCTTGTTTTTCCCTATTTTACCCAGGCACCCGTGCGTCGACGGCACCTCCGTGCCTGGCTTTGGTCTCAGATTGTGGAGACTGACTTTGGTTTTCCTATGAGCGTGCCGCCGCGCCTCTGCTGCGCGTTCACAACAAACAATTGCATAAAAACAAACGATTCAGAGCGAAAAATCGAATTGTCACGGCATTCCTTTCATTGGGAAGCAGACTCACCGGTGGAGATAATAGCATTCTTGGGTTGCTTGTTATCGTTACTGAGAGTATGGTAATTCTAACGGTTTGATTTCAAGCGATAAGCAGTCAATTAAAATACCGGTCTTCAGAAGATATTTTTCCTGGCAGAGAGCCGCAAATTGTTGCGGCGAGCGCATCTCCAGGGCAGCACTTTGATGTGTCTGGGTCTGTGCCACGTTCAACAGGCGCGGCATAAGGATGCGTATAAAACCAGGCAAAAAGAGTGTTGCATATGCTGTTCATCATGACACGCGATATTCCTGCGATCACCAATGCCCACAGATGTATCCGTTGATCCTGTTACTAGTGCGATCGCGCACGCGTCGCCAGGACGCGTCCCCGTCGAGAATTAAATAATTAATGTTTGGATCGTTTTTCAAATTGCTCATTAGCTGACCCGTCCGTCGTCCAATTGCCCTCATTTTTGGACTACACGTAGCGTCTTCCAAGTATATTCAATTCACCAAACGTTAAGGGAGTTGACGTGATTGTTGCTCATTCTTTTTGTAAAAAGTATCTAAAAGGTGTTTTTGCATGGTCCGGCGGGATTTAAATCCTTACCGGGCTATTTTATTTTCATGCCGCGCTCCTTGAAAAAGGTGCTTTGCCTCTTTGCTTTTCACTTTTGTCTCACTGCAGATCGATCAAGAAGCTCGAAAAGCAGCTATGGGGGCTTTGGGACAGCGACGACGCAAAAATATCAAGCAGCCAGCGCACATTTTGACGCTGCGGCAGATCAAGGAGCTCGGCCAACTTCTCAAGCTCAACTTGGCCAGTGCCATGGAGACGTTCATGGTAAGACAAGCACTTTAATGAGAAAAAAGGGCGGGTTTGGGGCTAAAATTTTTACTTTTTTTGTTAACCTGCACTATAGCAACCTGCCAGTCTCTTTCTTCAGACCAAACCGGCGCTCAAAAAGATCCATGGCTACCTGCTGGAGCAAAGCCTCACGGCTGTCAAAGTGCCTGGTTCCTTGAAACAGCCCGACCACGCTCGCCTGCTCCTTTCTATCATATACCCTGGCTATCCCGTCAGCAAAGCGCAAGACCTCGCGTGTCAAAAGGAGCGTGAGAGGTACATCCATGCAAAAATATACAGAAAAATGGATGAATTCGCGGCAAATTCTTAATATTCACGCGTTTTATGTTATTTTTATAATTTAAGATCATCGAACAAAAAGGCCTCAGACCTGTTTGCTTACGACCTGCTGCCAAGCACGGAATTCATCGACCGCGGCGACGAAATTTACCGCGTCCGGCTGCCGCCGACAGAGGCATTTGTGCAAAAATATACCATTGACGGCCAAAAACTTGCCAAAGCTTTGGGCACTGCTGCTGTCTCTGCAAAACAAAGCCCACCGCGCCACTTGTTCATGTACCTTTGGATGTCGCCTCGACGTTCATTGACGCCGCGCTGCTCTTCCTTGCTGATTCAGGGAAAAGAGACATGGTCGCATCAAGATGACGTAAAGAACACGAAAAAAAAGTGCTGTGAGCGCCTTTCCTTTTTGCAAATCGCGCTGCTGGAGCAGTGTGCACGGGACACGGGGTCGCGTGATTATCCATTGGCGAATTGGCTCACACTTTTTTTTTTTAGGAGACCATCGATAAAGGGTTCAAACACATTGACCTTACGGAAAAGTACGACTGGCAATCGATCAAGTCCAAGACGGATGTGACAATTGAGTTTGCCTTGGACGAGGACGTGGTGGGCGCACGCGCACAATTCGTCTCAATCGCCTACGTTTCGAAAAAAAGCAGCTTTGACGTGAGTGACGCGTCGTTTAATGGTCTCATTGTTCTGATATTTGGTTCTATTTTTCTTTGTCTAGCTGCTGTGCCAATTGTACATCCAGACGGCGGCCAAACTCATGTCCGACGCGCTCTCAAACTCGGCCACATTAGACACCACGCAGCAAGAAGCCACACGACTGTTCAACCAATGTCCTCCAGAGAGTCGTGGAAATCTCGTCCTAGTTGAAAGCTTGTTTTTGGATACTGGGCGGCTCTTTTATACGAGTAAAACACTGAAACATGCAATCGGGCGCGCCACAATGCTTTTTTGACGCGTTTTTTTTTTTTGTTTTACTTGTTTATTCAGGCGAAGCGATGAATGACGACAATGACGACATTGTGTGCGGCAAGGAGTACATTTCGTTGATGGATCCCATCATGCTCACCAAAATCCGGCATCCATGCAAAAGCATCTTTTGCCGCCACCGCTCATGCTTTGATGCCAAACTCTACTTTGAATTGATGACCCAGCAGCAAGATTGGGCATGCCCCATCTGTCATATCCGCCTGCGTGGATCGCAGGTAAGCCCAATGGGACGCGCAAGAGCAACGGTCAGCTTTTGACACGCTTTTTTTTTTTTTGTTTTTAGGATTTGTATATTGATTACTCATTGAAACGCATGATTACATCGCACCCAAATGAGGACCGTTTTGTGATTGACGACCAGGGCCAATATCTCACCGAGACACAATGCCAAGGCGACACGCCTCCGCCATCTCAGCTGCCCCCCGCGCCCATTGTCATCAAAAGTGACACCCTCCCCACTAAAGATCCTTAGCCGCTCACGCGCACCTGCATACCAAACATCATCTTCTGTTTTTTTTTTTTCCTCCTCAATTTCTCTCTTCTCGCATAAATGTCCAAGCATATCATCTCTTGTTGCCCTAATTTCGTTTATTTTC
The DNA here is from genome assembly GCA_001650995.1 of Gongronella sp. w5. Taxonomy (NCBI): domain Eukaryota; kingdom Fungi; phylum Mucoromycota; class Mucoromycetes; order Mucorales; family Cunninghamellaceae; genus Gongronella; species Gongronella sp. w5. Next base: position 215,172 of record KV441890.1, on the reverse strand, counting down.
TCTGCTGTTTGCGTATTGTGCGTATCTTTGGCAGATTTGATGACGAAACCATTGATGACAATAAAGTATTTTTGTCCGATGAACGTGTTCTGTCAGTCCATCTTTCATTGGTATTGTGTTAAAAACGGCAAATTCGCTCATTTAAGTGATATTAACGTTACAATCGAAAGCTGTACGCGATGTTTTGCAAGCCGTGTTCCAATACAACTTGGATCGTCGAGTGCATGGATCAATCAGCATCTGTTTCAATTTTGGGTTCATTTGGTCAAGAATCTGCGGAAAAGCCATATGGGCAACTGTTTTTAAGCTAAATCCACTTGTCACCTCGCCAATCGGGCCTCGCAGCGCCCCGAAACGGATCACATTGCAAAATGGTCGACAAGAAACCTGAGAGGAATGCGATTGGCAGCGTCCAAAAGTCCTTGGGTGCGCGCTTTGAGCAAATCAAAATATAGCCGTGTCGACGTCGCATTTCAAAAAATTGAAAAACGGGTCTCCAGATTTGCCCCAAACGCATACACAAGAGAAACAGAGGTGGGAAACCACGGAAAACGTAAAACCCGAACGCGGTGCAATTCCTCGTTCGCGAGCAATTCGCGATATTAGAAATAACTTTGCACGCCAAGTGCTCGACAAGTAGTGCATGATGATGCCACTCCAACACGTCCATATGCAAGTCGTGCTCGAGCCTCATGAAGTTGGTGAGAGCTAATAGTGGTTATCACGACGACTGACGCGGTTTTTCACGCATCGAAAATTCGCCAAAACAACTTATCTTTTCCTTTGCGTCAAAATCGTCTGGAAATTACCCTTTTAATTGATCACGCGTATCTGCGTGCGCAACAAGTTGGGCTCTTTCTGACGGTTCTTGTTTCGACGCGTTGCGGCCAATTCTTGTTGAGTCTTACTTGCGGCGAAAAAGACACATCAACATACATAAAAGCGCGTTTTGTCTCAAAAGCTATCGATTGACCCCAGGTTTTTATTTGATGTTCGTCGGTGAATGACGTGCGTCTACAATATGTATGAATGGCGTTGCGATCTGAGGACCTAAATTGCAGGATTTTCAAGTTGCTGACTGTACCACTTGGAAAATCCGAAATTTTCAAAAAGCGTCATTGCTTGGCATTTAGCTATCGCAGTGTCGCGAGGGTGGGCTCATTTGAACGAGAAGGCTTCGAATTGCTGATCCAATAGACGAGAGCCTCGTGAAGGTGGGAATCCTTCAAGATACCATCAAAAACAAAACAAAAATCTCAATATTGCTATTTTCTTGACAACCGCACAGCCGATCTCCGTGTTTTAATATACAACATGGGACCAACAGAGGCGTGACAGGATCAAGAGGGCCCGCCAGAGGCTCTCAATTACACGGCTGTCTACGCCCATTGTGATTATTTTTCCTTTTATTTCGTGCTTCTGACTCTATCAACGGCATTTTTGTCACGCTACCTATGGTCAAATTTAACTCGCTGTGCACACTAGTATTTTTGCCTCAAGAGGCTTCCAGTGCAGACGACGAGCACCTAGCAAAACAACATGAATCAGCTTTCTCTTCGGAACGCGCGTCAGCGGGGCAAAAAAATAGAGTTGCATTGCGGAAGATCAATTTGAAAGTCCGCAAGTGCCTAAAAAGTACAAAAGCTGCCGACGAGGTCCCCAGGTACTCATGCGCGAATGCGTACAAAAAGCGACTTGTCATCCTTTTCTTTCCTTCGCTAAATCTTTTTTTTTAATCAATCCAATGTGCAAAAATCATCAAGAAGCCAAGTATCCAGTGAGCGAGCGGGTGGACCCCCCTGTCTCTGTTCCACCCATTGACAAGGTAAAAACTCACGACAGTAGAAAATGTTGTAGAACAATGTGTTCTCATGCAAATCCAATAGGCCTTTGCCCACCTCAAGCTCAATTGCAGCTACGAAGAAGCCGATGAAGTCATCAAAAAGGCCATTGACGCGGTGGACGCGGAATTGCGTGAAGTCAGCATCGATGTAAGCTCACAAGGAAAGTAAAATCCATAAATCGCGCTCACATCCCATTTTCTGCGCTCTTCAGATTCACTCTCATCCTGAATTGGGTCTCAAAGAGCACCGTGCGCACGACCTGCTTTCTGGGTACATGGAAAAGAAGGGGTTCCAAGTGTCGCGAGGTGCTTTTGGTATGGACACGGCGTTTTCTGCCACGTACACTAATGGTCCCGGTCGCCGTGTGGGTGTTTGCAGCGAGTACGATTGCTTGCCCGAGATTGGCCATGCGTGTGGGCACAATTTGATTGCGATTTGCGGCGTGGCAACGGCGCTTGGTCTAAAGGCACTTTTGGAACAAGGCAAGGCCCAAGGTACTGTTATTCTCTATGGCACGCCCGCCGAGGAATTGCTCTATGGCAAGATCAAAATGATCAAGGAAAATGTGTTCCAAGAGCAAGTCGATTGCTGCGTCATGGCCGCACCCTGCGTAAGACAACCAATGCTTGCTTTTTTTTTTGCGTGCTCAAGCAAAAAAATTCACTGATCATATAGCCCTGGTGATGGACAATACGTGCATCTGATTGCCTCGGATCACGCCAAGATCGAATTCCGCGGCAAGCCTAGCCACGCCGCGGCCGCGCCATTCCATGGTGTCAATGCACTGGATGCCATGGTGCAAGCAATGAACAGCGTGGGCTTGATGCGCCAGCAACTCCTTGGCACGGACCGCGTGGCCGGAATCATCACCCATGGCGGCTCAGCAGTAAGAAAAATTGAGTTTAAAACCGCATCTGCATGTGTTTTGACGCGTGCTGTATGTTGTCTCTAGGTCAATGTGATTCCTGACTACACTGCTGGCGATTTCGAGTGCCGCACGTACTTGTACAAGGACATGAAGCGTGTCAAGGACAAATTGGAGGCGTGCTTTGAAGGTGCAGCCAAAGCGACCGGATGCTCCGTCAAGATTGAATGGTCGTCCATGGGCGCGTCCAAGGACATGATCCACAATGAGGTGCTGGCAGACACGTACGCGTACTACATGGAGCAATTCGGCATCAAATTTGCCCCGCGCCTTTTGCAAGAGACCATTGCCACCGGCTCATCCGACATGGTAAGCACGCTTTGGATTGTTTTTGTGTGATTCACTCATTTTTTTTTTGTCACGCAATCTGTAGGGCAATGTCAGCTATGTGGTTCCAAGCATCCATCCCGTCTATAATATTCACACGACAGCGTCCAATCACACGCGTGAATTCACTGCTGCGGCCGAAACGGAGCCTGCGCATCAAAGCACGATCCTTGCCGCCAAGGGGCTCGCTCTGTCCGCTTCCAAGGTGCTCTTGGACGACAATTATTATCAAGCCATGAAACTTAATTTTGAGCAGCGCATTGCAAAGGAATCAGAAGCGGCATGAGCGCTTGTTTTGGATAAAATCAATAAATTTCGCGAATTGTAAACGCGTCAATGGCTATTTTCGTGTCGGCACCGGCAACACGGCTATTTTAGCTATCTAATAAGCTTTTTACAAAGCAGCGGCACGGATAGACACGATGGGAAAAAGAACTCGCGTCGGAAATGTGCGCTAATTGCAAAAAAAAAAAAAAAAAAAAAAAAAAAAAAAAAAAAAAAAAAAAAAAAAAAAAAAGTCCGGCATCAAAAATCCATTCGACGCGCTTTATCCCTTATCACCGTGTCCGTGCCTTGGACATTGGGTCTATCTTATCTAAACGCACTCGCTCATTGGGACATACTGATGACATTGGGTAGAATTTTTTTTTCATTTTCATGATGACCTGAGCGGGGCGCGCGCCTGTCCCCAATCTGTCAAGACAAGGTTCACCCCTTTCTTCTCGTGGGAAGATGAACAAATGCTTTAAAAATCCTGAATTTGGGGATGCTTCGCTCTCTTTTTTTACTTTTTTACTTTTTTATTTACGATTTTCAAAGCATTAAAACAAAATGTGCCACAATCACGAAGCCGAGTACCCCAAGAGCGAGCGTGTTGATCCTCCTGTTACCGTCGAATCCATTGAAAAGGTATCGCTGGGCCCAAAATTTGGCTATCAAAAGCGAAAAAAAAGTCGAATTGATCGCTCATTGCTCTCATTCATAGGCACTTCCCCATTTAAACCTGGAGTGCAGCCATGAAGAAGTCGATGGTATCATCCAAAGCACCATTGATGATATCTCGCAGGAGCTGCGCGAAATCAGCTTGAGTGTAAGCGCAAAAAAAAGGTGGAAACCAAAAAGTCAACATGCTAACCAGGCATCTGTCTTGTACAGATCCACGAAACCCCCGAGGTCGGCATGACGGAGCACCATGCACACGATCTGCTCGCAGATTACATGGAAAGCAAGGGCTTTTTAGTGACCCGCCACGCTTATGGCATGGAAACGGCCTTCACAGCGGAATTCAGCAATGGTCAAGGCCGACGCATCGGCGTCTGCAGCGAGGTACAAAAGATTTAAAACCCCGTTTTCTGTGAAACGGTCTGTGCTCACGAGTATTTTTGACCTTGGCCAGTATGACAGTCTGCCAGAAATTGGCCATGCGTAAGAAAATGAAAAAAAAAAAAGAACAGCGCCTTTTAATCACCGTGTGCCTTCCTTTAGCTGCGGGCACAATTTGATTGCGATCTCGGGTGTTGCGACTGCCATGGCTCTCAAGGCGCTTCTTGAAAAAGATCTTGCCAGGGGCAAGGTGATTCTTTTTGGCACGCCCGCCGAGGAAGTCTTTATTGGCAAGATCGAGATGGTCAAGCAGCGCGCCTTCCAGGACAACGTGGACCTCTGTGTTATGCTGCACCCTGCGTAAGTGGAATTGGAAGTGAGTGATGTACGTGAACGCGTCGTTGAGTGCTTTTTCGTTTTTTTTTTTTATAGCGCCGGTGACGGCCAGGTAAGTTCATCAATGTCTTCCAAGTCGCGCGATTGTTTGCTCATCTTTTTATTTTGCTGTTCATATAGTACGTGCACATGATTGCTAGCCAGGACGTGCGCATCGAATTCTTTGGTAAACCTACGCACGCGTCTGCGTCGCCTTGGGCCGGCGTCAATGCCCTGGACGCCGCTGTCGCCTTGTACAACAACATCAGCATGATGCGACAGCAATTGAAGCCGACATCTCGCGTCCATGGCATTTTGACAAAGTCGGGAGCTGCGGTAATTCGAAAATTACAAAGTTCAAGCGTAAAATCCTCATTTTTCCTTGTTTTTTTTTTTTTTTGTTCCAATTGGTGCATTTAGCCCAACATCATTCCGGATCACACGTCGGCGTGGTATTACGTGCGCACGCACCGTTATCAAGATATCCATGAGGTTAAAACCAAGCTAGAGGCTTGCATCGAAGCCGCTGCAAAGGCCACAGGCTGCGACTACAAGTTTGAATGGACTAGCCGCGGGCCGGCCAAGGATGTTGTGCAGAACGAGGCAAGTCGCGCGTCAATTGTTGCGCGAACGCGGATTTTTGAATTGATTTTTGCTCACACGCTTTTTTTTCCCATTGGACCACGTTGTAGATCCTTGCCGACGCGTACGCCTACTACATGGAAAAGGCCGGTATTAAATTCGCGCCACGCTCGGAGCAGGAGAAAATGGCCAGCGGCTCCACTGACATGGTAAAAAGCCAAAAAAAAACATTATTTTGTGCCATGGCTCATGAATTCATGCTTCTTTTCATCAGGGAAATGTGAGTTATGCCTGCCCATCGATCCACCCGATGTACGCAATCCACACGACCGCGACGAATCATACGCGCGAGTTCACAGCGGCTGCCAAGACGGAAATTGCCCACAAGGACACGATCCAAGCATCCAAGGCTCTCGCCCTTGCTGCAGCAAGAGCCTACCTCAGCCAAGGCTACTTTGACGCCATCAAGAGCAACTTTGAAGCCACTGTTGCTGTCGAGGATCGCGATTAAATTTCTTTTTTTACAATAAAATGGTTTAATACACGCGCCTGCATGCTGCAGGGCCTTGAATTAGCTGTCATATGCGCCGAGAGTGAACAGGCCGCGTAAAGCTTCCATTTGAGCTTTTGAGAGTGGATGTGCGCCACAGGGATGGCGTGCAAAACGCCTTTTAATTTTAATAGCGCGGAATTCAACGCGTCCCCACGCGCCGTTGATTAAATGTCGCCTAAGTTTGATACATGTTGTGAAGCTCTGAAATGCTTCTCTCGCTCGTGCGTCTTTTTTTGGGAGGGGGACTCCAGCTGCAAACCTTTGTCTTTTTCTGGAGATTTATACAATGGAGCCCGGCGATCCATGAATCATTGATGCATTCCACCCCGCCAAGTCTCTGGGTAATGAAATCTGGCCGCGTGGAGCGCTGCCGCATTGGCAAAAACTTTGCCACTTGCACAATCCAAGATCGGCCCCTCGCACACGCGTCATCTTTGGGATGACAGGGATGCCAAGCTGGCGGCCAAAGTGGCCAATCAGACGCTGCGCAGCTGAGCTTATATATGGGGCGTGGCACGCTGGTCGTTCCGTGCCTTTCCTTTTTTTCTTCCTTTTTTTTTTTTTCCTCTCACTCACGCTTTCCCGTATCCCTCTAACCCCTCTTGAATCATGAAAAAGATATCCAACATGGCCTCCGGCATCAACTCGCCGCTGCCTAGCAGCTTGGCTAGTATGTGTTATTCTGTTTAGCGCGACAAAGTCCCGGAAACTCACCGGTTTCCCGTTTTCCCCACTTTTTTTCTTTTAGGCGAGTGCAAGAAGGCCACACGAATCCTCAACAGCTTTGTCGGTAAGGACGAACACGATAGAAAAATAGCAAAGGAAGCACAGGACGCTCAATTCCCCTAATAGACCCTGGCCAGGGCCTCGACAAGGTTATTCCAGCGAGTATCCTTGAAAACGCGCAAGGTCTCGCTATCTACTCGGTCCTCAAGGCTGGTTTCCTCTTCACGGGCCGTGCCGGCAGTGGTCTAGTCGTTGCTAGGTAAGAAAGGCGCGCTTAAATTCTCGTTTCATCGAATTTCATCGACTTACACGCTTTTTTGGTGTTGTAGGCTGCCCGACAATAGTACGTGAGCCTTGGAAAGCTCTAGTCTTGGCATTAAAACGCTAGGCTGGCTGCCCCTGTAGTTTCAGCGACCTAAACTCTTTTTTTTTTTTCTCAATTTAGGCTGGTCAGCTCCCTCGGCCATTGCAACCGGCGGCATTGGAGCAGGTGGACAAATTGGTATGTACAATGATCTCACTCGAAATGGGCCCCTTTGTCCCTTGCAAACTGACACCCCTCCCCCTTTTTCGTTTTTTTTCATTTTCAGGCGCTGAATTGACCGACTTTGTTTTGGTCCTAAACTCCAAAGAAGCCGTCAAGACATTTAGCCAATTTGGCAACGTGACGCTTGGTGGCAATGTGTCGGGTAAGGTGGAAAATGGGACGTTTTTTGCTGCAAAAGAGGCTCATCTCTTTTTTTTTATGATTCAGTGGCCGCGGGTCCTATTGGGCGCAATGCGGAAGCGTCTGGATCAGCGAGTTTGAAGCACATTGCGGCGATTTATTCTTACAGCAAGACGCGTGGGCTGTTTGCGGGCGTGTCATTAGAAGGGTCAGTTGTTGTGACGCGCAATGATGCCAACGAAAAGCTATATGGTCGTCGTGTGACGGCCAAGGAGCTGCTCAATGGGTCTGTTGCGCCACCCACGGAGGCAGACTCGCTGTATCGCGCTTTGAATGCGAAATTCCACACGCTGGGCAACACGGGTGCCATGTATGCGCGCAGCAGCACCAGCGCGGACGGCGATGAAGAGGGAAACGTGGCGTCGTCGCAACCTTTGTACAAGAGCACCAATATCTCAGCGCGCGGCACGCTCCGCCAGCCACCCCCTGTGCGCCAGACCGCAGGTTATGGCGCTCCAGCCATTGGCGGCCACATCGCACCTCCACCCGCGCCACCTGCACTTCGCTCATCGCCTTACAGCACGCACGCACCGCCGCCAACCAATCACAACAGCTACCCAGCGTCGCCAGGCATGTCGTCGCCCCCTCCGTACGCCGCGTCTCATGCCTCCCAACCCACATCTTCTTATGGTGCCGATGTCAAACGCGCGCCACCCCCACCCCCCGTCAGCCGCAAGCCGCCCGCACCTCCACAACAGCTGCCTCGCGCACGCGCATTGTACGCATTCAATGGCGAACAGGACGGCGATCTGAGCTTCAACGAGAACGACATCATCACCATCATCGAAAAATCAGATAGCCAGGAGGACTGGTGGACCGGACGCATTGGATCAAGGCAAGGCGTGTTCCCGTCCAATTATGTTCAAATCGAGTAATGCACGAGGCACCCATGGCATCGCTACGACGTCGTCACGCGTGTTATTAGGCAAAAAACATAGATTTGCGCCTGAAATTAATAAAAAGGGGTGTTTCAATCGCGGTCTTTGTTTCATTGCTGCATGAAATTGCCTAATTCCAAAAACATTTCGTGGATGAGAGAAAAGGAATGAAGGTGGAGGAAAGAATTTGAGTGATTGCTTTGATGTTTCGAGTCGTGACTTTTTGAAAATGGCCATTGCACGCCATCCAGTAGGTACAGAACTCCAATGGTGGCATCATTAAATGAGAATACGTGCGAGTTCTTGATTATATAAAAAGTCAATGTCAACGCATGGAGCATCTTGCGGACAAGCGACGAAATGACTGCAAATATTACTATTTCGCACAAATCACGGCATGTACCTAGTGTACATTGGAGCTCGAGAGCCGCGTTTCTACGCATGTATTGGGTCCAGTTGTGCAGGGGATTTCAAAGCACTTTGTATTGTACGGATGCCCTCAAATTGCGCGCTGTAAAGAAAATAATTTTGCAAATGCCACTTCAGCAGGGGAACTCCTCGAATACCTACGAAATGATGACATGTCGCTAGCGTCAGAATCAAGGTTCTCGAATCCACTCAGTTTTGTCTCGGTGATGCGTCCCAATGGCTATTAATCGCTGATTTTCGTGATATTCGGTTAAAAAGTCGCGTTTTCTCAACACTTCTGTCATTTTAGCAGCTTGAAACTTTGTCAGCAGCACAAGACCGTATTCCATCTCAACTTTGTTGCGGAAGAACCAAGGTGCTTAGATGCCACAAACGAACTTTATTATGTAAGAGTGAAATACCCGCCTCCTTGCATCTTGAGAATCCTTTGCATTAACTGGGGCATTTGGAACTAGATTCACGGGATGATGCGCGTTGCCAGCTACACCTGTGGCGCTTTCAGGAAAGTGCACTAATGGCGTGGAAGATGGTTGTACTAGAAAAACATGCAAAACAGCATTTTTGCGTACTTTCAGGCGTTTCGTGCCAACCGAATCTCTCGAAATCAAGCATGATACGTAGAGCAGGCTCTCTTGCACATTTTCCATTGTTAAGCGACGCGCTTCTTTGCCCATAAAATCATCCAGATCAGAAAAATTGATAAATCGAAAAAAATCCCTCTTTCTATTGCTAAATCTTCTTTCCGGGCAATGGTACAGATCAAAAAGAGCTTGACCGTGACGCACCCACTGCTATGAGTTTCCAGCACGATTACCTTGAAGAAAAGCGCGTAAAATGAAAATAGCTCAAAAACGTGGCCATTTTTCTTTCCCTTTCACATCTAGGCCTTATAGCGCGTCGCTCAGAGAAGCAAAAATGTAAAACACAACTTGCTCCTCGCATCGGTCATGGTTTTGAAGGATTCGATTTCGATCAAGTTCATGAAAACATGCTAAATTGTTGTTTTGTTTACCGATTTGGAGCAAATAATTTTTCAGCGTCACTGCACTGCTTTACTAAACGCACCAAAGTTGTAGCTGACAACGCCAACCTCACAGTGGATCTGATTTCAAATAAATCGATTAAAGCAAACGACACACAAAATGAAAAAAGGTGTCATTACTTTGCTCTTCATTGATTATCTCGTTCTGGCAGCGTCTGAGCACCTTGATCCAAGCAACAATGTTGAATCTCACCTCGATCCGGTGGGTTTGGCAAAGTTTCAAGCCAATCGAAGAGCAGAAATGTCACGAAAAATCCACTTTTTACGAAAATCACGACTTCCGTCAATTGCTCGCCAATGGGACGCGCCGCTGAGACAAAACTGAGCGCATTCAGGAGCTGTGCACCTGACGCGCACGTTTATGTCCAAATTTCAGAGGTTTTGAAAAACTCCCCGCTAAAATGGCATTCTCAAAATTGTCTTTTTTTCAAATCGTGATTTGACCCCGTTCGCAATATGCAACGTGCCCTGAAAATTGCACCACAGGTGGTCCCAATGCTTGTGCTCAGAAGTAGACCTCGAGATCCACTCTACTCCGGATGCATGCCGAATAACACTTGAAAATAGTCTTTTACACGTAATTTGCTGCTTTTTAAGACGCTATAGGTTTAATCGCGACGCGTGCAGCCGCATTGGAGTCGCAGCTAGTGAACACAGGTGGCGGCGCAGCATGGACACGCATTGGTTTGAGATCGTCGCGTCATTCTCAATATTTTACGTTTTCAAGCGCCACCTATCGCCATCCATAGCGGTGACACTGTGAGTCTACCTTTTTCTCTCATTTTTTTTTTAAGAAAAAATGGCTTTGGGCGGCTAATTATTTGACAAATAATGGTGGTTCACGCCAATGAACACTAGAGAGCCGGCAAAGAGCCAATTGTGATTTAATGCTCGTTTGTCATTGATCATGCGATGATTGTTTTTACGCGCGTGATGTGAAAAAATAGTGCACGCCAAAGGCTTCTTTGCATGAGATGCCTTGATTTCTAATCGGTTCTCATGGCATTGACAATGAAACCTGCAGCCAAGACGCGTCGTGCGCGCCATTTAGGTCTTTTGTTGAGCCGGATCGACGTGAATGCCTCATCGGATGGTTGCCTAGCATGGGACCGGCAATTATTTATTGTGCTGACACTAAAAGGAGCCCTGGATCAACTTGTTTCCAGATGTTACAGAAAAAAAATGGCATGTTGACTTAAAATGCATGAAGCTGGCTTTGAAATTGGCTTTGCGCTTTCCATTTTGCGTGAGAACTCTGATGACAATGCCCTTTTTTAACCGCTGGGCACAATTCCCGCTGACAAAGGGACCGTCGCGGAGTTGCATATAAAAAAAATTTGACTGACAGACCATGAAAAAACCACTCCAAATTGACACGATTTGATGCATTGACCCCAATTTTATACACCTTTTTTTTTTTTCTTGCTTTTTTTTTTCTCACTCTTTGCACTTTATCGCACAACATGTCTACCAACTCGCTCGTCAAATTTGAAAACCTGTCGCCCAAGTTCAGGGAGCTGTATGCCAAGGCCAAGGACTTTGTCGACGTAAAGCGCCCATATTTTTTTTTTTTTTTTACTCTTGGTTTTCTCACGTTTTATTGCTTTAGAATGAATGTATTCCGGCCGAACATCTCTTTGAGGAACAAATGGGCAAGGGCGACCAGCGCTGGAAGGTAAATTGGCAATAAAGGACATGGCAATGGACGCAAGTGCTTATTTTTTTTCTCATTTGTGCTAGGTGATCCCCCCTGTCTTGGAGGAATTGAAGGTCAAGGCGCGTTCGCTTGGCCTGTGGAACTTGTTCTTGGGCAAGAGCTACAAGGAGGGTGCTGGTCTGTCGAACGTGGAATACGGCTTGATTGCGGAATTGACGGGCAAGTGTTCGCGCATTGCGCCCGAGGCGATGAATTGCGCGGCTCCCGACACGGGCAACATGGAGGTCTTTGCCAAGTATGGCACGGAGGCGCAAAAGGCGCGCTGGCTTGTGCCCTTGATGGAGGGCAAGATCCGTTCTGCGTTTGCCATGACCGAGCCTCTGGTTGCGTCGTCGGATGCGACCAACATTGAGCTGAACATCCGTCGCGAGGGTGGCGAGTACGTTCTCAATGGTCGCAAGTGGTGGATCTCTGGCGCGGGCGACCCCCGCTGCGCCGTGTACCTGGTGATGGGCAAATCCGACGCCGGCAACAAGGACAAGCATCGCCAGCAATCGATTGTCATTGTGCCTTCCGATACCCCGGGCATCACCGTGGTGCGCCCGCTCACCGTGTTTGGCTTTGACGATGCCCCCGAGGGCCACTGCGAAATCATCTTCAAGGACGTCCGTGTCCCCGTCGAGAACATTGTTCTCGGCGAGGGCCGCGGCTTCGAGGTCATCCAGGGCCGTCTCGGTCCCGGCCGCATCCACCACTGCATGCGCACCATTGGCATTGCCGAGCGTGCCCTGGAATACATGATGGTTCGCGTCACGGACCCCACGCGTCGCACCTTTGGCAAGGGCCTCTCCGAGCACGGCACCATCGTCCAGGATATCGCCAAATCCCGCATTGAAATTGACCGTGCGCGCTTCCTCGTCTTGAACGCCGCCCAAAAGATTGATGAAGGCAACGCCAAGAGCGCGCTCAAGGAAATCAGCATGGCCAAGGTAAGGAAAAAAAAGAGAAAAACAAAAGTCGCGATTTGACATGTTCTGACGCGTCAATTTTGCTTTTTTTTTTTTTAGGTCGACGTGCCCAGCATGGCTCTGCGCGTGCTTGACCGTGCCATTCAAGCTCATGGTGCTGGTGGTCTCTCGGAAGACTTCCCCTTGGCCAAGATGTACGCTGGTGTTCGTACGCTTCGCTTTGCCGATGGCCCTGATGAGGTCCACTTGTTGTAAGTACACGCAAATGAACATGGCAGAGCCCTGTCGCGACTGCGAAACTCACCTGTTTGCTTCTCTCTTCTATAGCCAATTGGGTCGCAATGAATTGCGTCGCGCGGAGGAGATCCGTGCCCTTCAACAGCAACAAAAAGCCAAGGCAGTGGCTCTTTTGAACAAGGCCAAGCTCTAAATGCATACCATTTGAACTGTACTAATACAACAAATAAAAAATGAAAGCCCTCGTTTGTACTTTTTTTTATGGATATCGCATATCATATTTGGTTCTACCGTACGTCTATGATATTGACATCAGTGATGAGTTTCTTTTTTTTTGTAATTGTTGTTGACTTGCTTGTTGCATACGTTTCCAGCAGAGAACTACTTTGATGATGATACAGTATCATACTGTATCATACTGTATCATTGCAATGCCTGAAAAAAACATCGCACTACTGTACACCCCTACGGTACACGGCACAAAAATGCACACGTTTACCTTCTAAAAATGAAAGAGCGCGTTTTTCAGACTTTGCTGACCTGCTGTGCCTCCAGAATTTTTTTTACAGCTTACTTGCCTGCCAATGAAACATGTGCCACGGCATAAACTACCGTACTGTATACCGGTACGGTAGCCCACTGATCAAGCAAGATGATGGACCCGCCCAATTTTTTTGGAATCGAAAATGCCAAAAACCTCCTAGAACTGTATTATTTGTACTACTGTATTTTGCATTCATCTCGCCACCTGCATGGTCGACCCCGCACAAAAACAGCCGCATCGGCCCGCATTCAGCGCAAAAATTGCTTAATTACTGCGACCACTTTTGAAAAATTTTTAAAAATTCAGGGGTCACACATTTCAATCTCATAAAATGCCAAATTTGGGAAATTTCGAACTCCGAGTGATCAATGCATCCCAAACAGGTAACTCCGACTATTTGCTATTGGCAGACAAAATGGCACGTCACCCCACCTTTGCAAATTTCATTGCGATCGAAGAAGAATTTGACCAGGACATCATACAGTACAGTAGCATAATTATGCAAGATTTTGGACTCATCTGCACAACAACAATGGGCGCTCGATTGTCATCTGATTGTTTTTTTTGCGTACAACATGCTTTTTTTCGCGAAATTTCAAGGTCACCAATACCCAAACACTTCGATTTTCTTAAAATGGAGAGATGGCCGAGTTGGTCTAAGGCGCCAGGTTAAGGCCCTGGTCTCTTCGGAGGCGTGGGTTCAAATCCCACTCTCTTCATTATTTTTTTGCATTTTCAAGAAGCAAAATTATTTACTCCGGGTCTTTTTTTGGCATTTTTATATAACCTCCGCTGCGGTGTCTAAATTTTCACGTGTATGCTTTTTTTGAATCGCACTCCGATCCATTTTTGATGGACATGGTGCTGTTTGTTGCTGATGGGATCTTGGAGGTCCTTCTTGCACAGCAATTGGCAATTTTTTTGAGAGATCGCCATAAGATTTCGGCTACAACTTGGTGTGCTGTGTGCAAAACAGCAAAATACTGTACTGTATATCGGTATCATACAACAGTGTCCACCGGTCTAAATTTGGAGGCAGTGATGGTCAAGCTCATCGGGGGGACAGAAGCGTGGCGTACAGCAGGGAGTTTTCTCGAGACTGGTGATGAATTCTGTGAATCTAGAGAACAAGACAGAAAAGACGGGACTAAAAGTACGGCTTTAATGGGGAAAACAAAGATGAGAGGGAAGAGAAAGAGAGACTAAGGGAAGGCGAGCTTACAGTAGGTACTGTAAATACCGGTAGAGGGGAATGGATTAAATACTCAGGGTCAGACATTCAGCTGTGTTGTGGCGATCTGACCAGAGTCTCGGGCTGTGCAAAGGGTCCGATCATGGGAATCAATGCATGCATTGGGCACCCTTTGCATCCAGCGCGTCATGCTACACTAAGGGGCAATGTGAGTGTTAATGAGCGTCACGCGTAGCTGCAGCACATGCTGCTGATGCTGTGCTTTATGCACTACAGTATAAATACAGTATGGAGCGTGTGCTAGGAAAAGCAAGATGTCTGGCCCTGTGTGCGACCGAGAATGAATCTTGGCTGTGATCCGCTGCCTTGCATGCTCTAATGATCCATGTCAAGATTGACAAATTCGATTCGCGAGAAAAATCAACACCGCTGAAGAATAGAATCTACTGTACAGTATCAATAACTGGTCCAAATTTGAAACTGGATGAGTAAGTTTTTTCTGGTAAAACGCCAGTTTCATGGACGTAAAGGGAGTAAAAAAATAAGCACCATTTTGTCTCGTACAGCATGTCGTATCATACGGTAATACTGTATGTACCGGGGCAACGGCTGAGCGCCCCAACAAGAGAGTCACCTCATCAAATGAATCAGCCGTCAAAGGTTAAACGCGGTACGTAAAAGCGCTCGTGGTGGTTTGGGAATGAATAATATCGTGCCGAGTTTTCGGCGAGTTAGCCTTTAGTAGGAGTCGTTTTGATTTTGATTTGGCTCTGGTTTTTGAAATACAGTATGCACTTTCTCAGGACTAAATGATCCGATTTGCGAAAAAATTGGAATCATCAAAGTTTTGAGTCGAGTATTACTGTACCGGTATGATACTGGTATGAATTTAGAAGAAGATGATGATGGTCAAGCTCATCGGGAGGCACGCATAAAATAATACTGCATGGCATTATTGTTTGTCGCTGGTGGTAGTGGATGGGGTTTCACTACTGTACAGTACTGTACAGTACTGTACAGTACATACTGTAGGTACAGTAGCAAACACGAATCTCGCAATTTCTTCTCGAGACTGAGCTATCCGATTCGCGAAAAAAATTAACACCGTTGGAGACTTGGGTCTACTACCCTCAACTGGTCCAAATTTGGGATCAGATGAGTGAGTTTCTGAGGGAGCGCCAGTTTCATGGGCGTAATAAAAAATAGGGTAAAATCGGCACCATTTGTTCTCGTACAGCGGCAACAGCTGATCGCCCCGATGCGCGAGACACCTCAAACGAATCAGTGGCCAAACGCGCGCGGTAAAAGCGCTTGTAGTTTGGGGACATCGCGTCAAGTTCTCGGTGAGTTAGCCTTTAGGAGTCGCTTTGACTCTGATTTGGCCCTGATTTTACAGTATGAAAATGCGTGTTCTCAGGACTGAGTGATCGGATTTCTGAAAAAACTTGACAGCGTCGGATTTATGTGTTCATCATCCTTATTAGCTTAAATATATGACCCAATAATGAACAAGATCCAGAAGATGCGTCCAGCAAAATTGGGGTAAGGTTTTGTCCATTTTGGTGGCGCACGCGACAACGGCCCAATGTATTGACGTGCGAGTCCTATCAAATGAATCAGCAGTCAAACACAGTAAAAGCGCTTGTGTTTTGAAGAGATTGCGTTGAGATGTCGGTGACTTTGTGTGCAATGACTCTGAATATTATTCGAGTTTTCGATTTCGGTTTGCAAGTTTGGCCATGGCTTGTTATTTTTTTTTATCTATGTATTTGATGACGTTACAGTATACCGGTATGCATCGGCATTGATTGATAGAGTGTTATAATAGTGGGGAATTTTATGCTTGTTTTTGAGAAATTCCGAGAAAAAACTTGTTCGAGGCTTTCTTTTTTACGTAGAAATGTCGTAAAGCGTCACTGCAAGCGAGAAAGGCAAAAGATAATTTTGCGCTCTTCTCCCCGCGATTGGACTTTTTGCAAAACAGCATATAGCAGGATATTGAGCGCGTAAAAAAAAAAAAAAAAAAACTCGAAAACAGTGTATTTTATTTCGCTAGGATGATCGAGATGATTTAAAAACGAAAATTTAGCAGCTGGCTATATCTTAGGACATGATCAATTGGAGCGACACGGCCATGATAATCGAGCAGATGATGATGGGGGATGCGGCGATGGCTGTGGCACTATTTGCTTTGCGTTTGACGTCCTTTGCATGGCTTGGCGAGGCGCTTGAATGGTAAGATTTGGTGGAGGTGGATTTTGTAGGGGGCGGCTTTGTGTTTGTTCCGTCCGGTGTGGGGATGAAGAAAGGCAAGCTTGCCATGGATGGGCGTGTTGTGGTGGAAGAGGTGGATGAGGCCGATGCGCTGGATGACGAGCCGCTCGCCGATTTCACATTCCCATCTTTTTTCTTGTCATCGGGCTTGGCAGGGTCAGCTTTCTTTTTGTCTGCATCGCCACCGGCCGGATTGCCGGGCTTCGTGTCGTGCATTTCATGCTCAGACGCGTCGCTGCCATCATCTTGTTCGTCGTGGTCGTGTTCTTCGTGTTCATCCTGATCGTGTTCTTCCTGGTCGTGTTCTTCGTGGTCGTAGTGGGCTTGGTCAATAGGCGGGACGCCTTCCTTGGCGGCGTGCTTATCAGCTTCGCGCTGATGCGCCTCGCGTGCAATGCGTTCCTCCTCGCTTCTGCGGCGAGCTTCCTCTTCCTCCTTGTCCTTTTCGAATTGGCGCTGCTCCTCCTCGACACGTCGCTCCTCGGCCTCGCGGTGCGCCTCGGCTTGCTCATCTGCTTCGCGCTCAAGCTTCTCAATGTCATTTTCTTCGCCATGTTCTTCCTCCTCGTCCTCTTCCATGTCCAAGGCGTCCTTGTCCTTTTTGTTTTTCTTGCGCTTCTTCTTAGATTGCTCCTTGACCTTGTCGTCGTCATCGGACTTTGCATCGTCCTTGTCCTTTTTGTCGACATCCTTGCGCGATTTGTTCTTGTCCTTGGCATCGGCCTCGTCTTCCTCGCCGTCCTCTTCACGCTGTTTAGCCTCGCGCTCGCGTTCCTTTTGCTTTTCCTTCTCCGAGTCCAGGATTTCTTGCTTTAGATGATCAAAGGGGCTCTTTTCCGCAATATTCAAATCATCCTTGAGCTTGTCAAAGGCCGAATCATCCGAGCTGGCTTCTTTGACAGCATTAACATCGACGGCGGGCTGGTCAGCGTGTGCAACCCCGTTTTGGGCTTCATCATCCTGGGCAGCTGCGGAAAAAGGAGAAAAATGAGCCACGTGTCGTCTATTTAGACGCGTCTCGCTCACTTTTAATATAGATTTTTTTTTTTTTTTTACGTACCAGCAACGACCAAGGACGCGAGCGTGAGCAAAGGCAACACGGATTGGGGGCGCATGATGGCAAATTTTTGTCGTTTGAGAAAAAAAGAAGCGCAGCCATGGCAACCCGAAGGATTTATGGCAAGGAAAAATTGGCATCACGACTGAGTCGCGCCCGAGGGAGGTTCTCGAGCACCATTCAAAAAATAAAAAAGAGAAAATTAAACGCGTTTGGCTCGGATCAAGTGGGGAATTGTCGGCTCGGATGATTTTTTTTTAAAGTTGACACACTTTTGAGGCGTATTTTATTTGCAAGTGTGTGTGTGTGTGTGTGTGAGGGAGTGAAAAAAGAAGAGCGAGACAGAGACAGAGAGAGAAAGAGAGAGGAGGGCGGTACACATGTTTTTTTTCTTCAAAAAAATACTCCTAGTCCGACTTTTGCACCTTTGGCTGTTTCTTGATGGCGGCCCATGCCTGATCATATAATTGTTGAGCCTTCTCGGAGGCGACGCCACCGTATTGCTTGGCCAAGACACGCGCCTGTTCACCGTGATGGGCGACGTGGGCATCAATGACGGCCTGGTGCTGCAAGTAGAGGCGGGGTAGCGAGAATGCGCTGATAACAAAGAAAGCGACGAGGTATTTGGTAGAGATGTATTTGGCCAGGGTCCAGACAAAGTACGAGACGCCCAAGGCGATTGCCGAACGCGTGTTGTCCTCAATCAGGATCAAACGCGTCACTTGGCGCGCAATCACCTCAAAGACGTCCACCGTCAGCTGCGCCGCGCGCGTCACGCGCTCGCGAGGAATCAGAGCACCCTTGGCACCCCAATCGTTGGCTGGCACGTTCACACACGTTCACAAAAAAAAAAAGAGGAATTGAGCAAATTGGTCGCGTTTTATGCCAAGCTTTTTGAATTTTGATTATTTTTTCATTTTACCTGTGGGGGTTGGTGATGTCCTCAGGCTGCTTGCCGGCAATGAGGCGCTGGGTCTGCTTGTGTGTGTTGACATACACCCAATTGGCACCTGTTGCCAAAGTGAAAAAGGCGGCAAGAAGCTGTAGCACCGAGTAGTATTGCGTCAAAATAAGAATGCCAAGCGACACGGTTAAAAAGATGATGCTTCGGCGCGGGTTCTCCCAGTAGATCAGTGACTCGACGCGAGCTTTGATATAGGCTGGTGATGTCCTCAGGCTGCTTGCCGGCAATGAGGCGCTGGGTCTGCTTGTGTGTGTTGACATACACCCAATTGGCACCTGTTGCCAAAGTGAAAAAGGCGGCAAGAAGCTGTAGCACCGAGTAGTATTGCGTCAAAATAAGAATGCCAAGCGACACGGTTAAAAAGATGATGCTTCGGCGCGGGTTCTCCCAGTAGATCAGTGACTCGACGCGAGCTTTGATATAGGCGGCGGGGTCTGGGTAAAAAAAAAAAAAAAAAAATGAAAAAAAGGTAAGAGGATCGTCCAAAAGCCATTGGCCAAGTGCCGACACCTCGTGCGCGCCCTTTGCACCCCCTCACTTTCCCATGGACCATGTTGGCCTCTCCCTACGCCTCTCTCTTGCTCGCACTCGCGCTTTCCACAAGGGTCTTACCATCTTCAAAAACGAGGCCGACCTTGACGGGGGCCGCATCTTCAGCGGATTGCTTGCCATTCACACGCTGCGTGGCTACAAAAATAAAAGTAAAAAAAAAGGGTCAATCGGCTTATCAAAGAACACGGGGAGAGGGGGGGGCGGGCGCCGACCGGGCCAAGCATGGCCAAGAGCTGCACCTTTTTGGGCATGTTCGTCTTCTCGCGCTCTTTTTTTTTTTTTTGTTTTTTCCACCCACGCTCTCTTTTGCATTCATGTGCGCTAGGTCCCGCGCTTCTCCTAGTCTCCCTCCCACCCTCGTTTCTCTGATTTTTTTTCTATGGGTCACGCCCCGATTTTTTTTTTTTTTGATTGTTTTTTGGTTTTATCGGCTTACGGATGGGTTCTGAGGGCGAGGGAATCTCCTCCGTGACAGGATTGGCAGGGGCAGGCGCGGACGCAGGCACAGTGGTGTCAATGTCCAAGAGGTTGTCAGCAGTGTCGCTCATGGTCGCGGTGTTGAGGGAAAATAAAAGATAAAAGGTGAAAAAAGAACAGGAAAGAAAGAGGGAGCGAGTGAGAAAATTTTTTTGCGTTTCATATTGCACGCATCAGCTAAAAAAAAAAGGGGGGGGGGAGAGTGTGAGGAGGGGGTGCACCAGATCCTGCAAAAAAAAAAACCAGGTTCTTTTTTGCTTGGGCCCAATGGGCACGTTGCATCAAGTGACGGTGTGCTTCACATGAAAAAAGGCGTTTGTTTTTCAATGCTCCCATAATAAGTAAGCCGCGTCCAATTGCATAAAAAGCCGTGAAAACGAGAAAAAAAAACACTTTTAATCATGTAAAATTAAAGCAAATCTATGAAACTAAGACGCGGCGTCGACGTCGTCGTCCTCTTCTTCCTTAAAGATCAATTGCATGGCCGCAGTGAACTTGGGTAGAACTGGAATTTGGCTGATCATCACCGACATCATATCAAAGCTGAAGCTGACGTTGGCTTGTGCTTCCGAGAGGCTGGGCACTTTGGCATATCGCTGGCTGAAATGATTCAGCAATGTGTAACGAGCATTCATCCTGTTAAAAAAAAAGTTTAAGCTTCATTCTCCCCTTTTGATTGCCCTTTGATAACCCTTTTCATGCGCACCTCCGAGTTGAGGCGCGCGCACGCGCCGCCTACGGCTTTCCCCCTCTTTTTTTTTTTATCACTTACTGCTTGCCCACGAGCACAGCTTCCTCCGTGGTGCTATGGCGCTTGGCAATGGCTTCTTCTTTCATGCTGTCTTCAAGTGTGGCCTCGTGAATGAGCACTGTGGCATCTTTGCCCGCGTCGATGAGCCGCTGGCATGGTCTCGTGTCTCCAGAATATCTATCCAAAAACGGATTAGCAAGTGCCACAAAGGAAAACTTGGGTCGGCGGCGGCGGAGCGGAGTTTTCGCGGACGCGATGCTGCGACTCCGGTCGAAAATAGCCCACTTACACAAGCTTCCAGCCATCTTTGTGCACGATCGACAGGCCGTATGCCCACCGGCAGTGCACCACCTCCACGGCCTCCAGTGTTTGCAAGCCCAAATCTTGGCAGAGCGCCGTCAAACTAGAAAAAAAAAGTGCAAAAAGAAGACAAAAACAAAAAGGGGTCAGGCCGGGGCAGGTGCCCATGAGTAGCGACGCGGCGCCGGAGGGCCGTGGTCCCGCGCCTTGTGTGTCCTTACTTTTTCTGTGACCAATTGGGCAGCGTTGAAGCGAATCTTGGGAGCGCATGATTGCATTGGGTAAAGGGTAGCTTGGATGGCGAGCCCAAGCGCTCAATGTCATTGTATTCCTTGAGCCAAGACCGAAACACGGCTGGCGCAACCATGTGCAACGGCCCTGTACCCGTGATCTGCAAGGAAGAAAAAAAAAAATAAAATAAAGAGTCCGTTAGCCCATCTTTTCACTTTTTTTACAGTTGCGGTGTGGGAACGCGCTATTGCTGTGCCACTGGCATCTCGTTTGTTACCTTTTTGCGTCGCAACAAGACCTGAATCACGCCCAAATGGTGGTCCGCATGCAAATGCGAGACAAAAATGCATTTTAACGCCTTTAGCTCTTCGTTGATCCGTGCGCTGCCAAAATGACGCAGCATCTGGCCGTATGTGCCTTCGCCGGCATCGAGCAAGATGGAGCCATACGAGGGAATCTTGACAAGCGTCGCGCTCACTAGTAAAAATAAAAAACCAGAATAAGTTACAATTTTCGAAAAAATAAAACAAAGGTCTTTTTCCCCTACCATTGCGATACTTGGATGGCACGGAGCTGCCTGTGCCGAGCGTGATGACGCGCACATCGTGGCCAGCAAAGTCTGTAGTGAGGTGAACATGCGATGCATCGGTGCGTGCTTGCGCAATGGCTTGTTGGTATTCTTGATTCTGATCAAAGGCCACCATGTCGGCGTCCTCGGCGGCCCTGGCCACGTCAAACACGGGCGGTGCCGCTTGCAATGTGCTGGCTCGGCCAGGCCGCGATTCAAGCGTGTACGTGGATTTGTGCTGTAGTGGTCGCACCTTGGGCGGCAAATCATCATCTAAAAACAGGAATTGGGCACCATGAGCATCAAAAAAATTGCGCGCAACATGGCCACGAACGCCGATCCGCAGGCTTACATAGGTCTAGGGACAAATCAGGCGTATTTTTGTAATGGGGCACCTTGAAAATTTCATCATCGAGCTTGGAAAGCTTATATTGGCTCAATGCATGGCTGCGATATATGGTGGATTGCGCACAATAGCCCGTGCTGCTGATGATATGCTGCAACAGAAACAAAAAAAAAGTGGGGGTGGGAGGCGATCAGCAGTCAGCCACTAGTGTCTCATTTGATCTTTTTTCTTACGTCAGTGTCCTTGTGGAAAGAATTCATCCATTGGCGATAAGAGGCACTAGCGAGCACATCATCGGACGTCAGGTGCACGACAAGCTTGACATTTGCATTGTTCTGATAAGGTTGAAAGGAGGGTGACGTGACCAGTTGATCAATGTAGGTTTGATGCGGGCAATCCACGACCATGAACACGGGACCGGGCACATCAGGCTGGCAAACCTGGTCATGTGTCACCACTGTGCCATCTTGGAGCGTGATGGACTCGCCACGTTGCAGTTTGCCTAGAATACCAAGAGAGAGAGAGAGAAAAAAAAAGGGGAAAAAACGAGAAAAAAGCGCGTCAGTTTGCGCCTTTGACGCGAAAACAAGCCAATTGGCTTACCAAACATGGGTCCAGGAGGGACGCCAAGTTTCTTGGCGGCGTCAGGCATGAATTTGCCTCTGCGAGAAGGAAGACGACAAATGTACGAGATGGCGACATGATCTGGACGCGAGCGAGGCAGAGGTTTAGACAAATAATCGAGACTGCGCTGCTTGTTGGAGGCATTGGGCCGCAAAGGATGCCGCGGTTGGCAAGATGCCTCGATGGTATGCTCAGGCGTTTCCCCTTTTGCCTGTGGCACGCGACTGGCAAACATCTGGTCCAAGACCTTTTGACGATATTGCTGCGGATCCCCCTCGGGCATTGATGCGTCCTCGAGCGCGTGGTCCGACAGCGACGCGTCGGAAGCCGACGACGCGTCGTGATGCGCGCGTTTGGTGCCTGCGCTCGTCGATCGCGTCCGAATCGTCGTCACATCCAGCAATTTATCCTTGTACGTCGTTAATTCGTCGTCAAATTCGTGTGTTTGTACATTGATGCCAGTCCTATGAAAATGAAAAAAAATTGAGCATGCCATCCACGCCAATCATGCCAATTTGTGCCATCTCACGCCATTTCTTCCCAATTTGCTCCAATTCCTTCCCAATTCCATCCCAATTCATAGAAAATTCACATCAACGCACGCTGATTCACGCGAAAAATCGTCAATTTACGCAAAATCATCCCGTTTCACGCCAATTCAAGACCAATTCCGTCCCTATCCGAGTCAATTCATGCAAATAGCTTACCGAAACACGAATTGGCGCGTCGATGCAAGGAAATGCGCCATGTTTGGCCCACCACACAACGAAAGGTCTTTTACACCGGCGTCTGCGACCGTCAAGATCATGCCTATGTGGAGAAAAGAGACCGGGGTTGAGCATGAAAGGCGCAGCCACAGGGACGGCAATGGCAAAAAAACAAAAAATTACCAGGCAAGCCGCCAGTGCATTCCCATTGATTGCGAGTGAGAAAGACAGCTTTTAACTTGGCCAGCTTCAATTTGTCCTCGACGCACAGGCGCTGTGTGCCCTCTCTGCAATTGAAGAGGTAGCGGTGCGTCTCGTGCTGAAAAAGGATAGCAGGTGGACCTTCCTGCGACGGCTGGCCAATAAAAAACAGCTGCGAGGTCATTGCGCGGGTTTGTACAAAGAAGAGTCGTCGAAAGCACCAGGTACGAACGCTGTTGACAAGCATAAACGACGAGATCAAGCAAAAGTAAGGCACCGCCCAACGAATCTAGATCAACAAAAAGGAAGAAGAACAAAAAAAAAAAAAAATCAAAATCAATGTAGCAGAGCCCGCTGCGGGCTTTGACGCCCAATGGAGTTGCCTTTTTTGTCCGCCCAGCCAAAGTTGATGATGCTCTTTGGCTTCATTGACGGGCGGATGACAGACCAAGCGCAGCGTGATCGCCACGTAGGGTGCATGATCGATCATATTTTCATTGACATGGAAATAAAAGCGCCAAAAAATGGCCACGTGTGCATAAACGCCGCGATATCATGGTACTGCGGACACGGCTGTGCCCTTTTTAAAAGAGGGTCGTGTGAAGGCCGAACTTTGTTTCCCCTTTTTTTTCTTTTTCTTTCTTCTTTCCCCCCCCTTTTTTTTTATGAAATGTCGCCACCCATAGTCGAATCATCCGTGTTATCCTCATCTCCAAAGGCACACTCGCTTTATGGCAGCCCGCCGGCATCACCACGATTGTCCAATGCCAAGGCACCCGCCCAAGCAGACGTCGTTTCCAAGTTTGTGCCTGCTCGCAGGTAAAACATGACAAAAAGGACCCATTGGGTGCCAAGCTCACACCCATTGTGCCATTTGTAGTAGGCCAAAGCGCCATGAGAAGCAGCCATCCATCACGTCGTTGGTCCCATCGTCTCACGTGCCCTCATCTGACCGCTTTGACCCCAAATCGTTGCTTACCTCTGTTTCTTCCATCATCAAATCACGCAATGGCACCGTCTTGACGAGAAACACTATCCTCAAGATGGACCACTTCTCAAGCGGTAAGGAATCAGGGCCCCATTTTCCCAGTGGAATGCTTGTGTTTCATCTCATTTTTTGGTTTTTAGGGACCAATACGAACCTGGACCTGCATTTGCATGGCGCCCCCAACTTCCGACAGGCCGAATTAGATGTGTATGGAGTCGCCCAGCCAACCGTAAGCCAGAATCATGCATTGCATTTGGACGTCAGCAGCCTGTTACATTGAAAATACTAAACTTTAATTTTATCTTGTCAAAAAGGTAATCGGCTTATCATCCATCCTGTCCATGTTGCATTGTCATCCAAAGCAGACCCCCCAGGTCCCCTGCACCTGGTTCTCCACGCGCGAAGAACCTCTTGGTAATCACAAAAACAACAAAAAAAAAGTGTCAAAACGCGCACTCTGACCCTCGTATTCGTCTTTTTAGTCTATCTCAATGGCTGTCCTTTTGTCTTGCGCGAGTATGCAGATCCATTGCAAAACATCAACATGTTCTGGGGCATCACGTCGGCGCGTCTCGAGCGCTTGGAGGAGCGACTCAAAGCCGATGTCATCAAAGAAGCGGATGCCATGGGCGGCCTCTTGCTTGTGCACCAGGAATTGGCTGATGGCACGATCGTGCCTTGCTATTTGCAAGCGGATCAAGTCCAAACACCGCGCGAAGGTAATGAAAAAAAAAAAGGCAAGAAATTGGCAGGTTTGTTCATTTTCTTTGTTTTTTTTTTATAGTGTTTCAATCGTTTCAACAAGCCGGGCACCCGCTCAAATACTTCCGCCTGCCTATCTCTCCTGATCAAGGACCCGAGGACAACTATTTCGATGAATACGTGCGCGTGATCCGTGATTTGTCCCCCACAGAGCCCCTGATTTTCAATTGTGGCATGGGCAATGTGCGCAGTACGTCCCCCCCAGAGAACCCAATGGCTTTTTTGTACTCACGATTGTCTCTTTTTATGCCAATATAGCCACCGTGGGAATCATCATTGCGCAAACAATTCGTCGCACACAGCTTTTGGAGCGCGGCCACCCCGATCCATTCACTATCCAAGGCTACGAGTATGCGCACCAGGCGGACCCCGACCCGATGCTCCCCCTCGGATCAGCGCGCGAGCAGGAGACCCTTTTGCGATTGGTCTATGTCCTTGAACAAGGTAAAAATGACGAAAAAAGGGGAAAATGGAGCGCGTCGCGTGACGCGTTTTGCAAATGGTCACCTGACGCGCAGCTCTTGCCTTTTTGTTTTATCTTGCGCAGCATTGGAATCAAAAATGTCGATGCACTCGGCCATTGAGTGGGCCTTGGAACGAGGCAACAACCTTGACAGTCTCAAGGAAGCGATCATTGGAAATTATCACTCGGTGGTATCGCTGACATCGGTGCTCGAAAATGGCGATTTCCACAAGCGGCTGCTGGACCAGATGATGGATCGCTGTAAGATGGCTCTTTTCATGCAAATCATGGTCGTTCTCACTCGCTTTTTTGCCTTCTTTTGTCATTTCTCACATTTTTTAGCGGATGCTGTGGTCCATTTGCGCGAGATGATCCTGACGAATCGCATCCGGTATAGCTGCCAGCAAAACAGCAAGTCGTACAGACACCAATTGTACCTGGAGCGCGCGTCAAAGTCGCTGCAGCGCTATTTTTTCCTCATTTGCTTCACGGCTTATGTCAATCAGAGCGAGGACACGCGCTTTGACACGCGCTTCAGCTCGTGGATCAAGACACGCACTGAGGTGTGGGCCATGCTCGAGAATATGCGCCGCAAAGGCCCACGACTCTATTATTTCCGTCCAATTCGCGAATTGGAGTCCATTGGCACCAAACTTCCCTTGTCGGCGCGCTCCTCTGTGGCTCATTCCCGCTATCGCGGCGGCTACGGCATGTTTGACATGGTTGGCGCGCGTGATCTTGATGGCATGGTCATGAATGAAATGGAAAGCTTGATTGTTCAGGTAAAAGATAAGCGAAAACCACGGAAAAAATGAGGCTTATCCTCTATTTTTTATCGTCACAGTCGCGTCGCGGCGATGTGTTCACGGCGCAAACGCTGCTCAAGGTCGATTTCTGGTATTACCATTATTTGAACAGCGACAATCACCCGTGTTACACGGTGATTCATGCCAACACGCCGCCACGCCACCTGGAGATGCTCAACTGCAACCAGCCACAGAAGCACCACGCGTTCTTTGTAGAGGGCGCGTCGAATTTCAGGCGAATTGATCACACGCGCATCTATGGCATTGCGCAGCCCACGGTGTATGGCCTACGCCAAGTTTTACGCCAATTGCTCACGAGCCAGCCGCGCAACGAACGCATCCTGTGGATCAATTTGCGCGAGGAGCCCATCATCTACCTCAATGGCATCCCGTACGTGCTGCGCGACCGCTACTATAGCCTGCGCAACATTCGCGCATACAAGGGCATCACAGGCTCGCGTCTTGAGCAATTGGAGAAGCGACTGAAGCACGACATCCTGCAGGAATTGAGTACCTATGGCGGTCGCATTCTGCTGCACGGTGAGAACCAAGACGGCCAGGTGTTTGCTCAATGGGAAGAAATGGCGGCGCAAGATGTGATGACGGTGCGTGAAGTCATGGAGGCGGTCGCCCTCGAGGTGGCCCACGAGCTCGAATTGGACAATGATGACGCGCACGCGCTCATGAGCTATCACCGAATCCCAATGACTGCGGAAAAAGTACCGGAATACGAAGATTTGGATGAATTACGCGCTTTGATTGCCAATGTCCATCTCGGAAAGACTGCGCTTGTCATGAATTGCCAAATTGGCGTTGGTCGCTCCACCACGGGTAAGAAAAAAAATGAAAAAAACAAAATCCGGCCTGATCATCCTTTTTTTGTCTTTAAAAAGGCACGGTGGTGGCAACACTGCTGACACGATGGATTCAGCAGCAGCAGAAGCAACTCGAATCGCTTGACAACCAAGAAAAAGACGCAGAGGAAGCATGGGGTATGGTGTCGCAGCCCAATCGCCTCAATTACCAGATTATCAATAGTCTCTTGCGCGTGATCAAGCGGGGTCTCGAGAACAAGCGTGTTGTTGACGACGTGTTGGATCAATGTGGTCTGACAATCAACTTGCGCGATGTGATTGAACAAATTCGCGTGCAAGCCGAGAATGAGACGGATGAATTGTCACGTCGACGCAAGATCAAGCGCGGCATTGTTGCCCTCGAGCGCTACTACACTTTGATTGCGTTCCAAGTGTATTTGGATACGACGTCGCCCGATCTGCTGCACGAAACCATCTCCTTCCGACAGTGGATGAAGCAGCATTTGGAATTGGCGACGATTCTCAAGGAATTACAGACATCCGACACATTGGACGCCATTGTTCCCGTGGAAAAGGACGAGCAAGCGTTGGCACTGTATGAGGGTGCCAAGGAAGGCGATGGGCTTGCATTAACAAGTGAGGTCTTGCAGGTGCTTCAAGCACGTCATGGCCAGGTGCTTGCCAAGCAAACCATTCTCAAGCACGATGTTTTCCCCGGATGCCAAAAGCAATCGCTGCGTGAAAAGATTCCAGGGGCATACAATTTCCGCCGCATCGGTGTCGATGATGTGCGAAAGGCGGCAATTCACGCGTCTCAGGCGGCAACAGCAGGTGGATTGGCGGTGGACATGGCTCTTTTGCAGCAACAATGGGCCGAAAACGGTAGCGACGACGAAGCCGCTGGCGTGACCGCCGGATTGCGCGTGCCGAATGCCCCATTCATCTGTGGGTGTGCCATGCCCAACAAGGATGCGATAAAAGAGGTGCTCAAGGCCATGGATGCTGCGCCAGGCGGGTCGCGACGCGTTCTTTGGACGTGTTTGCGCGAAGAGCCCGTTTTGTACATCAACAAGCGCCCCTACGTCCTGCGTCTCCACCACAATCCTCTCAGGAACCTCGAAACAACGGGAATTACCACCGATCGCGTCGAACACATGGAACGCATTATGCAGCAAGAGGCATTGCAGGAGCTCAAGCTGTACCATGGCCGACTCCTTATCCACGACGAGGAGACAACCGAAAAGGGAGGATTCACATTAGTGGTAAGCAAGAAAAAAAGGAGACGAGACAGAACGTGACGCGTCTTACGCCGTTTTTTTTTTTTTGTCATTTTTGCAGCCGACTTGGGAGACTATCTCACCAGAATGCATTGAAACACCTGATCAAGCATTCCAATCGATCATTGATGAGGGCTATCGCGTGTCTTACTCGCGAATTCCAATGTAAATAAGCTTTAAATGTTCTGACGACGCGTTTCTTATCTTTTTTTCTTTCATTTTAGCACGGATGAGCAAGCGCCCATCCCTGACGTCTTTGACCAATTCATTGCGCGTCACCAGTCTGTGGATCAAGACACCGATGTCATTTTTAATTGTCAAATGGGGTATGAAACGACAAAAAAAAATAGGAGTCGCGTCTGAAACCTCTTTTTTTCTCTCTAGTCGGGGTCGGACGACGACAGGTCAGGTCACCTCCTGTCTGCTGCAGATGACAGCGCAATTGGACGTGGAGCAGCTGAATTCCGTTGAGAGCGAGCCATGGACGGATGCAACGCAAAAAAGCGAAAATGAAGAGGTTGTGCGCCTCCAGAATGGCGAGTATCGCATGATTCTGCAACTTGTGTCGGTGCTAAGTTATGGAAAATCAGCCAAGCGGCTGACAGACCGCGCCATCAACATGTGTGACCATATGCAAAACCTGAGAAAGGCCATTTACGATCTCAAATTGCGCCTGGATGCCGCTGAACCGGGCTCCACAAAGTGGCAAATTGCGCTCCATGGCGCCACCAATTACCTTGCTCGCTATTTCTACCTGATTGTCTTTGCCAATTACCTGCTGGAGCGCGCATTGGACCATCAGCAGCAGCAAAACACGGACCAGTTGTCTGTGACAGATGCCGCCGGCCTTGTTTCTGCATCTGTCGCCGGCCCCACCAGTGATACCTTCAAGCAATGGCTCAAGAGCCATCGTGAGATCACCAACATCATCAAGTATCAAGCCAAAGACTTGTCGTAATGTCATTTATCTTTTGTCTCCTTAGTTTCTTTTCAAAAAAAATAAAAAAAAAGTCATTTTTTGTGAAACATCAAGCTGCATTGGCGTCAGTCACACGCCCACACAATCTCGCATGAATTTTGTTGCTTACCAATAAGGTGCTACGCCCTCAAGTTGTCGTCATTTGACTGCCGACGTGGGTTTAGAGACCAAAAAGCAGAATAAGGGCTAACATTTGCGTGTCACTGATTTGCTTGTGCACGATAATTGCCCTGCAAGGCAACTAAAAAAATGAGTATGGGGATCATGTCGTCCCTGAAAATGAGGTGAATGACACGTTTACGCTTCTCAATCTTGTCAATTTTGATAGGGTTTTGCTTTTTACACAAAAAAAGGGTCTTTTTTCGTTCTCGATTGCGCTTCCCGGGTCTCTGGATGCTAAGAGCAATCTGTTGCAGGCGCGAGAAATCCGCCCATCATCGGCATTGGGGTTAAGGAGGCTGTTTCTCACTTTGTCTTGTTACCCTGGTCGCCTTTTTTAGCGGAAATCCTGTTTTTTATTTTTTTTTATTTTTATTTTTTTTTTTTGATGCTGCTGCTTTCTTCATTTTTGGAAAGAGGCGGAACTCAAATGCATGCCAATACCCCATGAGCGCGCGCCAAGGCACGGTACAGGAGCATAAATGACTTTTTTCAGCCATTCAAACCCCTCTGTGGAGGATCCTTTGCACTTTGCTCGTCAATAAATAAGCACAGCGCAAAAGGAGGGCGCTGGATACATCCCGGCGGCGCCTGAAAATGCGACGCGTCCGCCCAAAGTGGCATTGGGGGCGTTGATGCACGTCTGTTGCCCTTTATTTCAAAAAAATGCGCCATGAGGCACCTGAATGAATAGGAGACATGGCGACGAAGCACTTGATCGTGCCCTTCAGCCCCCTGGCATGTCAATTTGGGCGTATCGAAACATGAAACATTGACTCTGACGCGGAAAAAAAGATGCATTCGCATATCAACGGTTTTTTTTTCTGCGCCCGCGCCCGCCTGCCGTGCCTTGCCCCCTTGTGACCTTATGCAGCTTTTGCCGCTAGAAAATCTACGATTGAGAACAGATCTCCTTTGACAAAAGGAACGAACGCCCATTTTTTGGCCCTTTTTTTTGGGGGGTTTTTTTGGTTTTTTTTTTATAAGACGGGATGCCTTTAGCCATCGTATAAACACACCGTAGATGGTGAGCATTGGGGTGGTTGTGATGTCAATGCAAGGCATGGATACCCAAATTGGTCTCTTTTTAGCCAATTGGTTGCTGATGCTGATGGCACGGTGTCGTCACTTGGGAAGCTGGTGCAGCACACACCAAGGTGACACCAGCACTCGGCATAAACCTGCATGAATCTTGGCTGGCGCCAGGCGCATGATTGGCTCATTGGACAAAAAAAAAAAAAAAAAGAAAAGCCTACGCTTCACGCAGCACAATCCCCTTTTTAAAAAGTAGGGGCTGAACATTCTCTTTTTTTCTTTTTCCTCTCTCTCTCTCTCTCGCTCTTTTTTTTTTTTTTTTTTTTTTTTTTGTGTTTTTTCCCTTTTTTTTTTTTTTTTTTTTTTTTTTTTGGGATGTCTAGCATGAAACCTTATCAATCGACATTGGCATGTTTGCCGCCTTCCCCCACGTCGCCATCGACAAAGCCTCAAATCAATTATTTCCCGCTCCACATCAATACGATGCAATTGACACCATCTCCGTCTCCCTCGCCACCTCCATTGCCACAAGACACGGCAGAATGGGCAACCTACACGCCTTATTCGCCACCCATGTCACCATTGGTAAGTCAAATGGCCTCGTAAAAAAAGAAAAAAAGAAAGAATGCCGCCAATTTTTTAAATTTTCGCGGGCAATGGCGATGCTTGATCGTTAACAGCTTCTTTTTTTTTTTTTTTGGGAGTAGCCCACACATCACGAGCGATCAAACAGCATTAAAAGGCGCGCATCGCAGCCATTACCTCCTGGGACGACACTTCCATGGGAAGTGCAATGGAAATCCATCAACATCGAACAATTGACACTCGAAAATGCAAAGCTGCAGCGTGCCAATCGTCTTCTAAAAGTGGCATCGGAACGACGTGTCGCCGAGCACCTAGAGCCGCTGGATCGTCGCATTGAGGCCCTCACAGAGGCCAATGTGCGATGGCAGCGCGCTGCACGGCTTTTACAACAAGACCTTGATGACACACGGCTCCAATTTCAACAGTGGAAGCAGCGCGTCCTTGCCAACAGCCAATGGATGGGCCCTGAATATCAATTCCTCGTCAAAATCATCCATGTGTTGCAGCTCCAGGTACGTGGATTACTTCTCCCCCACGCCAAATATTACTGTTTGCCCCCGATTTCCCCCTTTATTTTCATTTCCTTTTTGTTTGTTACATCCCTTCTCTCCCTTGCTGAACTTTGCCTCGAGTTGCTAATGATTTGTTATTTTTTTTTTTTTCGTCGTGTCTTTTGTGGCACGTGCATCTCCCGATGTGCTTGTCAATTTTTTTTTTTTTTTAAAAAAAAAGGCTCAGGGCAATGGTGACGACGAATGGGAAGCACGCGACACAAACGAGCCATCGGTGACACAGCTTCAGCAAGCCATGTGTGAGAATTATCGACTTTTGGCGTCGCCCAACGAGCAAAGGGTCCAGCAGCTTGAAATGGACCTCCAAGCCGCACATGATTTGCTGGATGAGCAGTCGCATGATATCCTAACGCTCAAAAACGAATTGCAGCATAAAGATCATCTCGTGTCGTCGCTTGAAAAAGAGCTCAATGCCATGGACGATCGCTTGGATGAGCTGCAGGAGGTACGAACCAAGAAAGAGAGAGAAGAAAAAGCGCGGTTGCCCGCTGGGCTTGACGGCCGGCTTGCTTGCTGGCATTGGGCACTGTCAAATAAGAAAAAAGAGCTTTTTTTTTTTTTTTTTTTTTTTTTTTTTTACAGCTCGTCAATGGTGCGGCAGGCCCATTGTCTCTCTTGCCCGACTTGCAAGACACAAACGATACTGTTGAACGCCATTGGACGCCTCAGGACCACCTCTCGGACACGCCCAAAAAGCCAAAAAGGCCAACATCTTCTATTTACTCGGCTTCAACTCTCATGACCTCGCGCAGCTCTTTCAGCGGCCCGGACCTCAGCTCATTATGGAAAGACGCGGTGCAGCAGGATACGTCTCTCATGCTCCCAGGCTCATTTCCATCTGGCCCATTCTCGACAATCACAGACCTCTCGGATTGCTTTGCTCTTTTGACGACTGCCATTGCCATTGCTTCCTTTTTGGATTGCTCAGAGGATCTCCTAATCCCATTGACACTTCTCTCCTTATTGTTATGGTATGGCGTCCCCACTAGCATCTCAGTTGACGTGATCTGAGAACGACTATGCATTGTGTACATTATAGACGGTGCGAAAAAGCATCAAAAAAATAAAGGAGTCGACGCGCCTGCTCATTCTTTTCTTTCTTTGCTCCTCTTTTCTGTGCCTCTTCTTCCCCCTCTCTCCCACTTTCCCCTTTTTATTTATTTTTCTCACTTTTGTGTGTATTTAGAACCCGTCGTGTGTGCAAATGAACAGTTGATCGTGCATGAGACGTGCATGCTTGATGCGCCCAGAGATTGTTTTCCATGATTATTCTCAATTGGCGCATTAAAGTTTGACATGGGGCACCCTTTGTGTCACGATGGAACACCATCACAACTCGACAATCCCGCCCTGCTCCTTGTTTCTTTGACAAGCTTGCCTATTTTCTTGGTTTCTCGCCGACGCGCGCACCCAATTCCATGGCATTACACAATTCCACACGCACATAAATCCGGATTAGGCCTCCATCCACCCCCAGACCTTGCCCTGACCGCATTGTCCATGAGAAAATGCAAAACAGGGAGCGCGGAGCGTGTTTTTTTCGCGTTTTTGCATCCCGACACTGCCCCTTTTTTGATGAGCCAACTTGTGGATCGGCACGTTTAATAATCATGACACGCCTCGTCGTCGTTGTCGTCGTCTTCATGATGATGTTTGTGATGATGCGCGTCCGATGGTGGCGGAATGACCGAGATTTCTGTGCTAGACTTGATTGTAGACGAGGACAGACCCGGCAAATAAAACGGATCCTGGTTGTTCTTGTAAGCATTGTTTTGTTTGGCGAGTTTCTCGTCAATTGCTTTGCGTACCAACGGGGACTCGTGCTGAAACGCGTCTTTGATGGCCTCCTTCAATGCCTGGTGTCCGTATCCGTTGAGCAACCGGTCATCCATGTCCGTTGGCACTATGCCGAATTTGTCTGCTTGATGAGCGCGGGGGATCATTGAAAAAAAAATTAGGAATCCAATGCATTTGGAAGCGTGTTTCTTCATCTTTCTCTCTCTCTATTTCTTTTTTTTTCGATGCTCTTATCATACTCTGCAAGGCATCGTCGCTGCGCTGCAATTGATACATGACGTCGCTGATGCGCTTCATTTTGACGTCGTTCCAGTGCTTGCCAACCACCTTTTTGTTTAGGTACACGACAACTTTGCTCGTTTTCAGCTGCAATTGGAAAAATGAGCCCTTTGACCTGTTTTATACTATTTTTTTTGCTACTTGTGGCTTACTTTGATATTGTGCGCACCGGGATCCAAGTCTGCAAATAGTTTTGTCAGCTTGAATTTGTAATTGTAGCCGCCATGATCCTTCTGTGTGGCAAAAAAATGCATGGAACAAAGATTAACCCCGTCTCCTTTTTTTCAAATGTTCTATCGTTACAATCAGCAGCTCAATACTCCTTGGCGCTAATGTCATCACACACTGATCGGTACTGAGCGTCTTGGCCTGGGGCAAAGGGATGTACAAACTGAAAAAAAACAAAAGCATGTATGAACTTGGCTTTTTGCTCATTGTCCTGGCACATCTTGGGACTCAATGTCGTACATGACGTGCTTGTCCGATTGATCCCATCCATAATGAGACGTGATGAGGATCGTTTGCGCTGTTTCTTGCTTTAAATTTCATTTTGTGAGACGATGCCATTGATGATGATAAGATAGAAGCCTACCTTTTCCATGAAGAGGGTCGTAAATGAAAGAAAAGTGATGAATAGGCGTCTCGAAGCTTTTTTCTGTCATGAGATACCCTTTTTTACGGTTACACCATGCAAATCACGGCGATCACCGACCGTTTTGCCTTTTTTAGCGGTGCTTTCCAGCCTGTCGATTCACGACGAGAGACCGCGATAAGCAAGCGAGTTGCAAAGCATCAAGAAACTAGCAAAACACGGCAAATCCGGGCTCTTTTGCTCTTACAAAGTACAGGGTTTGCAGAATATTGGTGTCAAGATCCTTACAACATTCAACTCAGTAACCAAAACAAGGCATAACAAAGCAATTTGCAACGATCCTGTGAAAATGCGTGGCCTGGCAAAGGAAGGTGGTGGCACTTGCTCGTGTGAAACGGCTTAAAATGCTAATTTGAAACTCCACGCGTCGACCGCGGGACGCGGTTTTGCCGCGTTAAAATCTCGTCATCCAGCCAATACACCTAGTCATTCGCGCCTTTTTTTTTTTTAGCCATGTCGCCATTTTTTTCTTTTTTTAGACATCACACAATGAGCTCTTTCTCTTTCGCCATCACCTAGATTGCTTCATCTCACTCTCACGGCTCACTACAAACTAATTTCCTCGGCGCGGCATACAGTGATATGTGCAGGTGGAATCCCATGCTATTTTATTTCGAGTGATTGCCAATGGGCGCTCAATCGCGCCAAAAACTTATTGATATTCTTGGTCATAATGGAGCTCGAGCTGCTCCTCGGCGTGGCGCTTAGCCTTTTGCTTGTCAATGAAGTCCAAGCCCTTGGTCTCGACGCTAAAACGAAAAAAAAACGAGCCAGTTAGGACGCGTTTTCATGCCAATTGAACGCATTACAGCTTATCGAGAGCAGCACCGGCAAAACCAGCCAAGATCTCCTTAGCCTTGGCGTGGCTGACAGGCTTGCCCTCGCGCTCGAGGTGCTCGTTGTAGGCCTTGAGCGCCTCATAAGCCGCGGCACCGGCAATGGCCTCGTGCGTCAGCGAGCCCTTGTGCTCGTGGCTGGCATTGGTCACCTCCTCGTGCTGTTGGCCAAAGAAATCAGACAAACCCCTAAAAAACAAGACGTGTCAGATACAGCGCAAGCGTTAAATCCACACTGATTCTTGAATCATGGCGTGCTTTTAGCTTAGCATACATTTTTTTTTCAGTAAAATGATAAAAAAACAAGAAAACAAAAAAAAAAGCGCAAGCACCCCCGTCTATTTATGCACGTTGTGAACTTCTTGGCGCGCACGCACCTGTTAAACATTGGCCCTGGAGGTACCCGGATCGTGGGTGACACATTACACAAAAGTTCCCAAAACAGGATGATCACCTTACAGTCACGGAGCCCCCGCCACCATTGGCAAATTGTGCCTGAGACGTGCGTGATTTGAATGGTCATTTGCGCCATTGTAAGCATTGCTCACTTGTGCTATAGCCGTGATCAGAGACAAATGCCTGACAACAGGCATGAAAAAATTAAAATTGTATTTTGCACAGCCTTTTTATTAGACATTCGTTCCAGATTCAAATACAGCGAGCAATCCACGCCATTTGCTTTACATTTGCTGCTTACAGCGTACTGATACAACCGCGTGATGACTTTAAAATGATAAATCGCTCGTAAAAAACCTTTTTCTGCCATTGCTCTTCCTACGCTTGGTCTACACTGTCATTTGAGTGTTGCTTTGGTGCACACGGTCCGGGACCATCTGCAGGGTTAATTTTACGGGCTGTTCAATAGTAAAATATCGACCGAATCGCGCTTTGTAAAATATAGAATTCTGTGAATGGCACTTAAGCGGGGGTAATTTTGAAATTTGCAATGTCGAGGCATGGCTGTGTGTGGCAGCATCAGCGCCAATGGAGCCACCTGTTTTTGTCTCTTGAGCGTGTCCGATTGGTGAGGAATCGCGAAATTTCTCTATTTACAAGAATTTTCACTTGTTCTTGACATTCCTTAATTCAATCAGTTTGAAACTTGGTTAACTGCACCAACGGAATTTGCTCCTTATCTTTATTGCAAGCAATAAAGCGCTCTGACACAATACACCGTGTAATTTTAAAAAAATGCAAATTAATGTTGGCTATTTGCATTTTGTGGGCGTTTGTACGACTCAATCCTTTGCAAAACAAGTTCATGGCATTGCACGCGTTACGGGCTACAAATATGCTGCTTGGAGCATAGTCTTGCAGTGCCGTCCAAAATAATAACATCAATAGTAAGGCTTGAACATCTCAATTTTGCATATTTTGCGGACTTCCCGTGATCCAAATCTTTTCAAATCTGGATTAAAACAAAGAGTGCATTTTCATGAACATGTTATATCTCTCATTCAAGTACTGACATACGTATATCAATATTTTTAAATAAAAGAGCGTGTAATTTGAACCTTTTGTTGCATATTAAAGCATTGTTCCAAACATTTTAGTACCTCACTGAAAGATTAAAAAATGTGCATAAAAGTGCGCTCTTTGTTCTAATCCAGTTCGAAAGGATTTCTACCATGGGAAGCACACAAAGCATGCAAAATTGAGATGTTCAAGCCGTACTTTTGATGTAACTTTTCCACGGCACTGAAACACTTTGCTTCAAGCATCATATTTGTAGCCCGCAACATGTGAAATGCCGTGAACTTGTTTTGCGAAGGACTGAGACGTACAAACGCCCAAAAAATGCAAATGGCCAAAATTAATTTGTATTTCTTTAAAAAAAACACTTTGTACCATTTCCGAGCGCTTTGGTGGAAGCAACAAAGTCGGAGCAGGTTGGCCCCGTGACGTTGACCAAGCTTTAAGCCGATTAAATAACGGGATGCCGAGGTGGAGCAATATTTCTTGGAAATCGCTCAATTTCGCGATTTCTCGCCGATCAGACAATCTCTTGAGACAAAAACAGGTGGCTCCATTAGCGCTGATGCTGCCGCACACAGCAATGCCTCGATATTGCAAATTTCAAAATTGCCCCCGCTTAAATGCCATTCACAGAATTCAATATTTTGCAAAGCGCGATTTGGTCGAGTTTTTACTATTAAGCAGCCCATGAAATTAGCCCTGCAGATGGTCCCGGACCGTGTGCACCAAAGCAGCCCTCAAATGCCAGTGTAGACCAAGTGTACAAAAAGCAATGGCAGAAAAGGGTCTTTTACGAGCGATTTAACATTTTAGAGTCATCGCGCGGTTGTACCAGAACGCTGTAAGCAGCAAATGTAAAGCAAATGGCGTGGGTTGCTCGCTGTATTTGAATCTGCAACAATTGTTTAATAAAAAAGCTGTGCAAAATGCTATTTTAATTTTTTTCATACCTGTTGTCAGGCATTTGTCTCTGATCACGGCTGAAGCACTAGTGAACAATTCTTACAATGGTTAAAATGACCATTCGGGACGCCGTAAACCTGCTTCGCAAAAGATTGAGTTGTACAAACACCCAAAAAGTACAAATAGTCAAAACTTATTTGTATTTCTTAAAAAAAAAAGCACTATTATTGTTTCTGAGCTCTTTGGTATAAGCAACAAAGATAAAGAGCGCATTGGTTCGGTGCGGTTGACCAAGTTTCAAACTGATTCAATCACGAAATGATGCGAACAAGCAAAATTTCTTGAAAATCGAGAAATTGAGCGACTACTCGCCGATCAGACACACTCAAGAGACAAAAGCAAGTGGATCCATTGGCACGGATGCTGCCGCACACAACCATGCCTCGATATTGCAAGTTCCAAAATTGCCCCCGCTTAAATGCCATTCACAGAATTCCATGTTTTACAACGCGCGATTTTGCCCATTTTTCACTATTAAACAGTCCTTGAAATTTACCTTGCAAATGATTCCAGGCCATGTACACCCAAGCAGCCCTCAAAATCCGATGTAGGCCAAATGTACCAAAATAATGGCATAAAAGGGATTTTTCCGCGCAATTTACTCATTTTTAATGTTTTATTTAATAATGAGGAAAATTAAGATGATGGCAATTGAAAACGGACCTTTAGGTGGTTAATATTGTCGCACACAACCACCATAATGAGCATCTTTTGCCTTGGATTGTGAGAAATTGGATGCCGCCGCCTTAACTCTTCGCGTGTCTGGCCAAGTTTTAGCTTGACCTCGTTGAACACGGGAAGGAGATCATGAGCGGGCCCATAACAGACGCGTTTTTGGACCTGGACCTTCATTTGCCGCGTGCCAGAATCGTTACGAGCGGTGGCGTCGCCATAGCTATAGAGGGTGCATGGCGTAAGACGGTTTTCGTTTGATTCGACCAAAAGGACGGCTTTGTAGCCTTGTAGCATGCTGTCCACGGATTGCTTTGCAAGCCCCATTTCGCATGTCGGCAGAATTAACTTGCACGAATCAAGAGAGTGGCGTGGCAAAATGAGCCAAGATATGTAAACATCGTCGCGACTGTCAGCCCAGCCCTGAATGGCGCACAATTGCATCTGCATGGGTTGCGACAGAGAGCAACCTCTGAAATGTGGCACTCCAAATGCTTCTGTCATTGGCAGGCCGCTCAATGTCAAGCGTCGCAGGCCTGTGCACGCTGCGGGCAGGCCCCATAGAAATTGACCTGGGATGTACTTGATCATGGTGCCCTTCAGCGTCAATGATGTGAGATTGGGCGGGCCTGACGCGCGCAATGCATGGTGCTTTTGAATGTTTAGCATAAAATTCCAAGAATCCGAATTTTGGTAGCGCAAAACGGAAACTGGAAGCCTTTGAAAGACGGAAACATACTCGAGTCGCTGGACATTGGGCATTTTCCATGCAAGCAGCAAATAGAGAAAGTAGCTCTGGATCGGATCGAGATAGACGCGAACGCTGCAGCGTGTCAGATGCGTGAATTCAGCGGAAAGAATGGTATTATGTTCGTTATCGTCGTTGCGCAGCATGCGGGCGAGCTCCATCCTTATGTCGAGCGCGTCATCCATTGGTGGTGGCGTCAATTGCTCTGCATTGCTCTCTTGCTTGCGCTGGAATCGCCGAACAGCAGCTTCATTTCGAGAGGCGGCGATACTACAAGCAAGATCCGTTAAACGTGGGCAATAAGTTGCCACGCGAGATAGATCGTTGAAGTGGAGAATGCAGTGAGCCACGTCCAGTTTCGTCAATGTGCCCATGCTGGGTACGATATTGTGCAATTGCCCAAAGTTTAGCGCCAAACAGCGGAGAAAATCGAGAGGGGCACAATGGTTGATAAAGGTGACCCATGATTTGAGAGGATAAAGACCGTTGTCCGTGCCCGTGCTGGCGAGCTGAACGCCCGATATTCTAGGGAACATCTGAGGCAACTCGGCTAGACAATGAAGACGAGCAATGTCATTGACATCATTGGTGACAATGACATCCTGTACGAGATTGTGCGCTTTTCGGGATGTGGCGGCCAATGGTCTTTGCAAAACAATGGCTGGATCGTTGTTTTTCAGGCAGAATGGCCACAATCGGTTCGCGTCCACAGACACACGGAGCGTGTGGAACAGCCATGTGCACGCGGCATCGCCTAATCTGCTGTGGACAAGGCGGACCTGTCTCAAATCAACGCGATTTACATTTTGAAAGATGAGCCGAAGCAGCTCCTCAGGTAATGTCGTGAGGTTCATAGAAATTTAGGAAGATCAACAAAAAGAAAGGCACCAAAAAAGAAAAAAAAAAAAGAACGAAGAAAAGAAAATAATCCACTGTTGATCCATTGAGGCACCAATTGCGCACATGATCGGCACTGACTGCGCGCAATTAGATTGGCGAGGGCTTGGACGTACCAAAATTGGGTGGCGCAGAGAGATTGTCCCATCATTTTTATTACATTTTTCCCGCACATGCTAATATTCATCCGGGCTCATGCGTGGATGCCAGCGCCGATTAGATGGCGGCGGTACATCTTCCATGCGTGCGTAAGGCGGAATACGCTGAGGGTAGCGCGGCGCATAGTCGTCGTCCATGGGTGTGCTCACGGCCGACGGCCGACGCGACCCATGACGCGATCGCGGGTGCATTGGCGGGTAAAATGGCATGTTTGTGTCGTAAAAGGGTGGTATCGGCGGCTGCGGCACCATATCAAGGCGAGATGGTGCGCGTGCGCGTCCTGGGTGATACGACGACGGTGTACCAGCAGCAGCAGCAGCGGCAGCGGCTTGGAAGTAGTGAGGGGACATGTACGGCGGCATCATTGGCATGCCGTGAGGGTGGTGATGGGATATAGCCATGGGTGGCATGGGTGGGCCGCGCGCGCCAGGCGTCGGCGGCTGCCTAGACATGCGTCGCGGAGGAAAGCTATCAAAATGCATGGAAGAAGGCGAGAATTGGCGATGTCGGCGAGCACCAGGGGGCATGGGCGGCGAAAAGTGCGGGAAATACATCATTTCCATGTAGTCCGGATCATAGCCATCCACCGTGTCGTCGTCCATTGATTGTTCTGCATCATCGTCGTCGTCATCTTCATCCTCGCCATCGTCGTACGGCGATCCCTCAAATTCGGGCGCGTAATACGACGCGTCCGGTGGCGGCGCCGCATAAAAATAATCAAACTCCTCCACGGAATGGCTGCGCATCGGTGAAGGGCCAGGGAAAATGGGACCGCCACTACTAAAGAAAATAGCAAAGAAGAAAAAAAAAAAAAAACGAGGAAAAAAAAAGCATGTTAGCAACTTTCAGTGCACGTTTTCTTCATTTTTTTTTAGAGTACCTGTTGGACCGAGGCCGTGACATTGGCCTGTGGAAGGCGACAGCGGGGTCAGGGTGCTGTGCAACGGGGCGGAGCGGGGGTTCTGTTGATTTTGAGCGAATTCGACGCGTGGGACGCGCTCGCTCGGATCGGAAAGCAGCTGATTGCGCCTGTTGGTGCATTGGGTGTTGGGGATGTAAATGCGGTGGCGGACGGATGGCCTGTTGCTGCGATTGTGCCGATGCCAAAGATGCGCGCGACCGACGTCCACTACTCTGGCGCGACAATGGGCCCTGGGGCGGCGCATGTGCGACCATGGGGTCCATGTCATCCATGGATGGCGACGGGCGGTCATAGCCGTGTGCACCAAAAGGAGGCTGTTGTTGGTTTTGCTGATTTTGTTGATTTTGTTGATTTTGCGACGAGGACGAGGACGACGATGGTGGATGATGCTGTGAATGCTTTGACGACGAGCGTGAAAGATGGTGCGAGGAAGGCTGGCTGTTGGATCGCGGCCGAGCGGATGCGCGGCGGCTGGCAGGCTCGCTTTCGGGGTCAATGGCGCCAATTGGGTCGTCCGGCTCTTGCAAAAAGGTCTGGTGCTTGGACGTGAGAAACATGACCTTGTCATTGGTACGATTGATCTCTTCTTGCATGCGGCGCGTGCGTTCTTTGTGCTCTTGCTCCTTTTGTTGGAATTTTTTGCGTTCCAGGGCCGTTTGCTCCAAAACATGCTGTACTTCCATCCGCAAAAACTCAATGGCTTGCTGTTGCTCCTCGGATGTGGCTCCATTGTACAAATTGGCCATAGATCCCGCGGGCGTCACGGTCTCGGACGAATCAGACGTTGGATGAAGCGGTGGTGCGCGATTGGTTGCCTGCTGGCTTGCAATCTGCGCATGCGAATCTGCCTGCAAGGGCGGAAACGACGCGATGGCAGCAGAAGAAGCCGATGACGACGATATAGACTGCAATTGCGCTTGAGATGGAGGCTGCGATGCATGCTGGGGCTGAGGCACGCGCATTTCCTTTAAAAACGACGGCTGAACTGGCTTTGTCATGACAACGCTGCTGTCAAACGTCATTGACGATCCTGGCGGTGATTCGAGCGCCGTGTCGTACATGCGATTGGAATCGTCGCTGCCCGAGATGGACGCCATGGACTCGAATTTCTTGTGCACCATCTCTACAATCGCCGAAAACATAAAAAAAATGTA
This sequence comes from Gongronella sp. w5, assembly GCA_001650995.1. Classification (NCBI taxonomy): domain Eukaryota; kingdom Fungi; phylum Mucoromycota; class Mucoromycetes; order Mucorales; family Cunninghamellaceae; genus Gongronella; species Gongronella sp. w5. The sequence goes on along the minus strand of KV441890.1, from coordinate 172,795 downwards.
AGGAAACAAAAAGAAAACAAAGGGTACAAAAAGAAACAAAAAAAAAGGGATTGTTGTCCCTTGTTCAGACCATTGCCCCACCCCCCTGTCTTTCTCTCTGTTTTTTTTTTTCTTTTCTTTTCGTACCAATGGCAGCATCGACGGATTTCCGTTGAATGGTAGGCGGATCATGCATTGCGGAGGGCGGAGCGGCTGTTGTCATTGGCGGCGGGACGTGGCCGGTTGGAATTGGAGTGGATTTGGACGATTGCTGGTGAGAAAGCAATGGTGGCGATGGCGGCACCGCTTGATCTTCTCGGCTTTCTAATTGGGTCTTGTCATTTTCGTGGCCCTTTAGCACGGCGCGCGTGGGTGGCACGGCGTAGCGCGGCCGGGGCATGACCAGGGACGGCGGCGAGCTTGTGGGGCGATGCGTTCGCTTGCTGCCACTGTATCCGCTGCTTTTCATCCCCGTGCCGCCGCCAATGGCCGCCGTTGTGGCCGCCGCCTTGACTGGCGCTTGAATACTTGCCGCGTCCAACAAAGAAGACGACATATCGGCTTGCTGCGTGCTTGGAAAGAAAGGCTTGTCCGACTCGAGGCTCAGGGACGACCGACTGGACTTTTTCTTCTTTTTCGCACCAAAGAGTTTCTTCATACCAAGTCAAAGGTGAAAGGGACAAGGCGAGAGCAAGGGCTGGGTATGCTGAAAAATGAAAAAAAAATGCAATGAAAAAGCGAAAAAACAAAAGAGCAAAAGGAGAAGAGGTCCCAAAAATAAACAAAACAGAGGAAAGAGGGAAGAGGGCAAGTAAGAAAAAAAAAAAAAAAGGCACGCCATGCGGGCGGGGTTCATTCACCAACCATCGCTTGCCTTTTATGGCCCTTGTCCCACCGTGCATTGCGAAAACAATGCTCCAAAAAAAAAAATAAAAAAAAAAAAAAAACGAAAAAAAAGACAATGAAAAAAAAAAAGACGCGACACGGTTGTTTTTGATTCATAATTGACTATTACAAGCTTATCTATTTAGCAAAAAAGGAGAGGAGAAAAGAGTGGGAGAGAGGGAAAAAGGTTGAAAGATTTGTCTATTGGCCACCCATTTCCTTGGCGAGCTCCTCGGAGCGCTTGATGACGTCGCTGATGTCGCCCTGCATGTAGAAAGCGGACTCGGGGAGGGCGTCGTGCTTGCCATCGAGGATCTCCTGGAAGGAGCGGATGGTGTCCTGGAGCTTGACGAGGCGACCCTCATAACCAGTGAAGACTTGGGCAACACCTCCTTGCCGACGGGGATGGTGATGGGGGCACCAGTGTCCACAACCTTTTGGCCACGGACAAGACCTGTCAAAAAAATGAAGATTTTAGCAAAAAAATGCAACAAAAAGAATCGAGTGTGCGTCCCCAATGCGCCTCCATCGGCGCCAGGCTTCTTGGGATGCCATCGAGACGCATTGGAGGCGATTGAAAAGCAATTGAGCGCAATTGAGAGCCTTTGCAAGTCATTGACACCCCATTGCAGGGGTACAGTGGGCCACCCAAGGTGCCAATTGCGCACAAATGATGGGTAAAAGATGGGGGTGGATGGCGGAATTTACCTTCGGTACCGTCCATGGCAATGGTGCGGACGGTGTTCTCACCCAAGTGCTGGGAGACCTCGAGAACAAGACGGCCACCGGCGTGGTCTTGAACCTCAAGGGCGTTGAGAATAGCGGGCAAGTTCTCCTGCTCGAATTGGACGTCGACGACGGCACCGATAACCGAGCTAAATAAGAAAAAAAGAAAAATTGAGCAAAATTGAGCAAAATTTGAACAAAAAGACGCGTGTGGGCATGAAAAGAACATGGCCCTACCGAATTTGACCGGTTTGCGAGGCGTCAGTGGCGTATTGACGACCTGTCAAACAAAAAAAAACAAGGGCACGGGTAAGAAACAAAAAGTTGTTGCTTTTTTGCCTGATCTCTACCCTTGACGGCAAGAGGCTTGACAGCCTGGCGAGCGAACAAAGCGGCGTTGGCCTTGCGAGCGGCCAAAGCGCCCTTGGAGGCAGTGACAATGCGGTTGAAATGCATAGTTGCTAGGAAACGAAAAAAAGAAAAGAAAAAGGGAAGGAAAAACAAAAGGTCGGGGTGCGACCCCCCTCTCTCAAATACAAAATTGGCGAAAGCAGTCCACTGAACCTCTCTGCTCTTTCATTGGCCAACCCATCAGGGCAACTTGACCCCGACATGATAAATCGTACCCAAAAGAGGATTTGCCGTCATGGAAATCATGCAAAAGTGCTTTCCTGATGCCACCACGCAATTCAAGAGTCCCAAGATTCATCTAGACTGTGGCCATGGCATACGATTTCCAGGCTAAAAAAGAGTCACAGGCTTCAAATGTAGAAAAAAAAATATATTTTTGCAAAATACACGCGGATGAACTTGAGCAAAGCTGCCAAAAGTTAGGATATAGCCAACATTAGACAGTTGGATGAAAGAAAAGAACGCAAAAGGAGACGAAATAAAATGGAGGGAACAAGTCGAAAAAAGCATATTTTCAACTTTTACGTGTAAACGTGACACAATCGTCGATCTGCGCGAAATCTAGTGCGCTCCTTTTTACATAGGAACGACGAGGAAGCAGCCTTTCATTTGAGCCCTGCCTCGTGTCTCTGGGTGTCCTATGTAGGGAGTGATGCCTGTTTGAAAATTTACGCGGTGGGTGCAACGATTTTTGCAAAAAAAAAAAACTCAATTCCTCAGCTTGCCCCCAAACTTGGCGAGATGGTGGGTTCCAACGGATAGTAACAACGAGGCAAGTTTCACGGGAATCTACCTTGTGGGTTTCGAGAAAATGACATTTTAGGATGAAACAGACCCCGTTTTCAAATGCTCATCTTTCTACGAGGAAACGCGCTAGAGTCGATCGGTCGACATTTTCTCGGAGAGAATCATACAGCGTTCCATATGTGTGAATTGCTTGACGTAATGATTGTTACGATTCGGAGTATCGACGCGTCGAAAATCACGTTCAAAAAACGCGGTTTCGACGCGTCGTCATCCAGGGCAAAATCGCGTTGTTTTCGTGATCGCCGGCCTCCACGTGTGCGCACGAATCATATGCGCGAGATATATTTGTTTCAGGCCGCCAAAGCACGTTGTTGGCCCATGGCATTGAATTGAAAATCTGGTGTTTTTCGTGCTTCTTTGTCAATTTTCTCGTCAACCAGCCTAAACTCGCGACCTTGCCAGTGCAAGAATTGAGGAGGGCATCGCGTTCCTGCGACCGTCCAAGTTTCGCGGCGATCCAGCGACCTTTTTGATTTTTGAAAATTGGCCAGGGGGTCATCCAGGGATTTTGGTCATTTTTTGTTCTGGATGCTGCACGCCATCTACGCGACCTAGGGACACTTTTTTAGCTTCAAATGAAAGCCTGCCGCGACCTTCACCAAGCAGCACGAAAAATCAGCAATAAGCTTTGAGAACGTCCCACAAAAAGACGAAATGAATGTTTTATCACCTTTGTGCATTTTACTCGTGTCTAATGATAGTGCACTAGAATAAAAGTGATACCATTCGAGAGCCAGGGAGCTGCACTATCAACCATCTGTGCAGAATATCTTCTGGTACCTTGTTGCTTCTCGAGCAATTTGAATTTATCGAATGTAAAAACAGATTTTGGTTCTGCTGATGTAAAAAATACTTGCCTTGACTATCGAATTCATGGACCCAGAGTCGCGTCGTGGTGCAAAAATGACACTCTTGCGTAATTTTGACTATTGCAACGTCCCTTTGCATGCAAAACCTATCAAAATAAGCCCAAGCTAATCTTTAAAGCGGTTTAATCTTGCATGGGGCTCCGAGAACGGACATTGAACTTGACGAACAAAAAAGGAAATTTGGAGTATAGCTGGTAAAAGGTGTGCGTGCGGGTACAAAAAACATCTCTCAAAAGAAAAAAAAGTTCCTCTCAGTCCCCCTTTTTCCTTTTTTTTTTTTTTTTTTTTCTGCCTTTCCTTCCTTTTGCCGCTTGTTATATTCATACGCGCACCATGAAGGACTCGCTCCCTTTACTTCATTCTGACCGTCCAAGGCGCCGCCAACGCTCATGGCTGCCTTTGGCCGCTGCAACGTCACTTTTTGCTGTTGCCTGCTTTACTATGTCGCGCTATCTGCCGACCGTCACCTTGCACACTGACTCGCTCGTCGCCGACAAGCTTACTGTGCAGCAGCAGGACGGCGAGGCCGTCGTTCTTCCCGGCATTTCCGCGTCATCCATGGAATATGGCCTTGCGCAATGTAAACGCATCCAAGAGCATCAATTGCCCACCAACGCGACGCGTCGCCGTCATCGCAACCCGCGCGCCGCAACCGACGACGCGGTCCTCATCACCAATGCCTATCTCTGGCTCGGCGATCACTATCAGCACGGCGATATTCTCGTTGAAAATGGTTTGATTCAAGCCGTGGGAACCAATCTTTCTTCGCACGATGCCACAATCTTCGACGCCGAGGGTCGGCTCGTCACACCAGGTACAAAAAAAATAGCGGGGTGTGGCGAAACAAAGTTCTTCTCATGCAGGAACAATGATTGTCCCAGGAATTGTCGATATGCACTCGCATATGGGTGTCGAGGGCATTCCCAATGTGGCTGCCAACACGGATGGCAACGAAATGACCGAGCCAACCACGCCATTTGTAAGCCAAAAGATGCCAACCCCGTGGCCATTGAAGCTCAAGACGCCTTTTTTTAATTATTTCTTGGCAGGTGCGCGTCCACGACGCCATTGATCCCAGCGACCCTGGCATCAAATTGATTGCAAGTGGTGGCATCACAACCACGCTGGTGCTTCCTGGTAAGAAACAAATGAGTCTTGTCTGGATGTCTTAATTTTTTTTTTTTTTTTTTTTTTTTTTTGCAGGTTCCGGCAATCTGATGGGTGGCGAAGCAGCTGTGGTCAAATTGCGCCCTGTTGACACGCTTTCCGTGTACGACATGTTAATCAGTGCGGGTGTGGAGGCACAGGACGAAGAAGCCGTCCATCGCTATATGAAGATGGCTTGTGGCGAAAACCCCAAGCGCTACTACGGCAGCATGAACAAAATGCCCATGACTCGTAAGCAATTCTTGCTCTGACGCGAGCAATGCACGCTTTTTTTTTTTTTTTTTTTTTTTTTTTTGTTCTTGGTATTCAGGCCAAGGCGAAGCTTATCTCTTCCGCAAGCGATTTGCCGAGGCACAGGCTCTTGTGCGCGAACAAAACGACTGGTGCGACGCGGCACACCATTTGCAAGACCAGGGCGGACGCCTGGCCACACCGTTCCCTGAAAAAATCGCACTCGAGAGCCTGGCGGCCTTGCTCCGGGGAAAAGTCAAGCTAAACGTTCATTGCTATTTGCCTATTGACGTCGAAGCGATGGTCCACCACTCGCTTGAGTATGGCTTTGAAATTGCTGCCTTCCACCACGCTCTCGCTGCCTGGCAGGTCCCCGACATCATCAAACGCGCAAAAACAAACATCACCATCGCCACTTTTGGCGGTAATTCCTTCTTTTTTTGCATCCCCCCTATTATTCACCATTCAACTCACGCGTCGCCTTTTTTACTTGCTTAGACATGTGGGGCTACAAGGTAAATAGCCGTCTTTTATTCTGGCAAACGCTTGCAATGGCTAATTTCATGCCTTTTTCTCAAATAGATGGAAGGCTGGAGCACCAACGTGCATGCACCCAACATCCTGACTGACGCAGGCATCCCTGTGGCTTTCAAATCGGTGAGTATCCCAGAGAAAAGAAACAAAAAGGGCTCTTTGCTCATCTTTTTGCTGTTTTTTTAGGATCATCCGGTGATGAATGCTGTAAGACCGCGTCTTTGTTGAAAAAAAAAAAAACGATTGGGCCTGAGCTGAAGATCATCCATTGTTTAGAGAGACCTCATTCATGAGGCACAAAAAGCATATCATTATGGATTTGACGAGCACAAGGCATTGTCGGCCGTGACAAGTGTCCCCGCGCACGCTCTTGGCGTGGGCCATCGTGTCGGAAGGTAATATGATATTTTTTGCTAGCGACGGGTACAATGAATTCATTTTTTTTCTGGCCAGTCTCAAGGAAGGATTCGATGCTGACTTGGTCATTTGGGAGCGACATCCGCTTCGTTTGGGTGCTCGGCCTGCCAAGGTCATGATTGACGGCCAATGGCTTGATTTCACCAAGCGTTGGGCCAAGGAAGTGCAGGACCGCTTTGACGACAGCTACCTAATGACTGAGCGCGACGATTTGCCTCCTCCCGGCAATGTTGATCTTCCAGAGCGGCCCAATGTCACGATGCGCTTGGAAGACCACGGCATGAACAACCCGCTTGCGCTCACCGACGCGTGTGGCAAGGACACAAAGTCATTTGTGCTGCGCAACATTGGCCATCTCGTCATGGGCCCCGACACCAGCTACCAGGCACAACAAGGCGAGATTTATCTCATTGTCAAGGATGGCGCTGTTGTGTGCGCTGGCCACGATTGCGACCGCAAGCAGCAGCAATGGCCCGCCGAAAGCCCCGTATTTGATGTCCAGGGCGCCACCATTTTGCCTGTAAGCTCATTATTTCGCTTCAACACGACTTTTTTTTGCATCCATTGACACGTTTTCTTCCATGGATCGCGCATTTATTAGGGCCTTATTTCGGCGGGCGTGCCCATGGGTATGATTGAAATCCAATCCGAGTCGGACACAATGGACGGCCTGACTCATCACGACGTCAAGGATGATTCGCTTTACAAATCCATTGCTCGCGGCGTCGATGGGATCAAAATGGGCGGCCTGCACATGTACAAGGCCTATCAAGCTGGTAAAACACTGCAATGCTCTTTTTTTTTTTTTTTTTTTTTTTTACCCCCCC